>JANZLQ010000022.1:24470926-24501781 GCA_026212715.1 Elanus axillaris | reverse complement strand
GGGGACTGACTGGGTGTCGATCGGCGGGTGCCGAGCAATTACTCTGTGCACCATTTGTACGTTCCAATCCTTTTACTATTACTGTTGTCGTTCTATTAGTGCCATCATTATCATTATTAGTTTCTTCTTTTCTGTTCTATTAAACCATTCTTATCTCAACCCATGAGTTTAACTTCTTTTTCCCGATTTTTCCCCCCATCCCACTGAGTGTGGGGGGGAAGTGAGTGAGCGGCTGGGTGGTGTTTAGTTGCTGGCTGGTGTTAAACCACGACAGGGTCGCAAGCAGATTCTGGACTCCTTCCCAAAAGAAGTGGCTTGTGGTGATCTAAAACCATGTCAAGACAAAACAGAAGTAGGTTTAGTAACCCTAGCTGACAGAATTGCTCCTCCTGTCATGCAGCTACTGTACCCTAAGCTGAGGGGCAGCTGAGGACTCCTGGGACAAAACAGAGATTGAAAATGGATTTGCCTTCCACCAGGCTTGTTCAGTCCTTACCCCTCTACTGCACTTCCATAGAGCAAAGTTCAGAATTTCCTCCTTGTCCTTTGACTTTTCTGCTAGCAAAGTAGTTTAGTACTGCTACACTGAGTCCCACCACTCTGTAGGGTTACCTAATTATGCCCAGAAAAAGTGAATTTTACCTTCTTTTCCTACTGTATCTTTGCCTTTATAGCCTGTATCACAGGTGTTTATTCAGTGGGAAGAATAAGGTCGGGGTCTTCTATTTTTCTTTGAAGAGCGTAACAAAAAGCTATCCTGTTTTTTCTTGATTTAATTACCAGTTCTGTGAGGAAAGCTCTCACACAGGTTCTGTTACTGTTATTTTGCTTCAGTTGCTACTTGGGGCCATTGTACTGTCTGGTTTGGATATGCCTCCAGGCAGTTTTGGCCTGCTGAGATCTTTTTTTGACACCGTAAGAACTACTGATGAGCTTTTGTACCCCTGCAGCAGTGCAACCTGTCTCTCTGGCAGCTAGAAATGATGCTGCACTGGTTGGACTGCTCTCCGGTACGGTTTGTGTATTCTTTTCTTGGCATATAATTTTCAACAGGTGTAACCATGCTCTAAGAGGCCCATGGTAACAGCCTGTAATACAGTAATTGCTTAAAGGAGCTGCTCTTTTAGAAGAAATGACGCTTGCATTGTCATGCAGGCTGCTGATCATTGCCTGGCACCTCTGCCCTCAAGGCAAGAGTCCAAACAACTTGTGAGAAGGCACTTTGCCATCTCAGCAGATGGACATGAGCATAAGCAGCTTAGGGACTATGTCTGCGTATCAAACATAGGCATTGAGGGCATGATTCCTAGCCAAGAATGCTGCAACTGCTGTTTATCTTGTGCTTACCAACCAGGAACTGTTTATCTTCTGCTTACCAACCAGGAGTTCAGGGAATATGTCATTGCTAATTAAGACCTAGGCTGGACTCAGTTTCAAAAGTATAAAATACGACTGTGCAAAACAAGTGTCTGGCTTGAAGCGAGCAGCAAGTCCCAAGAGGGGCAGAGGGAGCTATCAGTCTGCACTGGGGCTGACCAAAACACAGGGAACGATACCTCAAAACGTTGCCATTTCATCACATTCAGGAAAAGAGTAAGGGAAGGGTGAACGGGGAAATAACTGTTAATATATGGGTGGATTTATATTTACTCAAAAGAAAAAGTAAAACTTGGCATAATAAAGGTACGTAGTTGAAATGGGGAAAAAAAATCAGGCCCAATATGAAAAAAATCCTGATTATGAATTGCACGAATTTACAGAATAATCTCAGAAAGGAAGGCTTAGAGGCATTTTTGTTTGGCAAGTAATACCTGAAAGAAAAAAAACTGCTTCAAAATAAGACAATACTGTATTCACTGTGAGAAAACCCAGATGACCTAAGGGATCCTTTCCTCTCTCAGTTCCATGAGTCAGATAAGATTACGTTACGTGAGGTACAGTGGTACTACAAGTCCTATAATGCCTTTGAAAGCCTGAACTAGAATTAAGTGGTTCAGAGGCCTTGTCCATGTACAGAAAAGAAATGAAGCAGAGGATCAGGCAATATATTATTTAAAGCATGATGTGTCTGCTCATTGGAGACAACTGCAATATCAGATGACAGGATCATGGACATGCTGAAAATATATTGGAAATATGTTAAAACTGGATTTTGATCTTGCCACAGTTATCTGAGGTTTAGGCCAAATATTCATGAAGTATCATAAAATCTGCCACCCTTTTTTACAATTTTAGTATCAAAAATGGTTAGTAATTAGGGTAAGAAAAGAGGTCAAGCATTTGCTTTTCTGATAAAAAAGAAATTATAAATAGATAGAAGGAAAATAAGTGAATAAAAATGCAAAACTAAAACTGAAAGGGATTCACAACGTGATACTTTACTGAATACTTGAAATACAGCATCCTGAAAGGAAAAGCTGGCACAAAAGGTAAAACGTCTGACACAAAAAAATCATGAACCAGGCACAGCAGATTTCAGAGCTGATGTTGACTCATTCAGGTCATTAACCACACACTATGAGTAATAGGCCCATGTATTTTACATTATTATATTTCATGTATTTTTATTTCATGTATTTTTACTTACACCCATGAAGCGATCTTCATCAAGCCAAGTCTGAAAGAAATTATGCCTCTATGGAAACTGGGATACAAGAAACTCAAATGTTCTTCAAATCTTTACAAATACATATATTCAGACAAAAACAGCTTCTACGGATCGTGTTTCTTTTACCATGCACTGATACTAAGAAGCCAGAAATGTCTAGCTTCCTCTCCCACTGTCCCTCCTCTTTCCTGACCTCCAGTATAAGAGGAAGAGCCAACAAAGGAGCAAAACTGAAGGACAAGCACAGCTCACACAAACAGATGCAGCATGTTCCAACACCCTTCTCTAATGATATGACTAGATAAATTATATCGCTTCAGACTGTTCTCCAGCCCTATGCAAAAAGACAGATGGGATTTGATTGTCATCACCAAAATGTCTTTCCACAGTTCTACCAGCTTTCAAAAACAGTGTAGTCCTGACAGCTACTTTCATTATCACCACGCTTGTATCTGTATCAATATTTGAATTTATGTATTTACACTTCTGTCAGAGGACCTTCATATATAAGAAGAAAATTTATGAGAAAATATCTTGTTAGTATCATAAAAATGTTGAAAAGCCATCACATCCCCTTGCATTGTTTCATGTGATAATGCAACTATTTTGGGATACAAAGTAAATTAGAAGAAATCTGCAGTTTTGCCCTTGTCTGTAACCATACACTTTTTCCTATCGTAACTATTTAAAGTCTAAATCAAAGCACAGTGAAGTTAGAATTTGCTCAGCAAATAACCTTTTGTTTAAAACACTTCAAGTCTCTTAGTTTTCATTTGAATATCCTGATGACCTACACAGTCACAGATGAATGTCAGTTAACTATTCAACTCATTTTCTCAGGCTGCTCAGACTGCTTTGCAGTGGAACCACAGCCCCCCAACACACCAATAAAGTCAAGTAAATGGATATTCTTTGCTTATTTGCAAGGTGTAGGTCAGCTACGAGGTTGAAGATGATGCGTTAGCCTTATCCTCTCTGCTAGCTGGCAGAATGTGTAATTTTGGGAGAGTTGGTTGGAAAAAATGCAGAAAAAGATTGCTCTCCAGCACCAATCACAAGTAGAAGGTACTGTGTCTGGGTTTTGTAAGCCTGGAGGATAAGCACTGGGAAGTGCCTGAAGAATTTTAGGGAAAACAAAAACCTGAAGAAAGTAACCAGTAGTTGAAAAGCAACCACCACTAGATAGCAGAGAGACAATGAAAACGTGAGCTGCTAAAGCTGTTTTCTTCTGGTTTACCTTTAGCTTTTTTCTTCTCTTCCATGATATCAAAGCCAAGGCTAACAAGGAGAGTAAGCACCTGCAAGTCAGGCATTCCACAAACTTGCACTTGCAAGTGTCCAGCTCTCCAAAGGTCTCCAGATACCTCCCTGAGGCACCACTGCTCCACAAGAAGCACACAAGGAGGGTCAAGTACCTCAATATGGGCATCCAAAGACACTTTAAATGCATATATGATAGTAACGCTAGACACTAGCATTATGGTTGTTCTAAAGGTAATTCAGTCCTTCTTGTCTCCAGCTTCTTGGTTTGTGTCTACTCTCACAAAATTCACACACTCCCCTTCTCAGGCTTGCTCTAGCTATTCATCTCATCTTCCATTTCACCAGCCCTCCTCTACCATAACCATCCAGCTTGCCTATTTCTATCCTGCATAAAAATTCCTGCATGCCCAAGCTCCAGCAAAAGAGGTCTTGCACACCAGCTCTCATCTGGGACTTCTATTGCCCACCCAGAAATTAAGCTAAACTGCTGCCAAACTTCTCTAAAGAGGACTTGTATGGCCTCCCATCCCTAACCTCAGGCCTTGTGTCCTCATTCACAAAGAGATTTCTTGGAAAATTGCCTTTTTCTTGTGTAAATTGTTTTCTTGCAGTCCAGCTTCATTGCTAACATGACCTTGCTGGGTAAGTGGAGATCTGCCAGCAGTGGTGGTGCAGCCAGTGCCCAGCCAGACAGGCTGGAGAGGGGCAGGACAGACGGACCTACTCACCCAGCTGCTGCCACAAGGACAGGGCACGCTGGAGCCTTGGGTCCTCCTCGTGCCGCCTTCCTCCAGAAGGCTTAGCCCACTGTAACTAGTGTACGCTTTCACATGGTTACCGGGGAGAAAGACAGAGGAAAAAGGGAAAGGTAGAGTCAATGATCTTTCCTTGGGCCTCCTCATGCTCCTGAGAAATGTATTTTAAGAATTTATTCTGTGCCGTGGGGGAAGGTGGGGATGGAGGGGCTTTTTGAAAGCAGCTGTTTTAGGAAACGCTAAGCACAAGGATGGATTTGAAATGCGACCTTGACCTCCTCTGTGCTTCATATTTTGCAGGAAAATGCTTTTATCTACTGCAGATCCACAGCTTTTAGCCCTCTCCTGAAAGAAGGGGTCTGTGACCTGTCTTTGAAATAGCTAAGCAGGGACTATTCTTTTCCTTTTAAAACACAGTTGAAAGGGGAGAATGATGAAACAGCATTGAATAAAATATGAATCCTTGGAGCAGAACTCAAGCTATCCATCTATCATGTAGTGCCCTACCCATGAAGCTATGTTCATACTCCTGTTATCTTACTGGTCCAGTGAATCTTGAGTTCATTTCTATACAACAATCCAGGTTCAACAGGATGGCTGAAGAGCACTGCCCATGTATATACCCCATTAACTACAGGCACCTAAACTAGGCAAGAAAATGGGACATGTGGGTCTCAACTCTGTAAGATGGGAAGGAAAGGTGATCGTAATTCTTCTGCAATTACAGGCTAGTACATGTAAGGGAAACGGTAGGGTGAGACTACCTTCCTTCTAAAGGAAAATGACATCTCCTACTGCATTTTGTCCAGTCTTTCCAGTTCATAAGGCACTTAACTAGGTGGAATCCCTTTTGAGATTTAATCACAGGATTATCCAATTACTGGATCTTGAATGTGAAGCCCGTCAAACACAAGTTATGATTTCACTGTTATTTTAGCTGGATATCTGGACAAGGCTGAGTAAATCTGAACTCTGGCAGAAGAGGGAAAAGAAACATACTGAAGTATTATCAGTTGCAGCTACTCTCCAAAAGCCAACAGCAGTCAAAGGGCAGGCATCCAGGTCATGACACAGAAGGAAAAGCGTGAGTTCACGGTATATTTAAGCTCACAGAAAAAGAGCAAACTGAAAAAGGGAAAATATATAATAAAAATGTCATGAGCAGTACAACTTTTTAGGTTTCTTATTAAGTAAGTGTGGTCCAGCAAAGCAAGTACAATCTGAAGTGCGAGTTCACTAGTTAATATGTTAAGTAAGTTCTTGGTTCAAAATTCCACTGGGAACAGTAGTCATTAGGCACTGTCACCTACTGTAGATGGTTATGAAGGATCTTAATAGAGAAAGAAGCTATTAAACATTTCATCTTAATAATACCTACCTGCTGTCTCATGGTCTACAAAAAGAGACACGAGAATTTTCCATGATAAATTTATCTCATAGAAAAGGAAGAATTGCTCCTTGCTACAGATTTTTGGCTGAATATTTTTCCACTTGTCTTTTTTTGCCATTTCACTCCATACGGTCTGGAGGCATTTGCCGCCAGAGAGGAAAAATATATTATTTACTGAACCAAACCAACAGTTCATGTAGTTTTACGCCCTGTCCTTGGTGGTGGTCAATATGAGTTACCTGACACAGAACAGGACGGAAGCGGTACAAGAAATTCTAACTAAAAATTCTGAATAGCAGGCTCAATAAGCAAATTCTGCCTTAAGCTCACGATGAATATATCCTGAAACATAATGATTTATCATCATTTCAGTATTGTATCCCATTAATATTTGTAGGTTCTTTCCAATTTTAGTTCTGACGGTTTGATAATACTGAGACCATTTCAACTCATATATCCCTAAACAATATTTCACTCCTATACTGCATTCTCCTAGTTCACCAGCACACGTGTTAAACCAATTGAGAAACAGGCTGCTTTCCATCTGCTACCAACAAATGTGATCTAATACATTAATTATATTAAAACCCGACCTTTGAAGAATTTTTAATAAAGTGCTAGAGAACCATTACCACCAGTTTTTCCAGTTAAACTTATTTTGGCTTAAAGTCTGGTGTAATACTCCAAACCATCCTAACTACAGTCTGCATTTGAAGGGCAAGCCACTAGCTTTCTGTTTAACAGCTGTCTGTCTGCTTCAGTTTAGATTCCCAAAGTCAGGTGCAAATCCCTCTTGTTGCCTCCCTTCTTCTTGACTGCTCTGCTCAGATAAATTTCCCCATGCCCACCACCTCTGTTATGTTACCTAAACCAGAAATGAAGCATGGATTTGTAGCATAAGAAGTAGGTCTTCATACTGGTTAGCCCAACATAGGCAGTCACGCAAATGTATTTTGCATCCTGTTCAACATTAAGTGCGTGGTGGAACTGATGTCTCGCCACACTTCCATTCTACTGGAATTGTGAGAGATCAGTGGCCTTGATTAGGTATTTTGTCAAATAGGTTTTGATGAGATCCGTAGCTGAAAGGTTATTTGACTAGCTCTGCATCTGTGCTCTCGCGCAGAAACAGCTCATCAGCTTAGCTCATATATTGCAGCAGAAAGAGCAGGAAGAAATGTCATGAGGCAGTACTGGATTATGTGTGAGGTTTCCTGACCTAATTCACTCTCATTTTTCCTTCTTTCCACCGTCCCCCTTTGCCAGTGCAGTATGCTTCAGTAAACCTAATATCTGAATTTCATAACTATTTTGAAAAAATATAAATACCTCTTCTGGGAAGCACTATGAAAAGTCACTGCATCACAAGCCTTACAAAGAGATGCTGAAAAAAGCCTTTCATTAAAAGTGCATTAGGTGCTAAATGAATCTACAAAACCATACTCAAGAGACCCATATATTGCCCGTGTGGGGAATAAGATATATAAAGTTTGTGGCTGGCAATCTGTTATTTAAATGGAACATTAATGTAATAGAAAGTATCTGCTTGTATCAGCAAGACTACTGCCACAAACTTTACAGAGTAATCTCTTGCTCTTAATAGCATTTCACAGGAATCACCGCAGACAGCACAGAAAACATATCTACTGTAGCAATACACAGCATTATCCAGTGGATAGTCCTTTCTCTTCAATGTATTTAATGCAAAATTAGAGAGCGTATTATTTAAAAAGGCCGGCACTTGAATTTGATGCTGGATCTCAGATCCCTGAACTATGAGGGTAGGGTACCAATCTGATCCAGATTTTCCATTTTATCTACAAAAAATTGAGAACACACCAACACTGAAATCTGGTACTAGGTATATAAGGAAGGAAGAAGTTTTCTCAGGCATGGAGTGCATTTTCTCCCCCTTATGTTAATGATATGAAACTTAAGTTATACTTAATGGATTCAGATGTGTAAATTCAATTGAAGTTTCCGAGCCAACTCCTTAAATGAAGTAACTCAGATACAGTTCAGACTTAAATAACACCAAACTAACAATATGAACTACCAGGGAATACAATCACAGTAAGAAGGAACAAATTACTTCACTATGTCATTTCCCTAACTAAATAAAACATCAGATTTCAGTAATTTTAGCAATAGCAGGGATTCAAGCAGCAGTTACCAAGACGCTTCTGAAAAATAATGTATTTTTTACTCCCTTGATGTCTGAAATAATTGAAGATTTTTTGTCTTGATGATTTTTTTCATCTTCTGTCACCGCAATACCCAACCAGAAAAATATGTGATGTCTATTGGACTTCATTTAGACTTCATCAGTGAATGGTAGATAAGGGCTTTTCTGACCACCCTGAAGTTTGAATTCCTTTCTATTTTTTCTGTCTTCATATTCCAGTACAAGTCTGTGGACACTTCACACTTAAAAACCACTGTGATTCATAACACAGACATTCCCCTTCCTTTCTCACCAACACGATGTAAACAATACTTTCTGAGCTTTTTCAACCCAATGAAAGAGAGGAGAGGAACTCTCCATAAAGTAATTAGAATACTTATTTAGGTACTTAGGTACATAGTCTCTTTATTTGCTTAAATAGCAGTAAAAAATTAAATATTTTTAATATAGTAAGTGTATATTATATACTTATAAGTGTATATATATGTATCTATAAATATATTTTAATATAAGTACCTAAATAATATTTATTTAGGTATTTAGCTTCATCACGTTATAAAACTTGGACCTATCAACACTACCAGCAGGACAGTATCCCACTGGAAACTACAAAACAAATGGTTCTCAATCTTTCCTTGTGAAGCTCTTCTTCTTTGCACAGAAAAATTAAAAATGTGTCATTAGTTTGAGATGGAATCTTGGAGTTCATATGGGATAAAAGCAAAATGAATTAAAGTCCTTGAGGAAATTAATATTTGTTTCTTAAAAGTAGAGAGAAGCTGGGGAGGGCCATGAGAGACAGGGAGCTGCCCAAAGGCACTGACATCTGGGCTGTCCCCTCTGCTCGCCTTTCCCCATCACCTACCTGTTTTGCCACTTCTGCACGCTGACTTTTATAAATCCATTTTATAGGTAAATACTAGATCCAAGGACTGGGTGACAGAATTTATAAACTTATCTCTGGGTTGTGAACTCATTGACCGCTCTGAGTATGAAAAGTTAGGAATTACGTAGGTTAGTACTGCAGCAACAGAAATCCACTTCAAAATCTACCCTCGATGTCTCAGTTGTGTGTTGCCTAAAGAAGGGCACGGCTCAGGTTATTCTACAGAACAAAACGTAATTAAAAAAATAATTTTTTTGGGCCATGTAAATCACCACTGCCTAAGACAAGAAGCAAATTATAATCTCTAATTGCAGGTTGTCAGAACCAAGTAGTTTTCCCAGCTCAGCATAATGGGGAACAGTAGTGACAAACTGATCCCACAGCTAAAAACATGGTTTAATGCCTCCTTTTTCTGACTTCAAAAAGACTGAAAAGCCTTTCTCTTACTAATAGGGCATACTTTTTTAGAATTACAAAGTACATATTTGTCCAGAATATTTCTAGATTAGATTTCAGGGCAGCCATAAATCTACATTAGAAAATACCTTGGGAAGCAGCTAAGGGCCGATTGTACAAAATGCTTCCGAGTAACACTTAGCAGATTATGCTACAAATTTTTTAAAGGCTACAGTCAAATCTAATCTCATAAAAAACAATTCAGTTGAACTTCCTGGAGGAAAGGATAGGCAGGTGGTCCACTTACATGACAACTTTATTTTTTCTAGGATTTTCAGAAATATGGATGTAACGTAGAGACACTTGTACTCCAAAGCCACTGAGCACTTGGAAAAGCCATTTATAGTAAAATTTTAATGAGCATATTGATGACTTAGGAACCTAAATTCCCTTTTTGAAAGCGAGGTAGGCACTGACAAGCTTAACTCTTCTAAAGATGTGACTCAACACCATAATTACCCAATTCTCATGCACATAACCAATACAAATTAAGCTTTTTATCTTTTAAGGAACGAAATTATTGCAAATGGCAACTATTTTTCTACTGATATCCAATCAAATAAAGAGACTATTTGCACCTCTTGCTAGCTGGGAAAAAGAACAGCAAGTTTAATTTCTTTCTACAGACCCATTCTAGTAGTCTGCCAAAATCTTAGCGCGGAAGCCCCACTCCCCTTCTGTCAGGTAAGGGGGCTGCAAGGGAAGCAGTGCACCCAGACCCGTGTTTCCTTCCCTTGCCATGCTGTGTGCTAAATGGTCCAATATGCTGCTTCCCCAGCCGCAACATGGAGCCTCCTGTGGGGACTGACCTTTCAATTTTGCTTTTTCCTTGCATCCAGAAATATCTTCAGTGCCTTATTATTATTATTTTAGCCATCAGCTAGATAGTTAAAAAAAATTTCCTGGACATTTTCTAACATTCAGCAATCTGCTGGGTTTTGGAGCAGATGATATCTTATTTGAGCACAGACTTTCCTTTTTCTTAATTTTCATACACTGGTTTGCACAATAGGGGCCCAATTATATCAATGGTCCTTTGCCTCTAAAGTATGTAACTTGAAAGGGTTGTTTCAGAGACTTGGGCATTTCCATCTGTGCCAAGCCTCTAACAACCTATTATTCTGAAAAACAAAATCCCCTAAAGTACAACAATATTTAAGGATCTAGCAGATCACTAAGGAACTACTTGAGACAATAATACATCAACTCACAAAACCCAATCTGGTTCTAAGAATTCACATTTTGTTTCCAGACAGTATCAGATACCTTGTCTATATGAACTGCACTCATCTAACCTGTTGACAGTAACCTTTTCCCCTTTCATATATATCCTGGTTTCATCTGGGATAGAGTTAATTTTCTTCTTAGTTGATGGTACAGCGTGTTTTGGATTTAGTGCGAGAATAATGTTGGTGACACACTGATGTTTTAGTTGTTGCTAAGTAGTGCTTATCCCAAGTCAAGGATTTTTCGGTTGCCCATGGTCTGGCAGCAAGCAGGTGCACGGGAAGCTGGGAGGGAGCACGGCCAGGACAGCTGACCCGAACGAGCCAAAGGGATATTCCATACCACAGGACGTCATGCCCAGTATATAAACTGGGTGGAGATGGCTGGGAAGGGCAGATCATTGCTGGGGCATCGGTCAGCAGGTGGTGAGCAAGTGCATTGTGCACCTCTTGTCTTTTCTTGGGTTTTATATTTGTTGTTGTTATATGCCTTTTCATTACAGTTATTATGTTTTATTTTACTTTAGTTATTTACTTTAGTTATTAAACTGAGTTGGGTTTTTTTGTTTTTGTTTTTGTTTTTCCAATTCTTTTCCCCATCCCACTGGGAGAGGGCAGGAGTGAGGGAGCGGCTGCGTGGTGCTTAGTTGCTGGCTGGGGTTAAACCACAACAGTCCTTTTTGGCACCCAACGTGGGCCGCACCCACAACCCTGGGGTTGAGAGTCCCATGTTCCATCAGCTGAGCTAGCAGGCCACTGGAGACCATCAGAACAAACAACAGATAGACAAGGCTGCTAAGACTGAAGTGGCTCAGGTAGATCTGGATTGGCAACATAAGGGTGAATTATTTACGGCTCGGTGGCCCATGACACCTCAGGCCATCAGGGAAGAGATGCAACATATAGATGGGCTCGTGATCGAGGGGTAGACCTGACCATGGACACTATCACACAGGTTGTCCATGAATGTGAAACGTGCGCTGCAATCAAACAAGCCAAGCGGTTAAAGCCCCTGTGGTATGGACGGTGATGGCTGAAATATAAATAAGGGGAAGCCTGGCAGATTGACTATATCGCGCTCCTACAAACCTGCCAAGGCAAGCACCATGTGCTTACAATGGTGGAAGCAACCACCAGATGGCTGGGAACACATCCCACGCCCCATGCCACCACCCAGAACACTGTCCTGGGCCTGAAAAACAAGTCCTATGGTGACACGGCTCCCCAGAAAGAACTGAGTGAGACATTGGGACTATACAACATACATTGTGATAAAGTAATACCAGTATTCATACCGGAATTCGGAAGATGGAAACTTAGGACGCAACACTTGTGAACTCAGCAGGATCACTCAAAGCACTAAGGTACTCAGGCATAAAAATAGACAGTAAGAGATCTTAAACTTGTAAATAAATGTTATTGAAGAATACTCCTGAGAGCAAGTGTGTAAAAAAATGTTGTCAATAGTGTATTTTAAATCAATGAGCTGTTGTAGTATTGGAACTCAGTGATGCTCGTGCCCTTTCCGACATGACAGTGCTTGCCATGCTTGCTTTGCCTGATCAGAGCCTGCAATCTTTGTCGTTGCTATATCTCAAGTTGCTGATGAAACAGCCTGAGGAAGACTGGAAATACCTCTTTGAAACGCACAGCAGGATTTCTCAAAAATGAACCAATAAAACTTTCAGAAAACTCTGCTGCAGAACCAAAAGCAAGAGAAAACTATGCACATTACAAGCGTAAAGATATTTCAACATCTGGGAAATACTCAGATAGGATTAAAATGGAGGGCAAATAATTGCCTAAAAAAATAATCAAGAATGGACAAGTGACCATGCACAGATGTAAGATTCCCCCAACTAAAAGTAAATATTTGTCCTCTATTGTTTTTCCCGCTCATGTGTATCCAGCTTGGACAATGGCAGAAGGAAAACTAACCACGATTCTTCGCTGTGGTCTACATTAGGAGACACAGGGGTCACTTTAAATTATTTCATTTGCAGAAAATAACTTGTTGAAAGTAGACAGCAAAAGTTTTCTGCCTCAGATGAAAGGCTGGAGGTTGGGGGGGACAGATATTGATGATGATCTCAAACTGATGATTTCATAGTAAGGAGACAAATAGGAAGTCTTCTGTAGCATCATGCTACCAGAAAATTAGGACATTCTTTCTCACAAGGTTTTGTTGATATTTTATTTTCGGTGACATTTCTGAGAGTACCCTGTGTGCAAAAGATGGAGCACTGCACTACAAAACCTGTCATGAAAAGCATTCCCAACCAATGCTGACTTCATTTAAAGGTAACAACCAACACTCTCCTTTGCTATATGTGGAACCTTCTTGCCAAGAATTGCGCTCTAGACATTTTTTTCCCCTCTTCCTGCTTTTGTTACACCTGTAAAAGAAGATGACTGCCAGCATGCAGCAATCAGTACTACTTTGTAAAACAGATGATAAAACAAACCTGGTTGTGATAGCAGATAGCTGGAACCAATGATGGAGGGACTTTCCTCCAGCGCTGCATATAGATCGTCATAATGTATTTGAAAATGAAGCCTTAGTATGGTTTACTTATTTTTGTATTTACTTAAATAGAAGAAGTTTAAAGTGTCAAGCCTCGTGACCCCCATCAAGAAAAACTTCAATAAAACAGGAAAAGAACTTGCATATCCTGAGTGATATACATCACTAGCAGGTAAATTACAACTTAGCACCTCAGAGTGGCATTGTGCAAAGGCAATACATTGTCAATGCCACCTATAGAAAAACTGAATTACAAAGCACCCAGGACAGTACGTACAGCACCTTTCTCTCCAAGGGCTGCTCATTACCCAGGGACAAAGCCCACCTGGCATGCAGACAGCTGTGAGCTCTCTGTAGCAGAGACCATCTTGTTCTTCTGTGCAACACTGAGCGGAAGGCAGTCTCACCTCACGACTGAAGCTCTGGGATTCTCTGGTGCAAATATAAACAAACAAGCACACCAAACAGCACCGCATACATCTCTGACATTTTTCATGGCCTCTTCTGGAGCTAGAACCTGTTCTGTACACGGCAGTCAGTGTTCACTCTTTTTAAACATTTCCTTTCGCAGTCTGAGAAATGTGGCAAGATTAGAGGGTTTCTATTGGCATTAGAATTATTCATCATCCTTGAGCCACCTCAGGCCTTTAAAGTATTTTCAAACAAAAGGCAACGTTTTGTTTTACCCCACAATGCGAGCCCTACACTCACCACACTAACAACCTCAAAAGCGACCTTCCATCTAACGCTCACCACGTCAAGGATAACATTAAATGCCAACCACCCCAAACGTGCCCTGCTTCAACACCCAGCGGCACTGCACTCCGGACAGACGCTTGCCTTCCCGACGGCACCCACGCTGCGCAGCGCCGCACAGCCACCGCGCCACGGGCTGGGGCCAGCACTTCGTGGGGCAGCGTGGGGAGGGCGGGCAGCGCAGTGTGAAAAACCCCAAGCCAAACCAAAAAAAAACCCAAAACCCCAACAGTCCTTCTTACTGAGGCTTACCTACCAGAAAAATAGTTTTAACTTTATCTTTGTGTATCTTGCAAGATACCTATTTTCACTGCACATACGCGCAATTCCATCCGTTTGCGCGCGCTCTGCGGTTTCCAAAGAGTCGCTCGCCAAAAGAGTTTCCCTCGCACCGTGCCCCTGACCGCAGGTGCCCGCGCTAACCACGATGGAGAACCTGGGAGGGAGAGCGGCCTCCACCCGTACCTGACAGACCCGGGTTAGCGTCCAGACTCTGCCCGTGCTCGTGCGGACGGACCGTGTTTTCTTGCTCGAATTTCTGACCTGCGAGGAGAGAGGATTTTAAGTAATGCCTGCTTTATCCGCAGGGGTGCACGATGGGGGACCTCGCACAACCCGGAGGGCCTGGCAGCTGGGCCAGGCCCACTGCCCCAGCCGGGAGCAGGGCAGCCGGGGGCAGGGGGGTACCAGGGCAGCCCCAGCCCCGGGCATCGGGCACCTCCCTGGGCATGGGGATGGGCTGAGGCCAGGCTGGGACATGGGCCAGGCTCACCTCGGTGGGGCCCATGGGCAGGCAGGGCAGGGCCGTGGGGAGGTGAGCAGGGGCAGGCAGGGCTGCTGGTGCCCTCAGGGTCCTGGCAAGTTTGTCTGCTGGGTCCTCCGGCTTCAACATTCTGTCCAACTCCCAGGTTTCTCTTCTTTTCTGTATTTATAAACGGAGGGGAAAGGAAACACACTGATCTGGACATGGCAGGGGAGCCGGGCTCCCACGCAACACAGAGGGCGGGACTGCGTCGCGGCTGGTTCTTGCTTATTAAAGCTGACCGGTAAAGACTACGAAGTCTCCTTGCCTGCCTAGTATGCAAATTAAATACTTTTCTATACCATCCACAAAGAGCTTAAAGAAACCCTGAAGTGGCTTAAGCAGCTAAGAAAAGGAACACTTCCTAAATTTAGCAGGATGGGGCAAATAAAATAGTTTTTAAAAATATGAATAGGACTCTCAAAGCAGCCACGTAGGTCCTTAACTGTACCATCTCTAGGCTGCTCTGGCACCCAACCAAAGCCCAGAAATTAACGTCTTGTAATCAGAAATTTTTAGCACTTGTTATCTCATCTCATAAATTTATATTGAAAACACATATTTTAGTAGTCATGCTTAAAGCGACCATTTTGTTTCCACTGCAGACACAAACTTTTTTAAAATATGAAAAAAATAAAAGCATGATTATATGGAGTTAGTATGCAGTTGGGACTTCAGAAATAGTCCCTTAATTAGTTTCCTTAAGACGGTATCAAGTACCTAAGAAACAACACAATAAAATAGAAATTTAAGTCACTGGAAGGTTTGAGTTCTGGCAGGACTGCTTTCACTTATTATAAAAAGAACAGAACAAATTTCCCAAAATGTTTAATGTCAGTACTCGCAGTTCTCCTTTCACAACAGCAGGAGAAAAAAAAAATTGTCTAATGCCCAAAAATGACATCTGTGAAAAAAAATCTGTGCTAAAAAGGATGAAAAGAACATCTAGTACAATTTATTCACAGAAATGCCCTTAACAATCTAAATTTACACCATAAAACCCCTTTCCTACCCAGTTTGTGTAATAAAGAAAATTATGTTACTGAAACTAGTGTTAAACCAGCTTTGTGTGGTATAGTAAAGCAGACTCATGCTATGCTAAGCAGATGGACACATTTCTGCTGCGTGCTAGGGGCTCTATCAGTTAGCCACCCGAGAAAGTCTTACCAGTACATTCATCTCCGCCATCTAATTTTCATTTAAGGCCATCACTAAAATCAGTAGGTGAGATTTCAAAGGTTAAGAAAGCAACCGGATCACCAGAACACTCTGCTTTTATACAGCCCATCTCAGATAGCCCTTGCCACGGATTTGAAACTGGTGCTGCAGGCAGAGAGCAACAGAGTGAATTCAGGTAGCAGCCATCTTCCCGGAACAGCATTTGAAAATTCACTTGAGGAGGCACATAGTAGAGTCAACCAAATTAACATTTTCACCATTATTGACACTACAAGATTTATTACTCCCTGTTCAATTTAAAAAGATTCCCTGGGGAAATTTTTAAGGGGTGCTTGCTTTATTAGTTGTTATTGAGTTGGACCATTTGACAGCTTGTGGGGAATGTCTGAATAACAAAATCCTCACTAGAAAGAGATCAACAAACCCCTGGTGACTGATACAGATGACATTGATTTGATTTTAGCATGACGCATTTAGTTTCCATTGTTAAAAGAATATAGCAGATTAATTCATAGAATGAATAGTAACTATATGAATAGTATACACAAAGGAGTCTGACTAGGGCTGCGATAGAACCTGGAGCCCTACAGTGCACGCAGCTCTCGCTCCCCCAGTAAGCAATAAATTTCCGTGAGATTACTATATAGAGCGGAATTACTGGGGGGAGGAAGCACTAGGGCTGAACCCTACAACTTCTACACTCGATATTCACCGAGTCACTCCATTAATGTATTACTGTGGCTGTGAGGTGGGGAGAGAAGGAAAGATGGGAGAGGAAGATTTCCATCATCTTAAAGTTCATGAATAACCTTCTTCCAGCATAAATATAAAGAAATCATGCAACCTTCTTTTATAAGCAGGATGTTGAAACAATAGAAGTGCTCCGGCAAGTACAAACACAGGGTATATGAGAGTCACGCAGTTACGCAGTTTAAGAGGTATTCTTGGTATTAAAATACGAAACACGAGGTTAGCTAACACATAACAAAACAGAAGGTTAAGCGCTGATAAGACTGGAACTATTTTTGTCCGAGGGATTATGAGAAAAACAGAGAGAGTCTAGGAAAGTGGAGACAGGAAAGACCATAAGTTTAATGAATTCACCCAGACACCAGAGCATTTACAGAACTATGCACAAAGACACCAGCTTCCTCTAATACGCTGATAAGAAGAACTTTTAGAAAAGCAGGAGTGCATCAAGTTTACCTGGTTACATCACCAGCATCGTTTGCTAATTGCCATTACCCGTAAGTCCTTCCTTTTAGACTTAGTCAGTAGTCGAAAGTTCTATTGCTGCTCTCAAAATGGCTTTTACTTTCCAGAGAAAGGGTTGGTGAATATTCCTGTTATACCAAAAAACAGTAGCTAGTGGAGGGACATAATGTACTCAGAGAAGGTTGAAATCAATTTATCTGAAGCTTAAACTAAAAGCTGAAGATTTTTTAAAAGGACTTAAATTAAGTCCTTTAAAAAACTGTCTCCAAAAGTCTGAGGTGTTTCAATTCCAGATGAAGTCTCTGCTGGATGGGCAGCAGCTATACATATTCTAGACTGAGAACTGCACTAAGATACCCTTCTACCATGGTTCCAAAAATGCCCTAGACTCATGTATTTATTTACCACCCCCTTGTCCCCCAGCAAATGTGGAGTTGTGGCGACCTGGTTGATCATCCCTACAGTTCCAACCTGCAGCCACAGAGAGCCTGAAAAATTACCATGTGAAGGAAGCAAAGGGGTTTTATTCAGTCTGTGAGCACTTGGGGGCATATCAGGTCTGAATTGTCTAATCCTAGAGTTCACCTGAGGTTTAACATGAATCCATCATTAACCCCACATCTGTGCTACATACTGGGCTTTGGCAAAAAACTGTGCCAGGCAAATATTCAGATTAGACAAACCAAAGGAAGCCTGGAATCCACTTCTCCAAGCACACCAAGATTACTCAGCAGGAATAGCATTTGTCCCACTGTTTTTCTACCCGTCTATACTTTGCCATGTACAGCTACTGTAATTACACTTAACCCGCTCTGTGTTACATATGCTAATGTAATTTTCTGTACTGTGTTTGAGTCATCCATAATTCATGCCAGCCTTTTTAACAGAAACCTTTATGCCTGTAAGGCTGGAACACACAGCTGATTTTCCAATATCCCCAGTGAATGCCCAAACTGGTGGATTACAGTCAGTTTCCTTAACCGTGACTCTGTCATCAAGAAGACTACAGAACAAAACAGTTTTAATAGCAAGAGATTCCATGGGGTAGGAGATGTTCACAAGCAAAACCTCTAACTCACCGTTTCTGGTGATCTGGCATTTCTCCATTGCCAGGTTAATATCCGTGTCACTGACCTACACAACTACCTTGTGCTAATTTTCTCTTGTTTTGGACAGAATGAGAGAAATCCTTTTTATAAAACAAAGAGTCTCAAGAATAGTAAACTTCTTACTAAAAGCATCAACTTCAAATGATTAACATTAGCTGTTGAAAATCAATGTTGGACTCTCAGTTTGGACAATATGTCTGTTGTTCCAGGTCTGAGACCAAAGAAGTCAGTGACTATGAATCTCTAAATGGTGGCTAAAATAGAAAAATTATTGCCGGGTGTTGCCCATATGAGAGCTTTGCACATCTTCCTAACTAGTCTGCTTAGAGGAGGAGCAATTCAAGGGAGCTCTGTGAGGTGCTGCAATGCAATTCCATTCCTTACACACTGCTGTACGCTGTGAAAGGCAGAGACAAGGCACAAATACTTCTTGAAAAGCATTTAACAATGAAGGAAAGGAAGAATACAGTTCTTCACATTAAACGAAATCAAAATACCCCGTTCAAGAACGTAGCCACAGGTGACTAAACCTAGCAAATTGGATGATCATGTAATGGTGAGCTACAGCCATGGGTATTGTACAGCAAGGTTGTATCCTGAAACCAAGGAGCGGCACATAAGATCAGCCTCACTGAAAGAATGATTGATTGCAAGCAAAGAAGAAAAAAATTACATAGGATAGCTTTTCCTGGGGACAGTATTCTTCTTCGTGCTCTTTAAAACCAAGACAAAGCCTCTGGGAATGCAAGATGCTAATTTAAAAGAAATGAAAATTATTTCTTACTTGTCGTATCAAACCTTTGTATAAAGGCATTTCCATTCACTGTGTAATGTCTGTACTGCCTAAAGATCTTCTGTTATACTTGTTTTCTGATTGATTCTCCTCATCTAAGAAAGAGATACATTGCTATCTAAAAATGAATGCTTCTGATAAGCTTTTTCTCTTTTTCAAAGACATTATAACAGTAACTAAAAATCTTGAGTCATTAACTTCAGTGCAAATTTTGTCTGAAAATGGACAAACTAAACATTTCAGGATTAGGTCCACAGAATTACACCATCATTAGATTCAAATAGCTAGATATTTATTCACCGTGAATGATATTGTAACACTTCCAAAGGGACCGTGCTGGGAACACAGGATGACAGTATCAGCAACAGCCCACACTAGTCGGTTGCTAGAACTTTTGAATATATCAAAAGTTGAAGGTCAAATATGTGCAGGCAATGAGAGAGGGATGCATTCAAAGGTGACATAAAATACTTACTGCTGCCCAGGGATAACTGCTGGACACCTGCAGACTACTGTGACAGCACCCATCTCCTGAACTAGCAATCTCTGTTTCAGAGAGCAAGAAATCTAGCTTTGCTAGGAAGCAAAAGGGACAATATGTGGCTGTGCAGGAAAAGCAGAAGGCCAGCCATGGAAGCAGCAAAAATCCTGTACTGCTGCCATACCCTCATTGCCTTCTTAAGGGAAACGCATTGAAACTCTGAGAAGAGGAAAAGATACCCTGAGCTGGCTGGGGAGAGAATGATAAACGAACCTGAGGGTAGGAGGGAAGGCTGGTTAGGACAGGAATGGAAGAAAGAGGGATATCAGAATCAAGCGGGAAGGGAGGGATTTGGAGGTGGGTGGGAAAAGCTAGGTAGCACCAGTAGGACAAGAAGAGAGAACAGACAATGGAGAACGCAAAGGCTCTGTGAAGTTTAGTTACATGCCAGAGGAGTCCTTGGTAAAAAAAAAGTTTGGGAATCACTGACATAAAACACTGTACATGATACTGCAGTCAACCTACATGAATTATTATTCAGATTACATGTAATTTTCACTCTGTGTAGAAGTGTGAGGCTGTAATAGGAAATTAACAAAATAAGAGCTGCAAAGTGTGAAAGAAAGTAGAGGGGAGAACTTGCTTTTCTCAGGTTATGTTTTTTACATAGAGACAGGAAAACTTTCTCGTCCTGAAATATTAAGAACAATGAAAAAAGAGAAAGTCTCCATTAAAAAAAAAAATAAAAAAAGAGTACCTTCTGGATTAATATCTTGTTCTGTGGTTTGTCTTACCTGTTGCTTTTCCTTCTCCCAACCACGCTTTCAACATCTAAATCTTTATTTTAGATGTATATGCCTAATGATCCCTAGCTATTGAGTATACCTGTCACATATAAGAATCACCAACCTGCCAACTCTGGTATCTAAGTCTCACCCAGGCTCTGTACAGGGAAATATCTCTAGATGCCTCTTGCCATCAGAAAAAGCCCTTACTTCTAGTTATGCCCACAGCACAGCAGACCAATTGGAAGGTGGTCTGGAAGTGAAGCTCCTAAAGGACAAGGCTGACTAAACCACATCAAAGCACTGCCTTTTGAATTCACAACAGTGAAAAAATTAGAAAAGAACTAGGGGGGGGAATTGGTTAACTTTTTACAGCTGGGAGCCGTTAAATTATACATGAGGTAGTTCCAAGTTTTAGGATAACCTAGATAGGTACAAGGTGGGAGAGATCAAGGCACAAACTTAGGTAGGAGAGAAAAACTAAGCTAAGGTCAGGTTACTCTGGCAGGAGTTAAATACAATGCTATTATGAACCGTAACACTAAGGCAATAGTGAATCCCCTACCTCCTTGTGATTCCTGCTGGTTACTTTGCATTTTGAAACAGCAAAACAGGGCTCCAGCCAAGCCTTTTGCTTGGATTTGGCTCAGGTGTGTCTATACCCCGCTGAACCAACTGATTTCACTGCAAATTGATAGTAGCTTGAAACCTATCACTGGAAATTATTTGTTGTACAAAGCCAAGCTCACTTGGCCAAGTTCACAACAGGTATAATAAAACTAAGGAAAGTCTCTGGCACATTTTTCATACAACTCACCCAGGACCCTATTTCCTGACATAGCCCTTATCTGCTAGCTAAGCAACCTCTGAGATGTATAGCGTAAAAACATGGAGCAATGTTCCTCTTGTTAATAATTTTATCATTGAAACTTGAGTTGATAGATTATCACTGGACTGTTTCAATCAAAAATAATGATGAGTAGTGACAAGGGGAACTGTTCTGGAGAGCAGTTGGTGACAATGCTTATCCCACCACTATCTGGGCCTGGTTTTTATCTGAATTAGTATCAGCAGTGAAAAAGGGTCAGTGTTAGGAATCCACACAGGGAAAGTTTCAAATCTAGCTTCTCATACAGTATGCAGTCATGGTGATTGCACGCGATGCACCACATAATCACAGTGGGCAACATAAATGTGTTTCAGAGTTTGTTGTGAGAGAAAAACAATAGAAAGAATCACATCATTCTATGTCCCAGCTCTAAAAACAACAAATGACACCAACAAGTAAAAATTAGTAAAAGCTTATGGGAGACGTGAAATGGCCTTCTCAAAAAGTAAAAGAAGGGCTCATGAAGCAGCATGGGACAATGACTATATTTCAGGACAGGATTGTATGAAAAGTTGCTGGTCTTTGGAGGAGGAAGCTCTCTTATATGATTTAATAAGATGTACCCTAGTAAAAGAATACTAATAATCAATTCTCCACTGTCTGATAACACTGCTAAAAAGATTAGTGTTAAGGAAGGGTGATTAAAGCAAGTGCTGAAACTGCTGTTGACCCTGACAACATATGCAGTTGTGCTGAATTAGAGGATATAAGCCCCAATCTAGCAGCAAAGCATGAGCTTGAAAATTAATTCAGAACAAAGATTATCAGATGTCTGGTTAAAAAGCATTATAACAGAAGAAGAAGCGATTGTAAATGAGTTCTGGGGCATGCAGATAGAAAAACAATGATGGACTCTTAGACCGTTAGCATTTCTTAAGGGCTGTGGTATGGAGGTGCTAAGCCACAAGCGGACAGTCAGACATATTATTTAAAAATAGCATGGATGCTTAGAAGTGCAAGGTAAAGAGAAATGCTCTGTCTGTTTCAGCTTTCATTTGAGCATGATAGGAAATGTGTGGGGAGGATATCAATTTTACAAACAGAAACGGAGGGATGAAGCTTAATAACTTCATTACTTTGTGAAAGTACAAAGGAAATGAAGAAAAAAGCTGCAGCAGGCCAAAGCAAGGTTAGCTGATACAGATGGTGCCTCACTGGGTAATGATTGATAAGATCAGCGATTACTGACAGTTTTAAAAAATGTCATTCTATTTTAATTCTCAGTATGTCAGACCCAGGAAAATTAAATCACATCAGAAGCCACAGACCTATTACTGAAAGGCCAATTTTTATGAAACTTTTCCTGAACAATTTTAACAGAGAGATTAACTAAAGCCTACTCCATTAACTTGAGTCAGACAAGTTTTAGAAGAACATCAGGCAAAAATGGACTAAGAACTGTTATACTTACAGATACTGCACAAGGCTTTGCTTCTATTTCCAAAGTTTGCTTGGAAATCAAAAAAGTAAACGACCTTGATATTCATAGTAGTAATATCATTCAAGACTTCTGTCACAACATGCAGATGTGCTTTGAACTGTAAAAAGAAGGAGCATCACTTGTCTTAGTTAATGTAGTGATGGATCAGGAAAGCCGGTGTTACCCTTCCTACGTAAAGTCGCATTCAGTCCTCTAATGGACCTGTTAGAAGTGATGGGGTGGGGTGTGAGGCGATTCAGAGTCAGACCACTACACTTGCAAATCCCGATGCTGCAGCTTCTTCAGGCCATGAAGGAAAATATGATCACTGAGTCCTTGTGCAATTGACTGGTTTTAAAAGCCAGGCCAAAAAGTGCTGTGTGTTTTATATTAGCTCATTTCTTGATTCATGCACAATTCAAAATTGTGAAGCATGGACTATGAGAAGCTGAGTATGTGCTGGAAAACTGTGAGAAAATTGAGGACCAATTCTGATCCAAGAAAAGGAAAAGTTATTCTAGACTTAAAGGTATAGCTTGAAAAAAAACCCAGCAGGAGTTCTTGAAATATAGACCTACTAATATATTTGCAGTACCAGGGTTTATGTACCAAATCACACACATATCACTTTCTCTCCTTTACAGTACAGAGGGCTATCAACGGGCTATCAACAAATGTCTGTGTGTCCATCTTTTATGTTTGATGATAACAATAAGCCCAGCAATTTCCAGCTTTTGACAGGTACGCTAATACCACCTATCTTAGCGGACCGACTTACTGAAGATTTAACTTAAAGGGAATCATCCAAAACCATATATTGTGTGCTCATTAATAGGAGAAGTAATGAATTCAGTGATGAGGAAAAATCTTCACAATTAATGCAGTAAGACGTGAGGATTTCCAAAATGATCCAATTAGTAATTACTGGATAAGTAACTACCATGGTATCTGTTTGCCTCTTTTCACATTTGAACTGAAGTGTGAAACAGCAGAACTTTTAAAATGAGGGAAACAAGAAATGACAAATGGAACTCTTCCTCGTATATTATGCCCTTGAATGGATATCCAAGAGGTACAACTAGTTTGTCTTCTGATAAACGATACAATTTACAATTCATAAGAAGAACTATATTACAGACAATAGGCACAATCTCAAGAAAAGAAATTTGGCTTTTATTAGAGATGGCATAGCTCCTCTTAGGAATGCAGTGGTTTGATGGGAAAGGAAAATTAACAACCTGAGAGGCAGCCACCAAAAAAGTGTTCAAATGGCAGATTCCCTCTGCAGAAATTACAGAACTATTTGTTGGCCTATTTGTGTTACACTTTGCCTTTCCTACCTGAAGCCAGAGGTAAACAGCAAAAAAAGAAATCACATTGTTGGCATTGATAGGCCTCTTTGCAACCAGATGAAACAAAGTAGCACCTTGCATTTTGTGGGCTTTTATCTATTCCCCTGAAATTTAAAATATATTTCCCAGCCAATGAACATTTTAATTTGATATTACATTTTTCTTATTTATTGCTTCCATTCTTTTTCACTCTTGCTCCTTGCAGGCTCTGCTTTTTCTTGTTTAGAATGTGTACATGAATTACTATATTATATTGATTTCACCCTACTATTCATATTTACCTTATTTTTAAAGTACTGGTTTTTAGAAAGATCTTTTCTGCTTAAATTTGTCCCTTTACTTTTTGTTTGATTCTTCTGACTCTCTTTGATGTGTCTGGGGGTGCACGTGCATTTCATGGCTCCTACTCCACCTGGATGCTCATCCTGTTCGCAGAGCTCACACAGCTGCTCAGTATGCCCAGGCTGAGCTGCCCTGACAACTTTGCACAGGGGTTCCCCAGGGTGGGGAAATAAGCGCTATGTTATTCAGACAGGATCCGGGGTAGGGATCAATGAGGGCTAGAGACTGGGGAAAGGTTGGAAACCATACAGTCACTGCATCTCATAAGGTATGAATACCTCGCTTTATTAATATGCATATTGAAGGACTTATATTTTTCTAGACTTTTTGACAAATATGATTATTATAAACTTTGTAATAAAGTATGCAATCAAGGACAGTTAAAAATGTGCGTATCTGAGAGATGCCCAAGGCATTAAAATGCATGTACAAAAATTGTGGTTAGCACAGATTTATTTGTGATGACACATAATATGATTTGTGTATATCTCATACACAACTGCAGTTTTTTGTCTTCTTGTAATTTTATGGTACCTTTATCATTCAGTTCTGCTTTACTGTGTAAGCTGATTAAAGCATATTGAACCGAACTGAATTTTTTAATATTTTTGCTACAGCTTTTGAGCTCCCTGCATCATTTCAGTGCTGTGGCTTTCACACATCAGCCTCATTTACTCACGCCACAATCTTCTGTTTTTAATAAAATAATATAATTCGACTTTGTTTTATCTATTTATCACTCTGGGATGATCAACAGATATAGGTAAATACCAAAACGAAGCATGAGGTATCAGCAGATCTGGTTTCACAGGAGAAAACACTTTTTCCACCAGAGGGCACTAAACCCCGAGAAACTAAATTGTCTGTAAAAGGACAAGAGAGAAAATGGGTGGTTTCTCTAGAAGCACACAGGAATTTACTAAGGTGATGCAACTTCTTAACATTGCCATTTAAGTCCCAGAACTAATGAAGTGGCCTTATCCCACCCCTACCGCATTCAATAATCTTTCATGTGAGCATACCTATTGGTGCACAACCCATCAGAATTAAATACTGATCTTCACTTACGCTGTTTAGGAGCAGTTTAACAAAATCAATGGAACTATATCCACGAAGACATGATGAGAGTGAAGAATCATGCCTCAGACGCTGTTAGTGAATAGATTTTGTACCTATTCAAGTATCCTTAAGAACATCCCTACCAGCGGGAAAGAGATGAACTCTCTCTACTCCCCAAAACACACCGAAGTAAATAATCTTTTTCGTGGTTTCTTTAGATTATTTTTGTAAAAAGGCTTTGATGGCAGCTGCAAACTGGCCAATCCAGTTATGGGAGCGTAAAGGCAAGATTACAGAACTAAAATGTCTACTTGTGCTTGAAATCGGATACAGGCTTCTGTTCAGATTACCTCGATCTGTAGCAGCTCTCTCAAAATCTCAGTTGCTCACACAGAGGGCACAGAGCCAGTGTCCCCATCTCAGGCTTTCCTCCTCCAGCAGCCAGCACCGCCGGGACTGGGACGTGGCTGGGCTTAGCTGGGGCCGCACCCATGCAGTTTCCTTGCCCTGGGGAGCGTTCAAAGCAGGTAGTTCATTTTAGTTCTACTGTTGCAAATGCGTAGTAACTCCAGCTGAGAGTAGACTATAGTCTGTAAAGTCATCTGTTTGCTCAGCCATTATAGGTGTTATTCTTACCTGCACCACTTACTGCAAACAGCTGACTAACTGAAAAGTGATGCAGTAGGAAAAAAACGCAGCGTGTGTAATGATGAACTTCTGCAAACTATGTAAAACTTTTTACTTCCTTTGAGAAGTGTTTGCGTTCCGCTGCCTTTTACTGCAGCTCTTTATGGCACTCTCTTTTCATTTCCTGACGGCTTTAGGGTTGTGCGGCAGCACGCACAAAGAATCGGCAGTCTCGATATAAAAATGCAAATGACCATACAGCAAGCGTAGCTGTACTTCTTAGTGCCTGACCCTGGAGTGGTATTCAAGCAACTGGGTTTAGCCTTAGGAACTGTGTGTAGGGGGAGAGGAAGAGTCAGATGTCATACAGCCTCTGAGTAAAATGCAGAAGGAGTTTAGGGATCCCAGGCTGAATCTCCAGACAGTTGTGATCACCCTTGGGCTTTCTCCTTGCTCAGTGGCTACCACATTCCTTTCCTTACAGTGGCTACTTTCACAGGAGAGGACGCAGTACTTCCCCCACCATCCCTGCCTCCTGCCCAGTTGCCCAATCCCTCCCCACACGTACCCCAGCCTGCGGGCTGCTGGGGCAGCCTTACACCAGGAGAGGCTGGAGCCCCTTTGCTCACAGGAATTGGCCCCTGATATCTCACACTACAGGCGTGGGTTGAAACTTTAACTGATGTTATTGCCTGGAATACAGAAACTGTGCTCCCTCTCTGGTGCATTAAAAAAAAAAAAAAAAGAAAAAAAGCCTGTGATAACTGAATGGCAGTTTTGGGTATCATAATGCTGGATTTGGGCACCTAACTTCCATTCGAGTCCCACTTTACTTTCCTAAGTCTGTTTGGTATCCGGCCCTACTGGTCTCTAAAAGATTCATTCCTTTCCAAATGACACTATTGCTTATATTCTAAGGGGCTAATTCAATGACAGAGAAAGAAATCACTTAGCTCTTCAACTAGAAAGCCTCAACGGCCTTCAATTGGTTGACAACAGCACACTCCTGCAGCAGCATTCATTTCTGGGATGCAGCCTGTGTGTGCTGCAGTCTCAAAGCAAAGCAACAGTCCACGGGGTTGTTCAGCCATCAGAGGAGAAAGAGCAGGCTGAAGAGGCTGGGAAGGAGTTAAAGTGCTTCCCTTTTGCTCCTGCATCTGTGTTTTGTTATTTCTAACTGGTGCTCACAGTCTGATTTGAAAACTTACCAAAACTCTGAAAATATATATAAAACTTTTTTAACAAAAGATGTGTACGCAATACACGTATCTTCAATAGCAGAAAGCTGCTGCACCTTCTGAGACTGTGACATAGCTATATGACACGTGACAAGACTATATGACGTGCATGACATAGGGAATCCTGAAAGCATATGTTATTGGAACAACCTATGGGCAGGTCCCCACATGGCAAATGCAAAAAGCTGTATATATTAGATTCCTTCCCAGAGGACAATAGAGAATTAATTTTTTCAGAGCATCTAACTTATAGACACGAAAGCTTCATTTTCCACATGACTTGGGACTCAGGGTCATGTCTTCAAAGATGCTTTAGTGCTGAAAGGATTAGACAGTCTTCTAAGAGGACTTTCAAAAGTTGGTATCTCAGGTTGCAAGTTGTGAAGTTTTTGAACAGGCCTTGGGGTACCTACCTGAGACAATGATGGGCACAGAGATATCTTTGAAATCTGACTGTCCGATCCCACAGATTTTCTATGTTTAAATAATAATTTTTTTTTTTAAATACGAAGGCCTATAAACCAGTTCCAATCTTTTGAAAAAGCCCATCAATGGAAAGCAAGACTTTATAAGGGCTACAAACTATTTGCTTTCCTTTAACACGAACAAAGGATTACGCTTTCCTGCTGAACATCCTAAGTGCAATCACTGCTAGTAAATTTTGGTGATGTTTGCTACCTACATCCACAACCTTCTAGGTATTTTTATTATTTTTTGGTTTATGCATACACCATATTAGAAACAGTGCTTGAACTCCAGACCACAAAAGCAGAAATACTATGGCGTACCTGGTCATTGTATTGATATTTCAGGAATAAAATGGTCCTGCCGTTGTGTGGTTCCCTACTTCCTCTTCTGTTTTGGCAGGACCCATTGCTTGCAGGGATTCATGGAACTGAAAGCCCAGAAAAAAAAGAAGATCAGTCTGTTTAACAGGTTCACCTGAGCCATTTTATCACCTTATGATTGATCAGCAGTGAAAATGCAAGGTGGGAGGGAAAAAGGTCTGTGCCTTTTGAAGGAAGTGTGTTCCTGTATTGCTTAGGCGTAAGGTGAAACTACCGAGTCAGACAATGGCTGCTTAAACTCTCAATATACAAGAAACCTCAAGGCTGGGTCTTGCATGGACCTCCTGTGCGCCTGCCACAGGCACAAGGCCTTCCACAGATAGCTCCTTGGGGGAGAGCAGACTTCTGTCCCCTCCCTAACACAAGCCACCGTGCAATTTACACAAATTCAGTGCCTCAGCAACCCATGAGCCTGACCAACTACAGAGATCTGCAAAATCATCTTTGGCATCCTGGATGTGGTACTTACACAGCTTTAGGTATGGTCAGCTTTGCCGCCGCACATGCCGGGTGGAGCTGGGAAGAGCAAGCGTGTAATTAGAAGGCAAAACCCAGCCACGGCTGCTTCAGTTCTTGCTGTTCCTGGCTCCTGTTGAATGTTGGCTCTGATTGCATCTTTTATGGGCATAAAAGCATTTATCCAAGACATATAATGCTGTGAGGAAATTAAAGGCTTAGAAAATACAGCTTTTAAACTGAACCTTGTGACCTGGTGCATTGTATGCAGTTACAAGCTGTTTAAAGGCGTCCTTTCGTGCACTGTGCCTGTTCTCTGTTCCTGCCATCCTGCATCGTGAGATTAAAACCCAAACTAAACATTTCAAACTTTGGAAAGCAACCAGACACATTTTTAGGTCTTGCTCCTGACTAAAAATACACTTCTCAAAGCAGTAATGCTGCACAGTACAAATAAAGGCCTAATACTGGACAGAGACCTGAACACAAGCCCAGCACCTTAACTGACTCCCTTTACTTGATTAACTTTATGATTAAGAAATCCTGTCCTGAAACCGCTGTTGCATTAGAGTTGCCCAAGTAACAAAACTTGCTATCAGTTTGGTGCATAAAATGGTTACTTAGGCAGTAAAAGCTGAATATACAGGAAGTTAATGTGAAAGAAGGCATGAAATGGTATTAATGAACAAAAGAATATGTGAAATACATGTACTGAACAGCTTGTTGGAAACTAGCTCAGATTATTGAAGGAAGCAATGAGGAGACGGGGCTGTTTGAGACAGAAATGGCATCAGCTCCGGGAGAAGGGACAGCAGCTGTGACTGGAGCCTCACATCCTCCCCGGCACTGTCGGGCTCTGGTCCTGGGAGATGCTCTCTGCTTCAGAGACCCTAGATTCAGCTAGACTGAGAGACCAAGACATCATTTCTTTTTTCTCTCAATCCAACAGCTGCAATCAAAGACAGGTTTCTTCTGCCACCCCTCCTGCCTCATTCCCCTTTCCTCAGGCTTTATTCTTATTTCTGGCTCTCTCCCAACTACTACTTAAAAAAGAACCCAGAATTGTTAGCCAAAACATGATTTTGCTAGCTCTGAATCTGTAATCAAGAGAGCAAACAGCATTATTCTTTATTGCTGGACACCAGCTTAAATTTGTCCTGTAGGTGGGAGAGCTGCATGCTGTTCTTAACATCCCTGCAGGATCAAAAGTAAGAGCAAATTTATCTTCAGTAAACAAGAATGAGTGACTGTACTAGTCTTGGCTGGCTTAAATTTCTTCATAGTGGCTTGTATGGCACTATGTTTTGGGGTTTTGATGAAAACAGTGCTGATAACACAGGGATGCTTTAGTTATTGCTGAGCAGTGCTTACACAGCATCCAGGCCTTTTCTGTTACTCAGACTGCCCTGCCATCGAGCAGACTGGGGATGTACAAGAAGGTGGGAGGGGACACAGCTGGGACAGTTGACCCCAACTGACTGAAGCGGATATCCCATGCCATACGACATCATGCTCAGAAATAAAACTGGGGGGAAGTGGAGGCAGGCAGGGGCTGCCGCTGCTCAGGGACTGGCTGGGCACTGGTTGGTTGGCAGTGAGCAATCGTTTTCTTGTCCATCACTTGTTTTTCTTGGGTTTTATTTTCCTGTTATTTTTGTTCCTTTTTTTTTTTTAATTATTAACTGTCTCTATATCAACCCATGAGTTTTCTCAATTTTACCCTTCAGATTCCGCCCCCCCAATCCCACTGGGAGGGGAGCGAGCTGTGGGCTGTGTGGGACTTAGTTGCCAGCGTTAAACCATGACACTGACCCACAAAGCAAATATTACTCTACCCCACTTCGCTTCCCCTCTTCCCTCACGAAAGATCAACGATTATAAAAGAAGCAGAGAGGCAGGAAATTAAAAAAAAAAAAGACAAACTCATTGTTCTATCTAAATGGACAAATAAAATGGTACAAAGGCGCTGCTTTTCCAAAACGCCTCTAAAGGAGCTTGCAAACGCGCGAGATTTAATCAATATTCACGTTTTGCATATTTTCCCAGCTCGCCTTCCGTCACTTATCTCCACGTAGCGGAAAAACAAAGGGTTTAATGGAAATTTTACCGAGGCAAAGACCTCCCCCCGCCCCTACCCGCCACTTCCAGGGGGAACGAACCGCCCCCGCTCGGGCGCGGTCCTCGATCGGGGCGGCCGACGGGCGGGGAACC
>JANZLQ010000022.1:24450899-24462686 GCA_026212715.1 Elanus axillaris | reverse complement strand
CCCCCCTTTTGGTTTGTTTTTTTTTTTAGACCAGTGCCTTTTAATCAAAAGGAGAGGTTTTATGGTTCTTTGAATGGAAGGCAGCTGAGAGTAAACCTCAAGTTCTGGTTTAAAATACTCATTTACTATTGTAGAGATTAGAACTGAGGACTTCATGGCTTCTCCAAATGTAAATGAGATTTTGTTATTGTTAGGAACAGATTTCTCTTCCATATATTTATGCCTATATAAAATAGTTATTTTTTCTTTTACTTTTTATGTGTTGATAAATACCTGTTCTCCGGAATTGCTTGTTTAATAATAAAACGCATGCTGAAAATAAATATGTCTGTGAAGCAGCCTATACTTGAATGCAATCTTTGTTTTTGATCATAAAATTCTTTTAAAGTGTTCCAAATAGACTTTCTTGGTTTTACTGAGAATTTGATGTTTTTCATTGTTAAGAAATAGTTTTAAAATTTTAGGAGCAGCTCTGAGTGTGTGTAAACCACCACTTCAAACATAAGCTTGAGACTGAATCTTTGGCTCAGCAGTGCAGTTACTATTCTTCAGACCATGCCAGGTGAAGTAATAACACTTAACTTGCTCAGGAGCCAGCATACTAGGTGGGTCCTTAGTTCCCTTAGGCAACTCAGTCATCCAGCTCTGGGAGGGTATGGTCAATGTACAATTAAATTTAGTTAATAAGTCATTCTAAAGCTATGTTTTCCTTAGATATGGAAACACAACAGTCATTATGAAGCTTGCTTGGAATGAGTGACCTTATTTTGCAGAGGTCTTTGTTCAGTATGCATTTTTGTTAGTGACTCAGTACTGAATCAGATTCCTTATCAAAGATGGAAATCGGTCAGAGTAGGTCCCACTACAGCAGGAATTCCATGGTGATCTTTTGGGAGCAAAGGACACAGTACTGTAAGTAGCACATTGATTTAGTGATAAATAATCATGTTTTAAATCGATTTTTCTGTCAGGTAGGCCAGTTATTGAAAAATGGCAGGACTTTATTATAAACTTCATAATTTCAAAACATCTAGGAATAAAATTTTATTTCATTGCTTTTTAAGGATGAATATTAGGAATTTTCTTTGTAGCACAAAGTAGCTACCTTATAACAACTGCAATATAAGTTTCAGGTTTGGGGTTTTTTTTTGTTTGTTTGGGGTTTTTTGGTTTTGTTTTGGGGTTTTTTGTTTGGTGTTTGGGTTCTTTCATTTTACCTGGACCATCAAAATTTTGCTCTAGGTATATGTGTGTGCATAAATTGTTATGCCAAAAGTGTCCGACATACGCGGAACAGTATGACAGGTCTGAATGCTCTGTTTACCTACTTGTTTTTGTTGACTGAAAAGGATGCTGTTCCCGTGTCTAAGAAAATAGTGGAAATAAATGGAAGCAGTATTGTGGACACAAAACTGAAAGTAATAACAGGACCAGCAGTAATACTCTTACTGCTGCTAAATAATAAACAGTTTATCGACACCTGTCCGGGCATCCTGGCTCTGACTTTGCCTTTGGCATAGCTCTATCTTAAGTGTGCAAGTGCAGATGATTTTCTAGTTTTAGTAGCAAAGTGAAAATTTTGATCCCTAAAAATGTCTATTCAGCTGCCATTTGGCTTTAGAAGCACATAATATGTTAACATTTTTACTGGTAGAAACACATCTACCAAGAGCTCTACTTGGTGCAGATGAATCAGAGTGTTAGAAGTTGGAAGAAAGGAGAACTTAAATGCCTTCTTTTGCTCTGTTTTCTGATGCAGAGTTGCTCTGAACTGTGCCAGACTGCAGCATCTACACACCAGCTTCTCCGTGCCCAGCTGTACCTTGAGTGCAGCGTCATCGGCCGAGCTTTTTTCTTCCCATCTTCCAGCAGACCCCAGCTTACTGAGGATGCTGAAGTGATAAAGATCATCATCTCCCGGGGAAAATGCTGGTTAGGTACAGTTAAAGATGCTAAGGCATCCATGGCTGTGCTTGTGCTAGTAATTAAAAAAGCCAAGGATTTTTTTTCGTTGGCCTTTGAGGACAAGTAGCACAGTCCAGCCACATCCATATGGCTAAACTCCCTTCTTCCCCAAGCAGGGAAGACTTGTCCATACTGTTCTGAAGACCAGAACCTGGCCTGTAGAATCCTCCACATTGTGTTACTGCTCTGTCTAGGAGAGTGCTAGAAGCCAAAAGCCGTTCCACAAAGTGCACTAATAACCAAGTCGAGTGAGCAGTCCTGTGGTTGGGCCCGTGTCCTGGACCTTTTATTTGCCCAGTCAAGGCACAGCTGTTGTGACCAGGACGTGGCCTGGGATGGATTGTCCTTCTCCCAGAGAATGTGCAGCTCATTTGTGGTGCGGAGGGATACATAACTAGTCCTGTGGCATCACTGAGCTGTGCTGGTTACCTTGCCTCAGCTATCAGAAAGTAGGGGGTTACCAGAGGCCTTGATTTACAATGGCATCATTACTTTTTTGCAGCAGCACTGAATACATTTACTTGTGTTATATGAGATTTTGTAAATGAAGTCAAACACTTGTCAAAAAAAACAATCTATTTTGCGCTGCTTGTTTTTTTGCAGGTGACTTTAATTTTGTAATGTCTGTATTGCCATTGTAGTCATCAAAGAGAATTGGTGGGTAGGTTGTACATGTGGTCTCTAATCCATTTGTCTGATTTTAAATATGTGATGGCCAGTTGTACTTCAATAGCTTGTGTGCCAATACCGTAAATTGCAGATAAAGTGGCATCTTTGAAAAATTGTGAGCATGTTGGTGTCTAGACCACTAAGGATTTTTGTCTTTCCTCATGGAATGAATAGGAAGATTTTGAAGGACAGTTTTTGATTCCTGAAATATTAATCGTATTAAAGCACTACTTTTAACCAATGAGTCCATATGTGGGGTTAAATTCCTTCTGTCTTTTCCTAAATCATCAGTTTTGCCATGTAGAAACAGAAAGTGATTCAGGCACTGCAATGAAGTTAAACTATTGTAGAATGACTAATCATTTCTTTACACAAGAAGCCATTTTTCGTGCTTGTCACAAAAATCAGAAGATTGCACTAATACTTTTTTTTGTGGGGTAAACTACTTACATTTTAAGAGGTTAAATCAATCTTGATTATATTCTCCAGTCTTCAGTTCTGAGTGTTGATTTCTGTGAGCTGTTTTGAATTACTCTTGATCGGATCATCTGGGTCTGTAATTGAAATAGAAATGGACTGTAATTTTTAGGCGTATCATACCAGAAGTTTATAAGTAGCTTGCCCTGCGGTAGCGTGTAGTTTGGGACAGCGTATGTTAATGCTGCAAAATTACAGGCCGTGTGAAGCTTACTTATTTCCAATAATGTGCAAACTCCCAAGACATATGTGTTTAAGGAGTTACAAATAGCGGTGTGAAGAACTGTAAGGCTGCTGGAGGCAGCGGTTACACTGGGAAAGAGGCATTTCTTCAGCTAGGATACGTGCATGCCCATGAAAGGCAAATTATTTTAATAAATATTAAAATTATGTATGTCTGAAACAATTCTAATGAGTTTTGATAGTCATAGCATCATTCTGGAGTAAATTTTGAACAAAACACTTGCAAGGAGTGACTGCAATTTGTACAAACGATTTTTGTGCTGAAGGGCCACTTATGTTTGGTAGATGTCCTCATTCATTCTTCTTGGTGTGCAGGTCTCTTTACATACAGTACGGCATGTAGTGTTTACGAACAAGGCCATTCCCTTAAATGTGATGTTTTTATCAGCATATTATTGTTTTCCTCCCTTCTTTAGATATGAAGTTGTAATTTCTTGAAGAATTTTAAAGACGTTTTCTTGGCTAGCAGAAACGATTATGGTCCTCCCTGCTACTGATATAGGAAAGTGGCATCCTTGTTTGTGTTGCTGAATAAGGTGCCTGGACAAAACGGTGAATGCTGGTGTTTCGGGAGGAGCCTGCTCCATGCATTCTGCCTAGGTCTCAGTCTCTGGTTTCCAGGGCTTTATTCTTTTGTGGATATAGTGGCTGTATTGTAAAGGATAGAAGAGAGTTATTAAATGGGTTCGTGTTGAAAGTGAATTTTACTTCTGGTTCTTACTGAAGTGTTCTTTCCTTTTAAAGATGACATTGCGATTCTCACCAAGTTCAAGCCATCGCGGTCAGAAGGTATTGTACTAACAGGCATTATGCCTTCTTCCCTTTTGTGTGTGTCCTCTCTCCTTTTTTTTCTGCTGAGAGCCTCTTGGAAATCAGACTTAAGTTTGTAGAAGTCATTGATACCACATATGAGCCAGGCTTTTTTGCAATGTGATTGGCAAATCCATTCTTCACTATCTGTGGGCAGCTCTCTTGGTTAAGAACTGATTGGGCATCTCCATTCCTGGTGCTTGTTGCAGTTTTGGGTTGTGGCTCCTTCACACCTTCCTACATGACTAGGGCATGCATTTCTTGTACTGCTCCTGCTCAGCAGCCTGTTGATGTGTTTTCAAAGAGTGAATGTATTAAGTGTGTTGTACTTCTCAGTTAATGCATGTTTTGCATTCTCTTTTTGCCTTCTTGTATGCTGCTCTAGGGTTAGTCAGTTTTATTCCCCTGGATCAGTGATACCAAGAGGATTTCCTTCGACAGGTTGCATAAGTAATCAGCTGTGGTACCGGGAGAGCATTTAAAATGTAAAACTCTGAATCGTGCTTGTTCCTGAGGTTAAACTTTCACAACTGCAGAAAGCATAATCCAGAAAAAAACAAACACCAAGGCTGTTGTCGTAGGCTGTGGAATCAGTTCAAGTCCTCTCAGCAGCATGGGCAAATTGAATGTTACTGCTCCAGGGACAAGGTGCCAGGCTGCTCCTTCCACGGAGGGTTGTGTAATGAAATGTTTGGGCTTTCTGCTCCTGGGCCCTAGGCTCGCTACTTTGGCCATAGCTGCAGCAGGCAACTGCTTCCCAGGGCTGTAGGCAGAGCAGGTACAGAGCATGATGGTGTTCCTCCCTGTCTTTCATCAGGCAGCAGTCTGCAGTCCTGGGCAGCTGCTGAGTTTGCATCAGCTTAGAGACAGCCCTGTATGAAGGTAGGGCCTCCCTCTCCTTAGAAGTATTCCTGCAGAAACAGTTTCTCACATAACTTAATCTGAATCTTTTGATAGCTGTTTTTTGAGTCAAGGCTTCTGTGTTCTTGCTACGATATTCCCCCATTATGTGCCATTTGTTTCTCTTACATGTTGAATGCTTGTGCTGTGTTTGGAGGTGAACTCAATTCAGGTCTGTGCTGAAGCTGTTCCTGTAAACCTTTTCCGTGTTTGGTGTTCTCTCTTACAGCGTAGTCCCTGTAGCTTTTATGATATGTTTGGGTAGGAAGAATGATCCCAAATTATTGACTTTCACGCTAACTTCTTAGAGGTGACTCAGTGCTGGTCTCCACACTTGTATCAGCCTATGGAAACACCTTTCTACAAGTGCCTAAGTAAAAGTTAAGTGTTCAAATTGTATCTACTAATGCAGATTTTGCAGGCGTAGTTTGCTTTAGCAGAATACCACGCAACAACTTCAAATGTCTTAGCATTCAGAAACTTCTTCATTATATGTTATGTACCATTATATACCATTGCCCAATTTCTTATTGCATCATATGTACAGTTATAAATTAGAGAGACCATTTTCTGTAGGTAAACTTAGACAAAGAAAAAAAAAGAGTAAACAAAGTGCTCTCAAGCTGTACTTAAGTACCTTATTATACATTTTTCGAAGAACGAGTTTGTCCTGCCCGGATGCAATTTTGGCACCAAATACTTCCAGGTTACAAAAAAAAGTAGGTTTGTTTTATTGGTAGGAATAATCTAACTGTAGTTGTCTTGACAGTGGTTCAGTCTAAGATGTGCTCGTCAGCCTGACCAGTTGAAGCTATAGCCAGCAATACTTCCTTGATGGAGAAAGGAGTATGATGAATCCTTGTTTTGGAAGAAAGAGGCAGCATTATGAGTTGCCTGCTCTAGATTGGGATGAGCTGTTTTCAAAACCGCTTGTCCTTTTCCACTGGTGATGGACTTATTTAGATGCCTGATTTAGGAGACTGGTCTGTCAGTCTAATCAGCAGAGAGATAGTTTACAAAAACTTCTTGGAGCAGGAGCCTAGCTTGGGGGCTCTGAATTGCTCTCCAGAGCCACAAACCCAGGCAGGGTCTCAGTATTATTTAGGGATCTGAAGATAGTCAATGTGATTTCTCCCTATAATGTTAACATTTAAGTGACAGTGTCCATGGTGAACTGACCATATTTGTGGGAAAGTCACACTAGAGTTCAATACTGTTGTTAAAATGAAGGTGGTTTTTTTCTGTGGAGTTTTGTGTTTGTTTGTTGTGTTTGGGTTTGGGTTTTTTTTAACAACAAGAAGCTTGGTATTTTAAGTTGACATTACTATTCTTGATCCTGTCATTGTATCTCTATTATGTGGGAATCTGTAATCTTGAGGTTATGGACCATTAAGCCCTTTGCAACAAAAAAACCTAATTCAATTTCTAGCGAGCAACCCCAGAGATAATTGAACTTTCATAACTGAGGCAGCAAAACTCCGGGTGTGAAACCCTCATACACAGTAACCTGGCAGACATCTGAGACAAGAAAGATATGTGACGCTAACAGATTTTTGTTTACCACAGTTAAAAGTATGTTTCTTTGACTGCAAGGTTACAAGCAGGTAGTACAGGCTGACTATATTGTCTCTCACAGTATTTTCTCCCCTTCACAAAACCATTCTTGGAGATTTTATGTAGCTCAGTATTATTTTCCAGCTTTTGCTTTTGCTTGTTCATAGTTCTGTGGCTTCAAGATGCACACCATTTTCAGATGCAATAATATTTTAATATAAGGAATGTATTTATGTGAATCTCTTTCTTTCAATGTTCCTTAGGGGAAGAATGCAATGGACCTTTATGTGAGACTATTTCAACTGCAGGATCGGAAGTTCCAAGCAGCTCTGAGGTGAGGTACAGTACTGATGGTGTTAACATACTACTGGTAGGAAGAAAGAGGAACCGTTGCTGTGAAAGATAGAATTAGTTTTAAAACTAACATTTCTTTTGGATTGTCTTATACGTCCTTTTTTTATCCATGTAAACATTTTCTTCCTCTAGTGTTTCGAAGGAGCAAAACCATGAATGTAACACTGATACTCACTGAATCTTATAAGAGACTTAGCAGTGTAGAAGATAGTATGGGCTTAACAGTGTTTCCAGAATCAGTCTTGAAATGAGAATCACACAATCATTTAATGTTTTGGCAATTGGAAAAACATAATGCTTCTGCACAAACCTAACACTTTGTTTTATGCTGCGTATCATGTTGCTGGTTCTAGGAACTTTTTGACAGTGCAGTGAGACTTAAGTTAAAAGAATACCTCTTCCTTGCAACACGTGCAATATGAAAGCATGATCAGCTATTCATTTTTTCACAGTACCTCATTTCTTAATATGTGCAGTACATAATATCTTAAATAGATAGCGGTGTGTGGTTATTATTCAGTTAAACAGATTTTAAAAGAATATTGAAAAATTGCATTCTTGAAGTCAGTGTTTTATTCTAATTTCTATTGTCTGTTTTTTTTTATTATGGTTGTTATATGCTTAGAGGAAGATACGAAGAGTTTTAGATAGGAAAAGAAATAGTTGCTCTGTCGAAGTAGCCTCATACAGGCCGTGGAGCCCTCATCAGAAATGATGCCTATTGAATTGAGTGTTGGAAGACTGTAGCTGTTCTGCTGAACTTCTTAAGAGTAAAACACATCCTCACCTACCTCTAAGAGACAAATTTGGAGGGGGTCATACGAAAACAAAATTCAGGAGTGCTTCCTAGATTACATGGATCTTTATCTTGCTAGTGTATGCAACCATATAATCTAAAGGTTTTCATAAATCTACCAGTTCCATCTTAAAAATTATTACTATGTTCACCCTGCTACTTTCTGAATCTATTGTAGGAGTTGTAGTAATCTTTTTCTCCAGCAAAATTTTCCATGAACAGCCATATCAAATACTTCACTGAACCCTGGGCAGATAGGGTCTCCATTTATAGCTTATGAATCATCATACCATGATAAGCATCAGAGTCTGAAGCTGATTCTGAGTTCCTTCTGAGTGTCTCTGTCTAGATGGAGATGACCTGTGTCACCAAAGCTTGGAAGAATTCACTTCACGACTGAGGATGTAGGAAGAGGCAGGAAACATGGGAGAAAGGGTGCAACGTATGTGTCTCATATATGTGGAGACATGGGATTTGAACCCTGTTTGAAGGGTGAAAGAGTCATGATGGGGTGGGAAAGCAGGCTTTGATCTTCAGAACTTTCTTGCCTGGGAGGTAGTCTCCTTATGAAAAATATATCTGGTTACCCTCTCAAAATTGTCTCAGTAACTTCATGCTGCCTTTTCTCTTGTTTTTTACTTAGGCGTGTTCCTTACATAATTATTTTTCTTCATAATTTGTTCTTAAATATCACCAAGTATTATCATATTAGGAATATTAGTCTGTAGTTGATGACTCAGGTTTTTTCTTTTGTTATTTTCTGCTCTCCCTCTAAGAAGAGACGGCTTATTTGGCCTTAGATAGTTTGTTTCTCCAGATCAGCTGGTTATCTGATGTTTGCTTACATTTAAGCTAGTACCCTTCTGTGTTTTGCGTTATCCTACCCTGTCCCCTAATACAGTCTCATTTGTCTGATTTTTGCTTTCTATCCCTTAGCCAGACATAAAGTTACAATGTTACTCTTAATCTTCTTACCCAGTTTCACACTCTCATCAGCCTTGACAGGCTTAGTTCTTCAAGATTAATGTCCTAGATATTCAGGTTAAGTTTATCCGTAAAGTTTTTTCCATTAATTCATTCCAACAGTAAGATAGCCCTGCTTTTTTTTTTTTTCATACGATGCTCATCCTTTATGTGTTGTCACAACTTCAGTTTTCTTTCTATAAACTAGAAGAACTTCTTTTCCCTCAGTTCTTTGTTAGGCTGCCTTTTGTCATCCTTGATGTATTCCCATAGGAATTGAGCAGGGTCATCTCTCCCAGTATGAAAGACAAGCCATGGTTTCTCCTCTTTTCACCAAGACCCTTCTGAACTCAGGTCAACATGCTTTGTTCTTGTTTTGACAGATAGCACATTTCTCTATTTTATGATTTTACTCCGGTCATAGATTGGCAATTTTCTTTTTACTTAGTCATGTACTTAACTTTGGTTTAAGACTTCCAAGTGTTCATATTTTCCAACTGCAGGAACAATTTAAGTCAAGTAATTTTAAAACAGAAGTGAAAGTAATTCATAAAAAGAACATTGGGGAAGAGTTAAATGAATTTACAGTCAGGTCACAACTTCATTATGCTCAGACTGTCTTTTCTTTTGGAGGAGAAGAAATGTAACATACAGTAACAGTATGCTTCTGCTCAGCAGTAGGGAGGAAAAGCTAAGGCCTTATTGTTGATTTAGCAACAGAGAAGGGAACAAAAGAAATCTAGATTCAGATACGGAGAGCAGAAAACATTACCTATCTGTAATTCAGTGGTATTTTTTTTTCTTTTGTAATCTGTAAAGGATTATGTGATTTGGACATAAGGAATGATGCAAGTAAAACAAAAGCTATGGTGAAAAATGGTCTGTAGCGAAGCTTGCCAACACATACAGAAGTTGGATAAAGGCAAGGACTCAAAAAGTAATTGAATCTCCAATCAATGATGCATTTGGTCCTCCTTCATGATTCTGCATTTCTGCTGTAATCCACTGCTTCTGGCCTGTTTTACCTTGTTTTTTTCTTTCTTTTATTTTTTTTGCTTCTTGTTGAGTCTCCTTATTTTTCTTCTTCTTTTAATGTCCCACAAGGACAAAAGGAACAAGATTGCTTGGAGTCCAACAGCTTTTCATCTTACAAGCCTTACAGCATGAATCATTTCTAGATGCTTTGTCATGCAGAGAGGCAGGGAGATGTTTCCAGCAAACGGCAGGCTGGAGAGGAGGGAAAAACAAAGGATATGATAGGGATATTTTCAAATAGGCACTGCATTGGGGACTGCTTCAGATTATGTCATTGTTAAATCAGGAATTCACAGACAGCCACCTCTCTTAGGGATGGGCAACTGTCCTAATTGGGTCTCTGTGTAGAATATACCTGAATCAGCCTTCACGGAGTTTCTGTTTCAAGAAATCGTAAATACCTCTGGAAGTCCTTTCAAGCAAATTGGAAAATGAATGAAATAAAACCTGAGAATCAGTTTTTCCTATGTGCTTTATATTTATGAATAAAGAGTGCTAGAAACATATAATGGCACAATTCTGTTTTGATAGTGCAGTGCATTTCTGTTAAGTGATTACAAGTGGTTGTTCAAATTACAGAGTAAATGAGGATGAGGCCCACTGACAAAGTAGAGTTCCTATTCTGAAGAGGAAGGAAGGTCAGTTAAATAACTCAAGATTGGAAGAAAGCTAAAATCGGAATTTGTATTAAATATCCCGAGAGTAAAATTTTAGGCCATTCAAGTGGGATAATTGTAAAATTAGTACAGATTTTGTGAAACATTGAATCATTAATTTGTAGTTTATCGACATCTGTAAGGGGTATATACAGAGAACTATTTGCGTGTCTGCTATCCCAATTAAGAAGTGCGAAGTAACTTAAAATGTATGCTTTGTATGTATGTGGACCCTGAGTTTTTCAGTTATATATGATATTTTCACCTTTTCTGTTAATTTCACACTGGTGAAATGCTCACTAAAAATTCCTGTTAATCAGGATTTTCCATATTGTAACTTGATCGTGAGAAAATCTGAGAACAAGCTGTCTTTATTTAAGCCAGGTTAGCAGAAGCAAATTGGCAGAGCTCCATCAAATGTATTAAGGCAACTCATTTTACCAAAATCAGGCGTGTGACACACAGATATTTTTTTGAGAGCAGCAGGTGCTGCAGGTGCTCCAATTGAATTGATTATTGGTTTTTTTTCTCAAGAAACACTATCAGAACATACATTACTTTTCATGCTTGTTCATTTTTCAGTTCAGACCGGTGGGGTTTCAAGTAGAGAGAAACTTAAAATACCATTGTTAATATTCTAAAGACAGACCAAACCAGTTTCAAAATCTAGAAGGAAATACAAAAAGACTTCTTTCAAGTGTAACTACAAAACACAATCTGAGGGGTATTTTGGGGAAAGAGTGAGTGCATTCAAGACTTAGGGTGGATTCCAAAGTAGGAAGGACCAGCCCAGCACTGCTGCCACCACTGCTAACCTTCTTTATTCTTGGTTTTTGTCTGAACAGAGTTGGACTATTTTCAGTGTTTCTGGAAACACTGGTTGGTTCTTGCTTTGGGGGTCATGCGTTATCAAGATTGGTGCCCCTTTTTGCTGTCCGTACACTTTGGCATATAATGAAAATTGAGGTCTCTCTACAAGAGTTCTTATACTTTAAATGTACAGTAGAAGGTGTCATCACCAACGTTAAAATATTTAGCACCCGTGACTTGAGCTAATTAATTTCAGGCAGTTGTACTGAGAGCAGGCTAAGTTCCTTAGATTAACAGAAAACCATTTCACAAAATACATAGGAATGTACAAAGGACTATGTCAGCTGTGTGTCTTCATCGCACAGTTGAGTGTTTCACTAAATGTATTAAAAATTTATCTCAGAGTGAAGCAATGTGGGCAGCATGTGAGGACCAGCAGGTGGCTAAAACCTGTATTTACATCCAGTTGTGGAGGAGGTGAAAAGCTTTGAGTGGAAGGAGTACAGGATGGAGGTGAAAGAAAAGCAGATGGAAGGGCACCAGCTTGGCCGGGGG
>JANZLQ010000022.1:24390052-24450890 GCA_026212715.1 Elanus axillaris | reverse complement strand
GGGGGGCAGGTGTGCAATGGAGGGGTCCAGAGCCATAGGGCAGCAATGAAAAGCAAGGCTGCACTTTCATTGATGTCACATTTGTACAGGGCAGATATTTTCAGTGTATAATTGCAGAGAAACTTTCTGCATAAGTGTCTCAGCTCTCAGTTCTCTACAAATAGTGCAGGTTTTTCCAGTAGCATCAATGACGTGAGGATTAGGCTGCTAAAGCCAGTTCAGACTATCTCGGGGTAAGAGCACGGTGCAGCTATTTATATCTGCAGTGTTTCTCATGTGCATTCTGTGCCAAAAACCGGGTGGATCTGTCTGGTTTTATTTGACTGAATTCCGAAAATGTCTTTATCTTACTTAGATAAGCAAATACTCAGAGGTGGCATCATTAAGAAAGAATGTGAAGATGCGTGTACCTATTACTTGTAATGGAAACAGGAACAAAAATAGTGTGTACTTGTTTCACAAAATTATAGGAATGGACCTGAATGATTTCTGTCAAGTAAAATTGTGATAAAAGTGTAAAATACTCATTTCTAATTTAAAAACCCCATATAGTACTTTATGAAAATGGGATTTTGGGAACTACACTTTTTGAAATATTACAACTCTAAACCAATAAATGATGATAAAATAATGAAATGAAGTTAGTATTCTGCTTCTGTTGAAAGTTAATTTTATTCCATAGAGAACTGTCATATTTTCATAATGTGCTCGCACTATTTGGTTGCACTGTTTAAACCTGTCTGTGATTTGTTTTCAGAAGAAAAACGAAAGAAGAGTGTGAGAAATTATTGACTAGCAGAATTAGGTATTGCAAAACAGCTTAGGTATTGCAAACCATTATTCGTTCTAGTAATGCAGCTTGGTCTCAAAATCCTTTGTTCGGGCAATCGCATAGTTGTGGTCCGGGACCCCAGATAGCTTATGGACATGTCTTTGTAGGATAGCTGTGCTCTGCAGAGTCCTCTGCTGCTGGTATTCCTGTCATCCCTGTGTGGAGTCTGGCCAGAGGATGTTGCAACACCCTCCAGGCCCTCGTGCAGGAAAATAATAAGCACCCAGATCTTGTACTATTAAAATCAGAGCAGGGACTCGCCAGGCGTGGATCATAACTGGAAGCTGGGAAGCCCTCACTAGTCTCATTAGGCATAACAACTGCAATTACTGATACCAGGTTGCCTTGTCTACGCTATGAGATTAATGATTTGTCTCCTTGCATTTGTTTTTGTTCAGCGTACATGGTATAATTTCAGTTAGTATTGAAAAAATAGCAAAGTAAGGGGCATCACATTTGTTCTTAATGCAAGCACAGCCATCTACACTGTCTACATTTTCTCTCTTTAATATTAAAATAAGAAAAAGTACTGTTAAAAATTGTTCTTCACCAGTTTGTAAATGATAATCTGTGCCAAGTTGTTTAGGCTTTATTTTTTTATAATGGAAATGCTGAGGGATACTGTATAGCTCTTATTAGAAGTTGTTATTAACATTTAAAAATAATTATGGGCCATGTAAAAGTCAGTGGCATAGGCTAGAGACCCAGCTCATCTGAGGAGGTAGAGGTTTGTTTAAATTTTGACTATCTAGACTGAAAATCCAACTATCACTCAGAACAGCTTTTCAACAACTTAAACCAGAAGCTACACTGTTTCTTCTGAAATAGCCTTTTCTTTTAAAGCGTCCTTTGCATCATGGCTAACAACATTATGTTTTTCCTGTGATGCCACTGGCAGGGCCTAAACAGCACTGAGACTACTTTACTCATCCCTGAACATCAAGTGGTAAGCAGTAAGCAATATTCATGCTTCTTTGCATGAATTTGTGTGGCGTCTTCTATAACTGTATGCCAAAAAGTCCCTCGCCAGAAAATTTTCCAGTTTCAAGGAAGCCATCCTTCCAAAAAAAATTGTTTTTTCTAGCTTGTAAAAATAAATGTGTTTTTTGCGTTTATTCCTAGTGATGGTTTAAGTGATAAATTCAAGCACATTGAAAGGATAATGGACAAAATCAAAAAGTTAAGATTGGTGGAGAAAACTGGAAAGTTTGCTTTTTTATCATTGTTTTGGTTTGATGGGATATAGGAAATATTCTGACTGGTGCTATTAACAAATGCGGGATTCCTTTTGATCGTGGTAACGTGGACGGCTCTGTGAGTCAGCATGATACTTTATAATGTTTTAAAGAGCAAGAAACACTGACAGCATTTGAAATGTGTTGCCTTTTTTTTCTTATTGTAGTAAATAATAAGGAAAAGCTCAAAATATCCACTTACTGAAATTTGCATACAAGATAATTGTATTAATTTTCAAATATATCAGAAAACTTAAAATAACCATTATTCTTTCAAGGAGAAAAAAATTACAAAAATTCATTTAAGATAACTGAAGAAGTACATGCTGAGGTATATTAGAACTGTCTGCTTGCTTACATTGGGCTCTGGTGTCTTACATTAACACATACGGTCTCTTAGCATACTTTTTATTTTTCTTTGTTCTCTTCTCATTTAATGTGTTCTTTTATCTAGAGAGGCTTTTTCTGTGCATTTAAATCTTAGTGCAAGTACCTTGGTGTCTTCAGCTGCTTTGAAATGCATGTTTTCAAGCTTTGAGATTTTAATGTGGTTTAAAATTGAAACGTAATTGTGGTGAAGGTGCAAAAAGTAGTTGCAAGTTTTAGGTACAAAAAAATATATGGGATTTTGTGTTTCTTTGAATGGGAAACGTTATAATTTTGTACGCAACTTTGTAGCCTGCATGAAGCATAACTGGAAATTGAAATGTGTGGTGCTAGAGTGTTGTTAATACATTTCTTTAAAGTGGGTAAGCCCTTCAATTGCATGGATTCCTCCAAGCAAGAATATTGAAGAGAACTTCATGCAAAGGGGGTCTCTGGTATAACTGGAGCTGAGTTTACTGTGCATAAACCAGGAATTCGCCTCTTTGATTTTCAGTAGAGTGCCTGTATATTTGCATATGTTGTGTAAATGCATTTCCAGGAGCTTTTTGCTTTTGGAAATGAATTTTATCAAACAGTTATATTTAGCGTAGTGGCACTTAAGTTAGCATGTTTTTCCTATAGCTATAAGCATGTTTAATTCGGTAAAAAGGGGGGGTATATAAACATCTTTTGTGAACTGGGGAGCTAAATGAGGGTGATACTTTTGTTTTTAAGCCATTGAATGTTTTCTACCCTTTCAGTTATGGAGGCTTTTCTTGTATTTTGACTCAGCTTTCAAATCCTTGTATTTTTGTCCATTTCTGTATTCTGAAAACTTTTCTGCAGTGGATTGTTAATTCATAAATTACCTAATTGCTTTGTAATGTTGTTATTTTGGTTTTTTACATTGTCTGTGATAAAAACTAATTTGCCTGTATGATTATCAAAAGTATGCAGTAAATATATGGTTTGTAGACTGTATCTTGTAAGCAGCAAAATCTGGCAAATCAGTTTTATTTTGTAATTTCGGGCAGTTTTCTTGTGTGGTCACGTAGGACTATGATAATATAACTCCTAGATGTGCTGATGGTGATCATGTTATTAATGTTAACTTCTCAGCGTACCCTTTAGTCAGAGCCGGAGGTTCTTCACTGTGCTAGAACTCTAATGAAGCTGATGTGTGGGGTTCTTCTATCTCAGATTAGTGTTGGTTACTGCTTTATTACTGAAATTGCTGCTCTAAACTACCTTCCCACACTCAGATACAAAAAGGCTGCTGAGCTCTGAACCTGCAGCCCCAGCTCTGTGAGGTGGACACTTGTGAAACCTTGATGTCCGGGGAACTGAAGTTGGGAAGGGCATTTCTGAATGTAGGCCCCAAAGAACCTTGCAGTTTTCTGACTGAATATTAATCTGAAAAGTATTGCTTTATGCGAAGTTCCTCTGTCTTTGAGGTATGGGCACGGAGAGGACTAGGACATTTAGTAGCCCGGTGTATTTGGAGGAAGCTCCGTTGCCTACAAGGAGAGAGCTGTGCTAAGAGGCCTGGAGGGACATAAATTTCCTGTTAGGTGGATGACAAGAAATAGAAATCCCTCGGAGTCCTGTGAGAATATACAATATTAAATCATTCAGGTATAATCTGAAACATATATTTGCTCTTCAGGTACTGTGATGTCATTAGACCACCGGGAGCTAGCTGACTGTGCTGACCGAGGTCAGCAGCCTGCGTGCTGTGGTGGGTGAGCAAGGCCACCAAATGTTTACCTCAGTCTCTCTCCCGCAGCTTCAGTCCAAAGTTATTTCTCTGAAGCACTTTCTGTTAACGGTGTTTAGTGGTTGGTGCCACATCCAGCAGCTCGCCTTCCCCTCTCCTGTTTGCGGTGACTGGCTTGTTTCCTTTGGCCCTGGAGAAGCATATCTGAGGCACCTGTGGGAGGGAGTGAGGCGGCCAAGGCCTGCTCATCACCAAGTGTTCCGCAGCTCAAGAGAGTTTTGATGGATTTGAACATAGAATGAGACCACCAGCCAGCATTTACAAGCTTTACCCAAACCAGTTTGGGCAGACTGAACGTGGGGTGTTACAGCCTTACTTCGTCTTGAGCTGTGCTTTATTTATTTCCATGCTGAGATCTTGGGTCTTTCCTGTAACCTGTACTGTGTGAATCAGGATTTCCTGCTGCAGGGCTTTAGGTTGTGTCCAACGTGAGGACTGCAAGGCCAGGAACTTGGAGGGTTGTTTGGTTGAACGTGGTCCGATACCCTGACCTCCGCTGGATGTCTAGACAGAACTTATCGATTACAGGATAACTAGGAGTATTAATATAATCCCGTATGCATCCAGTATGTTTAAATTTATGTAGCGACGTGAAAAATTTAGCTCTTTGTGATAGGCTGTTAGAGTGTTCAGTTAGCAGATCTGTCCACAGGCTATGAAGCCACTTAGTTCTTAGAGAGATAATTAGACTATTAAGACTGGAAAGTTACCACAGGAAAATAGGAAGGTAGTATTTGTTTTCGAACAAGTAGTTTTTGTAAACTTGCCTTGTAGCTGATGGATTTATCCAACTTTTGGAAGCACTGGTAGATGCTAAACGCTTGCAGTAAGCGCCATTTCAGAGAATCACATGGCGGCTTGGACTGGAAGGGACTTCTGGAGGTCTCCTTGACCAACCTCCTACGGGAGGCAAGACTGACTTCAAACTTGGATCAGGTTGCTCAGTCAGGGCCTTGCTTGGTCAAGCTGTGTGATCTCTAAGGATGGAGAATACACAGTCTCTCTGGGCGACCGGTCATACCTGTTCCTGCTCAACCACACCCTCACATCCAGTAGGAATTTCCCTTGTTGTAGCTTGTGCCTGTTGCCTCTTGTGTTTTCACCACATGCCTCAGGGAAGAGGCTGGCTCCATCTCTTCTTTAATTCCTCATTGGTTATTGTTCAAAAGGTTCTGCTTGCTCACTGTGCTGTGTTGGGAAATTTTAATTTGGCTACTTGTATTCCAGAAGGTACACGTCACAGAGTATCTGCTCTGATGAGCTGTAACTTTATTTAATAACTGTAGGTTGTCAAAGATCAATTAATTTGAATACAGTTCTGGAAGGAGCTGTTAAGATATACTAATCCATAATGTTTTATGATTCACTGATGCAACCAATGCAAATTACCAACATTTTATATATTTTAAACCTGTAAGTGCACATTTATGTGGAATTGCATGAACATGCAAGACTGATCTTGTTCTTCTTGTGAAATCCAAATGCAGCAAAATGGAAAGGAATAATTTATAGGTTTAATAAGTAGGGCTGTCACTATCCATGATGAATAATCCTTGTACAGAAGGAGAGAGAAGTGATAAGTATTCCCCTTCTCAAAGCAGATCCAATGATGACTACTGCATCTTCTTATAATTGATAGTCAGACCTTTAAGGACTAAGCAGGGTTCTGATACATCTTAGAAAATAAGCAAACTTTGATGGCATTAAAGATAAAATATAACTTCAGTCATATGGAATGATCTAATTATGCTACCTAAAGAATTTGGGACACTCCTTTGGCAGGAGCTTTTTTTGAAGTAAATTTTTTTTTTCTTTCTTTGTGTATATGGATTTTGTTAAACCACTAGGACAATGTCTGTGCTTGCACAATCTCTATTTTTTTTAAATTGGTGGTTGGGGCGGTCTGTTTTTAGGCTGGTTCCCAACATTCCAAGTTGTTAGACTGCACTTTGGGGTTCACTTACTGTAATGCTGAATAATTAGAGTACTGTTGATACTATTTAGATGTTGGCATGGTTCTATACACTAATCAAATTAACATCTAAACAGCTGCAATTTGTTTGTAGTCACAATTACATTTACAAAAAACCCCAAACCTGTAAGCACAAAATAGAATAGGAAAATGCTGTTTCTTTTCTTTTCTATTGGATTCCATGATTTTTTTGAGCCTCTTAGTCTTAATGATTATGTACCGCATTTGAAAGCAAACACGTTTTCAAAGGTAGCTTGTCCTGATTTCAGTTCTTACAAACTAGTCTATGTTAATTGATCTGCTGTAAATATTTCTCAAGAGGGACAACAAAAACAACCAAGTGTTTTGTAGCTCCCCAAAGGCTAGGATAGCTTCAGAAATACAGGAATTCTGAGGAATGCACGGATGGTCCAAGTAGGCTACTGTCTGGTTTCAGCAGTTACCAGGGTACCTAGTGAAGAGGCATAAAATTGTATAACGCTATGGAACAATAGGGATTTTTAATTTTTTTAATTATTGTTATTAAATTTGAGCCTCTTGAAGATGAACACGTCCTGGAGTATGCAGGTATTTATTGCCTGTGGTTTTGTCAGCTCTGGAATGACATAGTTGCAATTAATCTTTTTTTTTGTCCCAGTGGGTCCAACCTGACATGAGCATAACAGAAACATGCATGCTCTATTCATTAGCCTGTGCTTGTTTTGTTGCCTTTGTGTTACATTCAAAGAAACTTTCTCATTAGTCCTTTTTTAAAATCTGCTTAAGTAGCCAAATGATGGCAATTAGCAATTTAGCAGTCATTATTTTAAAATATGTGAGTTTATAATAAAAATTAATGCCAGTACAACTTTGCCTTTAATAAAAAAGACATTATACTCATACTGTTTAGGAATACTTGTGTTTTCCGAATAGTTGGATGCTTTTCCTGGCATTCTTAAGGACACAGATTTCTCACTAACTCTAGCTGGGGGTATGTGCTTGAAGCAGTTGGTTTGAGTCTTGGAGAGGAACAGTGGGCTTGCTAACTACTTGTTGGTTATTCCGGCAGAGTGGAAGGAGATATAATCTGTTCCTGAAGCGACGTCTCAGGGTAAAACAGTGATGAATGATATTGCAAGTAGCTTGGATGGCTGCAGTAATAACATGCTTCACTGTGTGATGCCTTTTGTTAACTGGGAGCAAGGTTCACAGTTATAAAGTTCTCTGAGAAAGCACAGAATATTTTTCACCTGCATCCTTGCATGGTTTAAAAGGGAGAAGACAGACATATCTCTCTGCATTACTCTATTTTTGATAGTACTGTAGTAAAATAAAAACCCCATTCAGTCCTATATAAATACAATTTTGCTGATGGGTGTGGTTGAAGAAACCACCAACAACCTTCCTCAGCACGGAGGTAAATTTAGACCAGAGTATTAGCTTCTGTAGAGAGCACTATGCTATATGAACCTCTAGTCTCGCAAACAATTTGGTAGAGCTTAATATTGATATGATAATAAATAATATTACCTAATATTATGCTAACTTCCCTAGGAGAGTGAGGCAATAGTCTTTTTTTGCTTACCATTAATTACTGTAGCCTAATAAGTGAAGAAGATGAATGTTGTTATTAAGACATTCTGGCATGCTGATAAATGAAAAGATGACCTTTAATAATAGATCAGTTGGAATACTAATTACCCTGTTGCATTGATACATTTTATTAGATTTCCCTCCCTGCAAGAAAGTAAATACTCAATTTTGAAATGTAACCCCTGTATCATTTGTGTGCATTTTCATATGTAGTCATTGCTGGGCCATATTTCTCTGTGGTGGCTGGTTTAGTGAATCTTGTTATGTAGAATAAAATGCATGGAATTTACTTTTTGCTACCTGCTTCAAGTCAATGAGCAGTGCCTTAGCTGGCTTTTGTGTGGAGTGGTGTTCTGACTAACTGCAGGGAAAAAAAAAATCATGCTGTCAAATAACACTTGTCTTGATTATTTATGATCCACTGTAAAGACTGTGAAAGAATAAATGGTAGCATTGTTCACAAGTTACTGTAAATACTAACATATATTTATTCTTCCTACACCAGTTATTTACATGTAGTATTTGTGCATATAAGCAGTTAATCTTGAAATTATTCTAACTGGATGTAGCCCTTGTTAAAACTTGTGCAAGTGTGTCTTCAGCTCTGAAGAAATTGAAGAACTGAGGCTATTTGGGGGAACTTCTTTGTCTTCTCTTGTATTTTAGAGCAACAACAATACTTGGGTTTTTTAATCATATGCCTATATCTTCCACAGATCGATAAAAGACATCAAAGCAAAGATTCTATTTTCTTCAGGGATGGTGTCAGGAGAATTGATTTTGTTCTCTCCTATGTGGATGATCTTAATAAGGAATGGGAAAAAAAGTTGGTAAGTTTGTCTTTTTGAGGTTCTCTGAATTCTTATCTATCATAACCAGAATATCAATTATTAAGCCTCTCAAATCACTACACTCAGCTGGAACTGGATTTAGCTAAAAACTTGACAACTGCGTAAAAAAGCCATTCCATGTACTGAATTTCTGTGTAACTCACTGTTGTGCATTATGACCAATTAGATTTTGGGGGCTTTACTTACTGAATTGATCACTCTCCATTACCTAGGCTGGTCAGTATATTATACAATCAACTCCAAGTAATCCAAATTTTTTTGCTTTCTTCATTTAACAGTCTTATAGTTAGCTGTGGCTTTGTTGAAATTGTCTGTAAATAGTTATATGAAGGAGGTTTCTTCTAAATAAGCATTATCCAAATGAGATGTGACAATAACTTTTTTTTCCCCATCCTTTGACTTCAGTTAGAGCAGACATGGATTCTTAGATCCAAGAATCCATGCAATTTTCCTTTTAATGACTTTTTTTTTATGCTCTAAGCAAAATAAACACAAAGCTCCTCTCTGAGTTCTTCCCTGTGCTTGACTATATATGTCTGTTCTTCTTGAAGAATATTTAAAGTGGCTTTGCAAAGAGACCTCCTATGTAACGGAGCATAAAGTACAGGCTTTCTCTAAAATGCTCGTCGGTGAGCATCCCTGAACTTCCCAGCAAGACCCGGTTGCCTGATGGGTAGCAGTAGGTCAGACTGAATCAGTAAATGACATGTATTTGTTCCTTGCTCAGACTGACACCTGAGGTCTAACTTGACTAATACATAAATTCAGGCTATTTAAAAGATGCGGTACTGTGAGATGCAGTCAAGACAAACAATAAATTCTATATAAGCATAATGTTTTAAAAATAATAGTTACAGGGATGTTGATTATTTTGTTTTCTCTTTATTCACTGCCTCTTTCTGACCTAGAGCGGTTACATTTACAAACTAGTCTTTCCAATACACACCTCCACAGTTTGTTTAAAAAAAAAAACCAACCCAAAACCTCATACCAAAAAGACTTCATTCTCATGTAATCACATTATTGTGAAAGATAAGGCTTTCTGAAGAAAACTAATTATATGGAAGCTTATGGCAAAATCATGATCAAAACTAAAGGTCTGTGAAGTAAAGAATGCTTCTCATCTATGTCTTGTCATATTAAAGCATTTTATAATTAAAAATTATAATTTCCTTTGAACAAAACTGCACAATTGGGCTGTTAAAAAAATTGCTTACTGCTTACATTATTTTGTGAAGGGAATACTGTTTTCATTAAGGACTTATGCTGCCTATATGCAAATATGATCCGGTGTAGAACACAGCTCCTGCATCATATTCTTGTTACTTTAAAAAAAGCAAAAATGTCTGTCATCATCTCTGATGCTTTTCCCGTCTTGAGCATCTCAGAGACTGCTTTCCTCAGCTAGCCACATTTGGGAGATTTGCTTAGGAGACCAAGGGTTGTATTATAGCTGGTACTATACTTTTTCAAACCTACACTGACTCTGTGTCAGGTTGTAATTCTAGCTACGTTCCCCATCTACCATAAAGCAAAATACATTTTAATAAAGAAGGAAGAAGAGACCAATTAATGTAGAGAGAAGAAAAAGATATCCATGCAAAATATGTGAAAGCAACTCTTAAAATAAACTTTTCCATTAGTCATAGTCAAATAACATGAGGGAAGAAATGGAGACTATTTAGGTAATGTTTCAAGTGGGAAGGAAAACGAGCCAGATGCTCGGTCTAGGCACTCATTCATATTGCGTGCAGCAGTTTCCTTCTCGTTGGTTTACAGGTCATTAGGGGGTGGCAGGAATCTTTGCCAGACCAGAGGCCATGTACATGCGTGTCATTATTGACTGAAGGATTGACGTGGGGGAGGACCCAAGAGCTAGTAGCTAATACAGAAGTTCCTCTTTGAGATAAAAATGCACTTAGCTAGGAAGAAACATCTCTCACTCTCAAAAGAGTAGAACATCTGCATCAAGTTTTGTGAGATTTAATTCTGTATTTGTCTGTTACTTGCAAAGAGTTTATGGCCCCATGGAAGAGGGCGTTTGGTCTGTGCCTCTGTAGGTTAGCTCTGCCATCACAGAACAGACAGGCATGAAGATATCAGTGTTATGGTGTGTGAGTTTGTACATGGTTCTTGGGGAGTCTGCTAAGAAAAAAAAATTGCCCCTTATTTATGTCCAGCACAGACCTTGAATATGCCCATAAATTAATGCAGACTTCTTAGCATAGAAGTACTGTGCTGTTGTCTTTGTGGGAACAAGATTTAAATAGAGATGCACTGCAGCCTTTGGAATTTGTCTGACATACTGTACTTGCTATTGTACAGTCGTCGCACGAAAGAAATGTGAATTTCTTTTTCGGAAGTACGATGGTACAGCGAAATCTGACAGCTAAGAATAGAAATGTTCATGGGAAGAGAATAACAGTTGTGACAAATGGGTTTGTTTCCTTGTCTCAAGGAAACAGCTTTATTCTGCATTTCTAAAAAGGAGATGAATGACTTCTTTGTGTGTTTTAACACAGGCCGGATACAGATGTAAGAGACAGTCTGTTCATCTTCTCTAGCTTCATGCAGAACAAATGCATTAACATCTTTGATGTTCCCCAGAATCTTTGCAGCTTAAACTCTGTATTGAACTTGCCTTCTATAAGCTACATCCTAATCACAAAGTCTCTCTAAACAAAAATGAGGATCACGTTTTTGTGGGACAATACTTTGTATTTTTCCTCAAAGCCTCTAGCAGATAAGTGGAAATACTTTACTGATATATGAAATGCATGTGAACATGGAAAAAATAAATATAATTTCTAAAAGTCTCTGACAAATTACTCAGGTGTGGCCAGGACATGACTTTAGTTGTCCACAAGTGTATTTCTTCACAAGAAACTCCAGAGCATTAGGACTCTGGGTTCTCTGTGCAAAGTAACTTGTTCCTATGTTACTGGAAGCAAAGTCCTCCTGTCCCCAGTGGGGCATGGAGATAGGGAGAGAAATTTTATCTAGTCCTTTCCCACTTTTCATCATCTCAGACAGAAATTTCTGCTTTCTCACAGGCACCAGATAGCCCAAAGTTCAGGAGCCAGGGGCAGCAAAAAATCAGATGCTTGTTGTTCTTGCCGCACTGTTATGCTGCCAACTGGGAGAAGCCACGTCCCCAGCTCTGCAGGAGCAGCTGAAAACTGGGCTTGAGCCACACTGGGCACCTCTCCTTGCTTCTTTAAAGAAGCCTGGCTGGTACTTGCAGAAGGAAGGTGTTTGCTGTGCCTTGCGCTGCGGAGGGCATCCAGAGCACCCTCCCAAGCCATGTGAGCAGTCCCTGCGGTGCTGCGGCAGGGCCAGTTACCTCGTCCGCCTCATCAGCCTCCTGCTTTCATGGCTGCAGGCGGATGAGACGACAAGGGGCTTTTCCTAAACAGGCTCCATCTCGCCTGAAATGTTCTTGCCAGGGAGCTGCGTGGGCAGTCTGAGCTCAAACTGAGCCCATCTGTGTTAGTCCTGTGCAGTGAATTGTGTTTTCTCAGGGTACAGCTAAGGGCAGAGTTCTTCTATGTTTTACAGCAGCATGTGATTGTTCCTAAAGGCCATATTTATTTCCCAGTATCCTACACGTGACTGCAGCTAAAAGTAAGCCCAAGCATCGATACGTAAAAGGCTTTTGTAAGCTTGGTGCTCCTTGCCTAAAGAAAAGAGAAAAGCGAGGAAGAGGAATTTGGTTAAGGAATAGTATGTTGTGAACTTAAAATTATTTTATTCTCCTATTTATTGATTGTTGTTACTAGCCGTAACAGTACTGTTATCAAGAAAAAGGGTTGTAACAGTTTTCTATCTTCCTTAGGTACCTAATCATGCAGTGTTGCATCTGCGTTGGGCATATTAGTACCACTGGACTTTGGATCTTGCTTTGTTAATCTTATCGGGAAGGTTCATTACAGCCAAGCATACGTTAGATGATAAAGTTACTCTAAGTTTGTGGGCTATCCACAGCAGTGTTTGGAGAGGTGAATGCTCTACTGGTCTCTCTCCTGTATAGGCCACAGTGGTCTCAGAAAATGTGGTTCAGTCTTTTACAGATGCTTTGGAGAGGCTTAAGAACTGTACTTAAACAAAACATGAGGAAGGGTATTAGCCCACTGCTGCTGGTCTTCTGTAATGTGATTATTTATGTTGCTTCCCTCTTTCCTTTGTGACTGCAGAGTGGCGTCTGTAGTGGAGTCACAAATATATGCACCAGGTCTAGCTTTTTAGGTTTGGGACAGTAAGCTTAAAATTCTTACAAGTAGATACTAAAACAAAACAGCACTGGTCCAAGGGTACATTTTGTCCATTTTAACCCTTTGATGGCAACATGAAGAAATCCAGTATTTGGCAAGAAGGGAAGCATTGTTTTGGGTTTTTTTTTTTTGCAGTGGGTTGATTTCCTTTTGAAGATGGTTGTTTCAAATGACTGGAAAGTTCAGTACATTCACGTGGGTTTTGGAGAAGGTGGCTTATGGGAAGAGAGCATGGTGGTAAAACGAGTGTAATTTCTATTAGAGCACTGCAATTTATCACACTAAGTGTACAGTAAGGAAACATCAGTAAGATGGGGCCAGACTCTTTGGCCCTGTCTGATACTAAGCTTCACAGCTGGAGGAGGAGCTGGCTGGTGTCTCTGGTGGCAGAGAACGCTCTGAGCTGACTCACTTGGCTCTTCTCCAGTGTTTGCTGGGAAAAAGAACGCATGCCAGTGTGCTTTGTTTGGAGAAAATGTAATCCAGAATAGCGCATAGCTTTGGATACCAGGCTTTCACATAGCACTTTTAAATGTAATCATAAATCACCTTTTCGTTGTATTGCTCTCTGTTAGATCAGCAAACGAGTTCTCTGGTGCATTTATACAGGTGCATGTAGGCAGGTTTTTGAGATAAATGAATTAAAAAATAGTGCATGGAATTGCATTTGCCCCCAGCACGTGCTAGAACTCAGGAATCACCATATTTGTAAGTTTATCTAGGTCAGTGGCTGATTTAATATCTAATAATATTTGGTAAAATCAGATGTGACAGGTAAAAATGCATGGCCACTAACACAGGAAAATGTATCGATACCTCTTAACATAGATTTGAGGGCCATTAAAGCTATTCTTTGTATTGATTTATCTGAGTAGCTTTGCAAACTGAAATGCAAATAGGGTAGCCTGCTTCTCACAGATATGCAGGAAAAGGAAATTGGCTGAAAACTATGGTGTTTGGGGGCTTTTTAAGTGTGTTTGAAAAATGTCAAGACCTTTAAGACCTTTCAATAGAGAAAACATCATACAGCATTGCAGGTTTTAGCTAGAAATAAATTGGTAGTCTAGCTAGTGCATTCTGAAGAGGCTTGGGCTCAGTATTTAGCTTAACTTGTAGTTATTCTGGCAGTTCTTCAGCAAAGTTTATGTAATTAAAAGGAAATTCATTCAGTCTTTCAATAGGAGCAAAAATTCTACAGAGAAGGAGGGGAAGAAAATGCTCTTACCTAAAGACACCACCTAGGAATTACTTGGCAAAATACAGACTTCAAGAAAAGTCTCAAACTCAGAGGTCATGCAGCGATCATGCACTGCCACAGGCAGGTTTCTTTCTTTCTGCATGAAGTCCACACTGACTTTATGCAAGCTAAGCATATGTAAGCTTACACGTGATGATTTGTTCATTTTATCTAGTTTTACAGTTATGTTGTTTGTGAAGCATACTGTTTGAATTGTCTGCAAGAAGTACTTGAACATCTGTATCAAGCTTGATAGTTAAACTGGTAAATAGATATCACTACAAACAGTCTTCCAAATGTTTCTTTTCATCTAGTTTTAACGTTCTCTTAGAAATATAGCTAAACTTGAACAATAACATACAACACACACCACCGTCCCAAAGAGTCAGAAATGCTCGATGCATGACTTCATTTACTTCTCTGGTTAACGAGCTTGCACAGTTTTTGAGCCTATTCCTAACAAATAGGTTTCCTGTTGCTAGTCAATGCAATTCCTGATGTGTTGCAATCACTAGGCTGGCCTTCACTCAGAAGTGGCCTGGTATGCATCAGCTGTTTTTTTGTCAGTTGGTCTGCTTTCTTTTACAAAGGTCACATAGCATTAAGGGGTTGTTATCAGGGCAGTGAGGAGGAGTGAAGCTCAGTGAAGTCATCAGTAAGCGATCAGGTAGTTGCTAACTTCATCATTTTATAAAGTGTGTTTATTTCTCTTCAGGAAAGAAGAAAAGAATTTGAGAGCAATCTGCAAAAAGCTGGTTTGGAACTAGAAACAGAAGACAAGAAGGTAAAAAAAAAAAAGAGAAAAATTAGGACCAAAGAAATAGACCTGCAAATTATTAATTTAATATATACCACTTTGTTTCTTTGAGAAAAATTTTAAATTATTCTAGCGGATTTCAGTGGAATGTGAGGGATTTACGTGAAACGAGCTTAATGTGTTTATTTGCATTTCCAGATACGTTCACAAGAATTGTAGAAGCAAAGTAATTTTGAATCAGGAGGAAGCGATGGCTTTTGATTTCATAACAAAAAGAAATCAGTTCCAAAATATCTGTGACTTAGTTTAAACCCATGTAAATGGGAAGTATGCTTACAGCTAGATTTAGTCCCACCTAGCAACTAGTAACATGTTTGGAAGTCAGTGAATGGATTAGCATACATCCACTGCACATTGTAATTATGAGGAGGGACCCTGGTGTGAGGTTGTTTGAGTAGTGTTACTCTTTTGTTTAATAACTGGAGAACACAGGATGCTGATTAATTCAATCAGCATGCTTTTTTCTGCCAGAGAATGAGTGAGGGAAAATAACACTTGATGAAGTTCAGACTCTGTAACAGCTGTAGACGAGGATTCATTGAGCACATGCTAAAAATACTTTCTGATTTCCATTTTCTCCCATGCATGCAGAGGAACACTAGAACAAAATACACTGTTAGGTGAGGCCTGTGGTAAGGTTATTCCTTACCATAGCTGCGAGGCTGTAACAGATCTTCAGTCTGACTAGTAACTCCTTTTTGTAAGGAGTCTTGTATGCTCTACTCTGCTGTATGAAAACTGCCACCTCCAGGAAAGAGAAGAGCTTTACACTCCAGCGGGGTGGCCTGCAGGACATGGGGGCTGCCAAGTGGCCAGCCCTGTGCAGCAAACCCTTGCATTTCCAATGCACTCAGAGTGTAATGAGAGTATTCAGGCCTCAATATACAAGATTAACATAGTTTGAAAAGCCTTTGTGAGCTTTTAGTAGCGCAAAGATTATCTTTATGAACAACCAACCATTCAGATGAGTTTTTCAGTTAAAAAAAATATATATACACAAAAAGTCCCCTTATTGCCCCCTCCTTTTTTTTTAAAAAGGTTTCAAAAATATGTAAAAAGCAATAAATTTTGTATAAGAACTGTTCTTATAAATCTTGCAATAAAATACAATTTAACTGATTTAACTTTCCCGGGGCAGGAATCTGAAGACGGCAAGATTTATTTTGTGAAGATCCATGCCCCATGGGAGGTTCTGATCACATATGCAGAAGTGCTGAACATTAAAGTTCCCATCAAGGAAAACGACATTCCCTCAGTGGTGGAGAACCCCCTGGACTGTATGCTTGCACCGCTCAGGCTTCCTGAGAAGGTGATGCACCCTGAACCGGATTATTTCACAGCACCATTCAGCAAGGACAAGCAGGAGCTATACCTCATTAATGACGAGAGCACTTTCTTCTCACCATCCATGAGAAACAGAATAGTATGTATCTGAATTTGCCTACTTCTATTTACATGTAGATTTACACGCTCCCATTGGAATATTCATGCAGAGAAGGAGTACGTAAATCTGTAGGTAAGTACGAGGAAGCCAAGGTGCCTGTGCATCTTTCTTAGAAATCTGGAATACTATTTGTTGGAATGGATCTTCTGGATGTCTACAAGGCAAGCGTACCCTCAATGGTCTCATACAGGGTCAGGCCTTCTGCTGAAGACCTTTTGCTTTTGCGTACTGTTCCTGCAGGTTACACGCAGTGCACAACCATTATAGGTTTCTGTTAAATAGCCTTAAAGCAGGAAAGGTCTGAAATTCTTGTGTTTGAATCTCAGGTTAATTATATTCTTACACGTTGCCCATATGGAACAGAAGAAGGGAAGAAAAAATTTGGGATTAAGAGACTGCTAAATAATGGCACCTATTCAGCTGCATATCCTCTTCATGACGTAAGTATTTTAGCTTTCAGCTCCCTTGAGCATTTACCAGTGTTTTTACTTTTTTCCCTGCTGTGACATTCTGCTCGAAACAGCAAAATGAAGATGTACTCAAGCCCTTCCATTTGTCCCAGTAATTGATTCTGGTTTATAATACACAAGACATATCTGCCAGCCCTACTATTTGGCTTCTATGTGCTGAAATGTTTCTTCCTACGGATGAGTTTCTAGCATATGTTTATGTGTCAGTCACATCATTTGTAAGAGGCTTATTCCGTAGTATATTCCTATAATGTCTATGATAGAGATTATGTGATAGTACATTACAAAGATTATAACAAGGAATGAATACCTACTATAGATGCATATATCCAGCAGTGTTTATGTACAAGGTGTGTACATACATATACAGTACTGCATACTACCTGTAGTTATATAAATACTCTTGGGATCATACCATGTTGGGACTGAAGTCAGATTTGTTGCATGAGCCATACAGTTCAGTGTGGAGTGGTCACTTGTCCATCTCCTAATGAGCTTTGGTGAGCAACTGCAAATACTGGAAGTGTGGTAAGGATGGTAAATATTGGTGTTTAGATTTGCTGTAGAGTCAGTTTTTAATACAACATGTGGATTTAGCCCTGAATTCCCTTGGAGAAAACAAGAGAGATGGGTCACCCTATTTTACAGATGTTTTTTTTTTAAATGGGGTTTGGGGTCTATTTTTTTCCCTTCTGAATGTTGCGTTTAATTCATTGCTTAAATCTTAACTTCTCTCCTTGTTTTTAATAGTTATTTCAGATTTGTCACAATGCTTTAGGGAACTTAAATTGCTTTTTTATATCTGTGAATTCTACCACAAGGTATTTTTTAATACTTTATATAGATTTATGTTTTTAAATGTTTTCAAATACATATTCCTCCCTTAGAAAATGAAAAGAAACGGATGAATGGACATTTTTTAGGTGTTCAGGGGGAAAGTTTAGCTGATGAGAGTCTAGGCTGTAGAAGACTAGTCTAGGCTGTGAAGTACTTTATACTGTTGGGACTAGCAAAACCACAGGTAATAAAATGCAGTTGTACAAGAATCTCTTCTATACAAGTACAACCGACCTTAAATGCTAAGAAATCATATGAAAAAAATTCCAAAAATCATGAGACACACTTGCAAATCATTGTCTAAAAAAGAACTATTTAATCTTTTAAAATATTTTTTAAATGTGAACTTTAGGTTGTTAAAACTTCTTGATTTCTGTTTAGAAACAGATTTCCATGTTTGGCTCTAATTTGAGAGACATTCAGAAAAAAACGGAAAACCAAGATTGCAAACTGAATATTTGACATAGCGAAATATTTCTAAAGGCAGAGTTCTGCAACACAAAATAAAATTACAAGATCTGTCAGAAACTGTGGTTATTTTGTGCTGTTTCATTTCTAGGAAACTGATGAAGTTCCAAAATTTTTGTAGTATTTGACAGGTAGATACATGATAGTGACAAACACCACGGAAGTTAATTAGTGCCAGAATTTCATTTTGCACGTCCTTGCCTTACAACTTTAGAAGCCACAGCACGGAGTACATTATAACGCTATAGCTGGAGGCAGGAAACAACTTAATTGATGTCCCCTCGTTTACATCTCTCGGCAAAATGCTTTTGGCTTTGCAATTTACAATGAGACTGAAGTACAGAGAACAGGATTTAAATTTGCGTTATTTTTAATAAAATTGAGTAAAATAGTGGGTTTCTACTTTAGGGAAGCTTCAGCTTCTGCAGTTCCATACGCTACACCGGTGTAAAGGAACAAACCATTCACTGCAGTAATCCACCCGTGCAAATGAGTATGTTGTACCAACACAACACTGGTGTAACGTAATGTGATGTGGTTACAGTACGGGCTAACCTAATGTCTAAGATCGATAGATGTTTTCTGAAAATCTGTGTTATCTTAAAACATTACATATATAAACAGGGTTCAACTTAAAGTGCTAAAGTAGAGTGCCAAGTTTGAATTTCAAATTAGTTTAATTGACACAATCTTAAAAGCGATGCATCATCATTGATGTTTGTTTCTTTCAATGTAGTATTTGAGTCTGTCGATGAGGTGTTTTGCCTTTACTCTGATTTGCTCGCAGTGCCAGTACTGGAAAAAGGCAAATGATCCCAACTGTGACAATGAGAGATATACGCTCTACATGGAATGGGCCCGTTTCTTGCGCTTCTACAAAGAACAGCCTTTGGACCTCATCAGGTAAAATACTGCCTGTGTTTTATTATATTTACTCTGTTTTCACTGTAATATGAGCAGTTTTCGATTTTAGCTTGATCCTGCTGGGATATTCTTACTACTTTTGAGATCTGATGAGAATTGGATACTTAATTGGGCACTAGGTCCTTGGAGGACACGACACAGGTTTTTACTAGCAACTGGAAGAATGCTTTATCTCAAAACAAGGCTCTTCCAATCTAGCCAGTGCTCCCACAGTCAGGTATATTACACTATTACAGATAATTCAACTGTAGAGGAACACATAGGAAGAATACCTTGCATTTTATAATCAATATCTGCCAGAATTTTTGAAGATTGATTTGAAATTTTGAAATTTCGACACAGACTTGAAAAACACTGATAAAATCAGTTTTGAAGCCTGACTCGTAGTTAGTACTAAACCCAAATTTAAACTGATCTTACCCAAGATCTCTTTGATTCAGGTCATATGATGTAACAAAAACATCACTTTATTCACAGGTTACAGTTACCCCATTTGAAACAAAACCAGTTGTATTTCTGTGAATTACTCATTCATTCTAACCATATGATCAGAACTGTTGTGCCCAGTTTCATTTGTATAACTCGTTGGAAAACCAAAAAAACAAATCTTTGTTGGCGTTATCCTGTGGGAAGGAGAAAGAGTGATTTTAAAGCTGGAGCTTCTACTAGGAGGGGGGAAAAAATTCCCAAAAAGGTCAAAACAGACCATATATTTTGTTCATTCAGCTTGTGTAACTTCTCACAGCTAGCTTCAAATTTCATTTTTTCCAGTGTACATCAATGCATTTATTCTTCTGTTAAATGAGAATTTTGCCAAGTGTTTCATTTTGAGTTTGGCCAGTTTGCTCTATTGCAGTTTTAAACTTTGCTTTGTATTCCTATTAGTTGCATTTTTTTGTATTTAGGAAGTACTATGGTGAGAAGATTGGAATCTATTTTGCCTGGCTAGGATTTTACACTGAGATGTTATTCCTTGCAGCAGTTGTTGGCTTAATCTGTTTTCTCTATGGCTTGTTTACAATGGATGAAAATATGAGCAGGTGAGTGTAATGTTGAAAATCTCCTGGGTTTATAATGGGAAAAGCTAAGCAATGTGAAAATATTGCTCTTGCAAAACAAAACAGGTAACAAGCTTTTCAAGCTTGTCAGAGCAGGCAAATTTGTTCTTCAGCTATCTTTTATTGACTGAAATGGTGGTGGAGCTAATGCGGAACTTGTGACTATTAATTAAACTCAATTTGTAGGTGAAAAGCAATATTTTATTGCTATTTGGCCATAGCTTTTTATATTGGAGTACCTGCAATAAAATCCTAAAAGTACCACTGACGTCTCTCAAAATTGTTTGTTCCAAGTATTTATTGTAGCCTTAAGCTTTCCTATTTTAATCTGTCTTGCAGAGTAGTCCATTGACTTTTTTGTGTAGGTCATCATTTGTACGAACTACCAAAAGCATGAGTACAGGACAGATCATCAGTGTTCTCCCATCAAAGAGGGAACCAGTATCTCGGAAGCCAGAGTTTGCTTCTTTATAAATAAGCATTGTATTTGTTTCTTCAAGGGCCCCAAGATCTATTGCATTCAGGGAGGGGGGAGGGTGAGGAGAGGAAGAGAGTATTGATGTTTCATTGCTCACTGTTTGTTTTTTTTTATATGAAAGCTTCCAGAAAATTTTGAGTTTTAACCAAAAAAGATGAATATCACGTTAAAAGTCTCATCCATTCTATCGAATTACGTCATTTTGAGACTTACATTTTAGCTAGGTTCAGAATTCACCTGAGATTGCTGCTATACGTGTTCTGATTTCTCTGGGTACTGATGGGTTATCATAGGATTGTAAATTTCGCCCACTGTAGTAGTTAAATTGAAGTAGCAAATTTTACTGTAGATATCAAAGCTGAATTAATACCTCTGCTTTTAGAAAAGGTTTTTTAAATGCATTACTGATCCAAATGAGAAATAACATGGCTTATATCTCGCCTGAAAGCAGTGCATCTGCAGTACAGCTCCTTACAGACTTCTGATTTGCTACTGATAGAATCGGAAAGCTAATTCCAAGTGATTTGCTAGTTCTCTTCCTTGTAGCAGCTACTATATTTCTTGGCTTGCCCAACCACAGTTAACACCAGTGAATGTGACAAGATTTGGCATCTTCTCTGTGAAGGTGCAAATGTTGAGCTTTGAACAAATGAAGCTCTTGGGTTTGTTTTTTTTTTTTTTAAATACATTTCATATAACAGCTCCTGAGATGCTATGAGAAGAGATATTGTACAATGTTTTTCTCCTTCAGCAAAGAAATCTGTGACCCTGCAATTGGAGGAGAGATCATCATGTGCCCTCTTTGTGACCGAGAGTGTGAGTACTGGAGACTGAACACCACCTGTCAGTCCTCAGAGGTGTGTATCTGGTTCTCCAGCCACTTGTCATTTTTGTTCATAGTGAAACATGGTTTGGTGCTGACCTGTTCCTGTGTGTTCTGTTGCAGTATTCCCATTTGTTTGACAACGTGGCAACTCTTTTTTTTGCCATTTTCATGGGCATATGGGGTGAGTACTTTTGCTAAGTTTTATGTCAAGCAATAAGGAGATCTTGGCCAAACTGTTGAGGGACACTGGAAGTGGAAAGAAGGGGAATAGTGGCTTTACTCTCATATCCTGCCTGAGATGCCAAAATGTTGAAAAAGTAAAAATAATTTAAAGTTACAGAGGAATTGGACTTAAACCCAAATAAATCCCAGCAGATATCTAGGATATGATAAGCACTGTATACTCTTAACTGCTAACATTTGTTTCTTTCCTTAGTAACCTAAGACAGAGTGGTCCAATCTTACGCAGTCCTTCTAAGAGTCCTCTCTGCTAAGCCCTGCACGTTATCAGTGTCCCTGTGAGGGAGTAGAGTGCTTTTGTGTCCTTTCACTGGATGGTGGTCCATCACTACTACTTTATTAGCAGCACTTTTAGGATGAAAATGAGTTGGCTTCTACTCCAGTGAAGTTCATACAGTATAATATGTTTTGATGATGCAGAAAGAGGTGGATTTCCTGACTCTCTGTAGGCATGGTTTCACACCAAGTGATACTTGTTCAAAATCGTATTGTCTTGAATACATGTTCTTTTCTTAAACTCTCTGAAGGTTTATAGATGGAGGCTAGTGTAGTTATTGTTTTTTATTTCCTTAAATACCTTGTCTCCTGTTTCATACTGTTTGTATGAAATATCATCATGAAATCTTAGATTTGAATATAAGTATTACATTAACACAGAAAGATCTCTGTGTTCTAATAGAAAATCTATTTGTGTATTTGTTATCAAAGGATGTAGCCACTAATGTTTTTCATAAAGAATTTTCAAAAAAAAAATTGAGTAAGATGTTGTATGGGTGTTTCACTAAACTTTTCTTGGTTTTAAGCACTAGCATTTGGGTGACATGGCTGAATCATTCAGGAAGTACTAGGAAAAGATTTGTAGAACTGCAGAAGATAAGCTTTCCCGTGTGTGTGTAAACCGTAAAGCCTTTCCAGGTCAAATAAGAACAATCAGCTTACTAACGGTTTACATTTTAAAGTAGTTTATAGAGGGCTTTTAAAATGTTACATAGTATTATAATTTCTATAGCTGTTTATTTTATATATGAAATCAGTTCCCTCTAGTGTCTTAAGCCAGCCTCACTTGTGATCATATGAAAAATGTCAGATATTCACCATCTTAAAAATGACCATGATATCAAATGATCATCACAAAGCAACAGAAATCTTTGAACATACTGCTTGAAAACAGTTCTGCTTATTTGTTGTAGTAGTTCACGTGTTACAGGTTTGTACACAAGCATTTAGTTGAATTATCATGTTCCTTTCTTAATTCTGTGTTGCTATTTGCATACGAAAAGTAGTTAAACTGTAATTGAACACGGTCGTCATAACATTGGAAATACCTATAACTTGTCTTGGCATCTTCCTTGTCATTCACTTCTGGAATTCAATTAGCTAATAAATTACTTAATCCATATTATGGTCTTAGCTGTGAACTTCAATAGGTAGTCAATAAAAATAGATGGGTCACACTGTGAGAATAAATAATAGACTGCAGAACAGAAGCTGGTGCAGAAATAAGTTTAACTTGCTTCATGAACTTGTTCACGTCTCCCTTAACTGTTTTTTGACACTTCCAAATTGCAGTTACACTTTTCTTGGAGTTTTGGAAGAGACGGCAAGCTAGACTGAAATATGAGTGGGATTTGGTTGATTTTGAAGAGGAACAGCAACAGCTCCAGCTGAGGCCTGAGTATGAGGCAAAATGTACCCAAAAGAAGAAGAATCCTGTAACTCAGGTAACAAGCGTGCTGGTTGACATGCATGCAAATTCACTTGTGTGCTGAAAGTTTGATAATGTGCGAGTTCAGTCTCAGGAACAGGTCTTGTATCTCGTGGCTAGGTAAAGATTTGTGTGACGTGTAATTAATTAATGCCACATTTATACTGAGGCAGGGCAGGCCCTCAGCTATTACTCTCCACAGAGCAGTGTTTGACAGCAGTGAGTTTGGCTGAAATACGTAGAAAATGATGCTGAACACACCCTCATTGAACGCAATAGGTTGCATCAATATCAAAGCAGAATTTGGTAACACATTGTTTTCTCGCTGAAGGCATCTCATTGATGAGTGCTGAGGTTTGGGCTCTTTGACTAGTATCAGAGATAAACACTTTAAGTGCCAAAAGCAGCATGGCTGTGTTTGCGTCAATAAATCCAGGGGTCTGTTTACCCTGGCGCAGGGCCGTTGCGGTGTGGTCGTCCAACTTTCCAGTCTGAAGGTAACAGTAACTGAAGGCAGTCAGCATGAGGAGCCTCTTGCACGTGATGGGCATGCCCCATCTCTCAGACCACGGCTCTCTTCCTGCAGATGTCTTTTGTTATCTAGGCTTTTGAGACACAATAAATGAGAACGTGGGTGGTTTGCTTCTGGAGTGTGTGCATAACTTTCATTAATTATCCTCTATTGATTTTAATTTCCACTGGAAACTGATATATTAGATCGGAATACAAAGGCAAAGTTTATAGCTTTCACTTGGCTAACACCATCTTTGCAGTGTCCTTCATGTTTCAAGGTAGCAGTCTCTGAAATCTTCATGTCTTTAAAAGCACTCTTTCTTATCCCTACACAACATATGAAGAAGCAGTTGTCTTCATACAAAGATACACAAGTGGGACTAGTTGTGGTTTTGCTTCTGATATGCAACTACTTTGTTTGGGGAACACTGGAGAGATGAAGGTTGCTGAAGCCCTTTGAAATCTAATTGAGATACAATTAACCACACTATTTAACTCTGTTAAATGCTCTATATAAATACTTATTAAATATTAATTGTCTTAATTTCAATTTAATTTAGGTACAAGTTATTTGACAAATTTAGGGATCAGATTGTCGCATTCCAATACAACATCTACCACCTCAGTTTGATGTATTTTTAATCATCCTTCCTCTTCCTAGAACTGCATATGAATAACTTATTTTCACTAGTCATAAGTATACTTAGATAACACAGGCCTCAGAAAAGAAATAGAAGCTTAGCCAGAATATGGGAAGAATCATTGTTTTATAAACAGTCGCCCTGTCTTCCAGGGCTAGTCTCCTTAATTATTAGGAAATATGTACGCTAACCTTGTTTCTCATGAGTCAGTTTTCCTGTCTCTCTTTCCCCTTCTGCACATGTGGCCTTGGTGCTGTTCTTGCACCTGTAACTAGTACACTGGACAATTTACACAGAGATCTTTGATAACCATGCACTATGATTTTGAGTGTGGCTCTGCTGAAGTATTGATCTCTGCATGCTCAGGAAAACAGTTTCAGGTAAATAAATTTTTCATTAGCTAGTTCAGCTGGTTCACACAAGCGGCCCTTGTGCATTCTGAAGTAAAGGACTACAGCAGAGGGTAATCGTGTGAGGACAGGGAAGTAATGGGCTGACTCGGAGGCAGTGGTTACGTACAGCATGGACCAAAACCCGTAGTCTGGTGAGCTGAATCAGCTGCAGCAGGTGGCATGGGTGAGGTATGTTTGTGTAACTGTCCTGAAGGAGAAGATTGTTCTCTCTCTAAATTTATGCAGATCTCTTGGGTAGGATGGTTTATTTAGACTTTCTTTAGGAAATAGAAATTGGACCATAATATATTTTTCCTGTCTCAGAGTGAGGTACTGCACTGGCCTGTGCTTTCTAAGTATGTATTAACAATTACTATAAAAGTTCAATGACTGTACAATCCTTTATTTTATAACGCATCAGTTTATTACCTTGGTGGATTTTCAGAAGCTTTTGTGCAGCAGGGTTTAGCAGTGATCCTTATCAATACCCAGTTATAGCAAACCATACAGGTTAGCCATGCTGTAGTGTAATTTGCTTTCATTAGATAATGCGCAATACTGAACATGTGAAAGGACAGTGCTTTCAAATAAGTTAGTTCTGCAGACTGATAAGGTAATACAGATACAGGTCACTGAGTTTTTTGCATCCCACGGCTGGCTTTGCTTTCCTGAGAAAATTATTTCCTCATTATTCCTGGCCATGATTCAAAGTTCTAGGTGCACTGAAACAGAAATTGCCCATCTTGAGGCTTTAATTAACACCTCATTTGCTCGTGATGCTCAGCCATCTAGCTAGATCGTAGCTAAAATCTGGTTTTGCTGATTACAGTAGAATCTTAATTTACATAAATAATGAAGCCTTCCATTCAAACTTAGGCTCTGTCATTGCACATTATTGCCTGCATTTTGTTCTAAAGCAGAAAACTTGTTGAATAGCCTAGAATAAGTGAAACATTTGTTCTTTGTATAGAATATTTGTAGTATTTATTAATACAAAGTAAGTATTAAATGTTAGGAGCCTATGTAGAGTCACCTGGTATCTATGCTCTTATCTTCAGCTGTTTTCTATAGTTCTCTTAATAGAGCCTTTAACTGCTACCACCATCAAAAAACTTGTTGTGACTTGAGACTACAGTATTGATAATTGCATTTAGTAAGTATACGTAGGCAGATACAGGCAGTATATCTCTCCTGAGAGAACAGCGCATGTGTATGAGCGTGCTGATTGAAGAATATCACCATCAAGAAGCAATGCTTGTAAAACAACTGCTACTGCTTGGTTGTGTCAGAGAGAACTGTGCAGCCCAGTTGTGTCCGTTGTATTCAGCATAATTACGCAACATTATGCCAGTGCATTCGGCACATTCTGGGCTTCTGTGCAACAGAAAATAAACTCCTTTCAACAGTATTTTACAGGTTCAATACCTTCTGTTGTCAAAACAAGCATTTCCTGGTTCAATATGCTTATTGATAATATACTTAATATTGCGCTCATGTGCAGTAATCAGTGCCCCTTTGTCCAAGAGGAGCATAAACATACTACAATGCCTTATCCCAAAGATGTATCAAATTCAGATTATTTTTTAATATATCTTCTTCCATTGACATTAGTTCTTAAATGATCCTTTCTTAACATGTGTAATCTGGTATTTTAGGAATTAGAATTGGTTGCAAAAAAGAGAACTTTACACGAACATGGAAAATTGTTCATGTGCTATACGGCGATACTCGCTTGGGTAAGACCTAGCTGCCTGATGCTGCAGCAGAGATTGGCAACTAATGAATGTAGCCATTTCTTCAGTTAAAAAAAATAAATTGAAGGAGTGGAGGAAAACACTCTCTAGCTGTGTGGAAAAAACATGGTACATCCAAATATATATAAATGACCATTTTAAGAAACCTCACCGTGAAGACTTTCTTGAAATTCAGTCCAGTTTGGGACTCGGAGCTGTATGACAGCTGACCTAGCATTACAGTAATAGCTGTGTCCTGTTCATCTAACAAAGGAGGTGGTCTTTTTCCTTCAGCTACTGATGGATTTTTGCAAAGGTTTAACCATTCTTTCCAACAACTGCTTCTACTTTATAGCATTGTTATGGCCATTTCTGTGCTGATCTTTTTGCCCTGCCCCAGCACGTTCAAAATCCATGTCCTATCGGCCCTTTTAGAGAGGGGAGTTCTAAAAGTTTTCCTCGGATGTGGGCACTTTCACACAGCTGATGAGAGCTCTGTGCGCTGCTTGATGTTAGAATAAGATTATGGGTCTGTGAACTGTGCTGTGCTTGCTTGACTGTTTCAGGAGATGGAGCCTTATTTGCCTGTAACTAGCCAGGCTGTGCGGTTCTGCATCTCGGGAACTACAGTGTTGTTCTGGGTGAGCATCTTTTTGAATCATCATTTTAACATATATCAGAGTTGCTGATCATCACTAATCATGATATTAACACAAGCTGGGTTTAATCATGACATTAACACGTGCTTTTATTATTGTCCTGCAGATTTTCCACTGTCATGCAAAATGCAATTCAATTCAGATTTAAAAAAAAAAACAAAAACCCACAAACACTTGGAAATCCATCATTAATTATTAATTTGATTGTACATTTTAGCATAGGGATAAATTTTTCTCTGGCTTATGTGCTGTTAACAGACCATACTGAAAAAAATTTGTAGTAAAGACAAAAAAAAAACCAACCCGAAACTATTACTCATTACAATGAAATATCTACATATTCCTCTTTAGAAATATCTGCAGAGTGAATTTCGGAGTGGGCATTATAATCTAACTTGACCCTTCCATCTCCATTTCTATGAGTCTGTATTTTTCTGCACTATTTATTTTTTTTTAATATTGGTATTAGATTGTCTGCTTTTTTGTGTGCGTTAACAGAAAAATTTTCTTGGGTTTAATGTATGTAATGTAACAAATTATTTTGCCTGTGTATTTTGCATTTCAGTGCTGCTGAACTCATACCCGTAATGAATAAAATTTTTAAAACTGTAAAGCATGATGATTTACCTCTTACTTCAAAAGTTGCATGCATCTAGCTATACTGAGCTGTAAGTGTATTTCAAATCTCTGTCCTTTCCTTAGGTGTCTCTGATTATAGCAAGCATGATAGCTGTGATCGTGTATCGTCTTGCGGTGTATGCTGCCTTTGCCAGCCTGATGGAGAACACTCAAACGTTACAGCCCATCAGCGGATTACTGACCCCTCAGCTGGCAACTTCAGTCACAGCCTCATGCCTGAATTTTGTCATCATCATGATACTGAATTTCTTATATGAGAGAATAGCCATCTGGATTACTGATATGGGTAAGCAGTGTACTTGAAGACAAAACTTGGAAGGAATGGCTAAAGGTAGAACCCAGCTGGAGGTGCTCTATGTAGCTGTTCTCAGCTCAGGCACAGTGGGAGCACCAGGATGTTGGTCTGTAGCTTGCAGCAATGACTCAGTTGTATCCATGGCCCTACTGAACGTTTTCCCTGCATTTGAATAGTTATCATAAGCTGGTTTCTCTTAGTATAATGTTTGCTTATATTAAAACTAGTCTACAGAGACAACCATAGTTCTGAACGTAATTAAAAACGATCATGTGTTATAGCAGACTCACCGGAACAGGACCAAACTGTCTTGATTTTGCAGTATTTTAACTGAAAATCCTGAAGATACATTTTTAAAAATAGATCACAGCTTTCACAGCCATCTTTACAAGGAAAAAGACTAAATAATCATGTCTCTTACTTTGGGGGAAAGGTAGGAGGCTGGGGGATGGGATAGGACAAGTATATTTTCCAGGGTTTTCTCTTGGCACTATTTCCCTTAGCTCTGGATTTACAGATTTGGAGTTAATACAGATTGAAGGCAGAGATTGAGCACAAGTTGAGAAGTTGGGCCCAAGATGTGTCATTTTGGCTGTAGCCATTGGTAGCATTACTTGCACTAGGCTCACTCCAGAGCTGGAGGAGCTAGCAAGCAAGCAACAGTCAAACATAAAAATATGCTACAAAAGTAATACATCTCTCTGGGCCTGCTTGCTTGGAAATATCCTTCCCTAGAGCCCTTTTTACTTTTTTCTTTGTTTGCCCTTAATGATTTAGATGTACAAATCCCTGCAGGTGCTTTATAGAAATAAATAATCGCAGAATATTCAGCTGGGGGGGGAGAGCTCAAAGTATTAGGTATTCGTAGCTTGTATAGCTGTCAAAAAGAGCTGGGTGGTCTTTTTTTAATGAGGTCTTATGAGCGGAATCAAGAATTGAAAGGTGTTTCTTGCAGAAGCTTAATGGGATGTTGCATTGGGTTTCTTTTGATTTATCGTGGACCATCTCTTGTCTCGGAGAACTGCTTATCTCACACGGCCAAATTAGACCAAAGAAAGATAGAACAAGTAGTAAGTAAAATTGCCCCTCGCAAAACCAAAACCAAACACAAAATCATAATTTTTTTTAATCTTTCTTTTTTTGAAGGTCATGAATTACAAGCATGAAGGCCCAGCAATGTCATTTTGCTGCTTGGAAGTGTGGAGGATTAATTTCTTTAAGTGGCAGCCCTACCTGTGGTTATCACTTCTAGAGGGAAAATCCCTATTTACTTTTGTGGGACTGCCGCCCTCCTCTGGCAGCCGCAGCAGCTGCGCTTAGCCCAGGCTTAGAGACACGGCTGGGTCCAGGGTGTGAAATGTTTGCTGCGGTTCTCAAGAGTGTCACTTCAAACTCTCTTCACTCTTGAGTTCCTTAAAAAAGTTAGGGCAGATTTTGCTTTCCGACCTGCAGGAATAACCTGCTTCTGGTGCTCTGATTGTGTGTCTGACATAAACATTTGAACAATGACAATAAAAATATTTTTGATGAGCTGCGACCGAGGCAGACATCACCCAAGTACTTACTGCCTTCTCTATAGTACACTCTGATGTCAGGTTCCCAGTAAATACCTTATGTTCTTCTGCCATGCAAACTTATGCCAAGCTTGGAAATGTTAGTTTACTCAGATATATAAAATAACTTTACCATAGGGCAGGTGAGTTCAACATGTCTGCCAGGTCCTGACCAATTCAGAGGGACTTGAATGCTTGTGGTATGCTTTCTTCCCATTTTCCCCAGCTTGAATTGGTTACATGTTACCATTTAACAAGATGTTTTACCAATAATGGGCTTAGGGCTTCCTGCTACCTTTAAAAATGTAAACATGATGGAGAGTGTGATAACGAAGGCAGCAAAATCTCAAGCAAAGGCTTGGTGACGTTCAATACCACTGACATGCCTGCGTTCTTCCCTGTTCTTCTCCCCATTTTGAGTCTCATCTTCCAGAGGCACAGGGCCCATCCAGTTTCTGCTGATTTCAATATGTTACACACATACAGCATATTGAAAAAAACAATACTGTAACATACTTCTCTACCATGAAGGGAGAAAAATTCTTTATCAAGTGCATTGTCAACAGTGAAATTTTCGCACTCTAGGAGACCCTGCTAGTTACTGTTTGAGGTTCACCTTGGATCTCCTAAAATAGCGTAGGATTTGGGGATGGACAAGTATAGAGAAGGGGAAATTGAAGCTTACAAGAGTTTCAGGAATGAATTTCACTTGCCTGCCTACTCAGAATATTGCATTGTAAATTAAAGGTAGGGTGTCTGAGAGCAGGAGCTCCATCTACTGAAATATTTGTAGGTGGTTTTCTTTTTTCTTGCCTTTGGGGTGTAAGGGCAGTGTGCATGATGAGTATTTATGAATCTGTATCCTTTTAAAGGGAATAAAGGAAAATAAAATTACTGTTTTCTGGTTTCACAGAGATTCCCAGAACGCATATGGAATATGAGAACAGGCTCACTATGAAAATGTTTTTGTTCCAGTTTGTCAACTACTATTCATCCTGCTTCTATGTGGCCTTCTTCAAAGGGAAGTTTGTTGGTTACCCAGGCGCCTATACATACATGTTTAATCGTTGGCGAAATGAAGAGGTAGGACTTTCTTGATTAAGGTGGATTGAATAATACTAAACTAGTTAAACTCTATCCCCTCCAACCTGCGCACTCATAAACTGCCAGCTGCAGGTTTGATCTGGAATGAGCCGGACCTCAGCTGGCCATCCCAAGGCTGAGGGAGGGGCTCCCAAGGACTCTTCCTGCTTTTCTTGGCCCCAGTTGTCCAGAAGTACCAGTTGGTGTTGCTGTAGGTCTTAAAAGTGATTCTCTAGGTTGAAGAAAGCTAGTATAAATGGAAATGGTGTCTGGCCTTTGGGTGTCTCCTTAGCTTTTTGAGGCACTACATCTTCAGAGTAACCATTTGATAAAAGGTACCTCTCTAAGCTTTTGCTTTTTTCCTCATGTCGTGGCTAATTACGCTGTTTGTACAGAGATGAAATGCAGTATTTAATGTGAAGTGTTGCCTGGGAGTCAATAGTGGAGGAAAAACTTCATACAAAACACAATGAAGTAATGCAGGGCACTTACTGATTAGAGTATCTCTTAGTACTACTGGTCTGGCTGCTAAAGTCTTAAGAAGGCCTCAATAAAGAGTTGAAACTTTAAAACTAGTGTTCTCAGCAAACAGCAAAGACTAGATACTGGCAGGTATTTAAATACCGCTGGTGTAGGGATATGAATAGAAAATGCAGATGCTTGGTAGGTTGGTGTTGGTCTGGTGTTCAGAGCTAACTGAGTGCCTTAGTTTCATCTTGCTGGGGCTGTGGGGTAGGTGCTGCACGCAGATCCTGCTGCTCCGTCTTTATGGTCAGCCTGAAGCATCTCTGAATTACTCTGCCTTCAAATGGTCGTTATGTTTTGGTGTGTGTTTCATCAAGCCCATTGAGCATTGAAAGCCCTTCTGTAACAGCTTTCCTAAGAGGGTATCTTAGCTGGCAGACCAGGTGAAAACTAAGTACACATTTTAAGAACTCTTCTTCTCTTCTTTCTTTTATACAGTCATAGAATATAGTTTATCTGGGTAATGTCCATTATTCATGTCCATTAACCCCCAACTTGTCTCTACCAGTGTGATCCTGCGGGCTGTTTGATAGAATTGACGACTCAGCTCACCATAGTCATGGCTGGCAAACAGATCTGGGGAAATATCCAAGAGGCCATTGTACCGTAAGTTCTCTCTTACACTGAGATGTCCGTGTTGTAGACAGAGGAAATTCTTGGAAAGAGTGATAACAAGTATTGCCATATGAAGAAGCTAAGAAATATTCTGTAAATTAAGCCAAATTCTGACAAGTAGACTCATTTTATAGAGCCTTTTGGCTTCTTTTTCTGGAAGCCATGCTTGTAAAAGCATGTTGCAACAAGGAGCTTGCTTGGAGAAAGGGATACTTGATCTAGTTCTCTCGTTGTTAACTTTTTTCTGCATATACAGCTGGATTTGTAACTGGTGGGGACGACGGAAGGCCAGAAATAATCCAGAAAATTTATACAGTCGCTGGGAGCAAGACCATGATCTGCAGATATTTGGAGCCTTAGGCCTATTCTATGAGTATCTAGAAATGGGTAAGTTTGAAAACACATTTGGAATTGAGGACGAGACACCTTGTACTGACACTTCTAAAAAAATAGCTTCAATTGTTATGGGTTGATGCCACCACTTTCATCTGGTAAACAGTAGACAGTTAACTGCTGGAAATCATTAAATAGGTCAGCCCAATTAAAAAAAAAAAACAACACAACAAAACCTGTCTTTGCATCTTAGACTGTAGGGACTTTCACAGAAACGCTGCAAAGACCATTTGTTTCCCTCATTTGAATGGGGAACATTATTCTTGGTGCAGCCAGCTGTCTCTGTCTGTTCTGTTCTTGTTCCCAAGCATGTTCTCAGCTGATGTCAGTGGAAGTTGTAAGTATGGGATGAGTGCCAAATATCCTGTAAGGATGGGTACTGCAGATACAAGATCTACGAACTGGATCAGAGAGAATCAGTTCACTTTTAGCTTTGCACTGATGAGTGCTTCAATACAGTCCAGTAGACCAGCAGAGGGAGCATGAGTAAAAGAATAGCATGTTTCAAAGGTAACCGTGAACAGGTCAGCACATGAAATTACTTCATGAAACCTGAGAAACTAAAACTAGAAATTGAAGCCAAACTGAATCTAAAAGACACTAAAAAAAAAAATACCAGTATTTGTCTATTAGAAGGACAGAATTTGTTGAAAAGTGATCCCTTGTATTGTTTTATTTGTACAGAAATAATTATTGCCTAGAGCTTTGCAACTGCATTATTGTCACTTCATACACTTCATGATATTTCATACAGGGCTGTGATCTTGTGAAATTCATATGCTAAGAACCATCAGTGTTATCAGCCATGCCTGTTAATAGATGTCCTTGCTCTCCCTGAATCAGAACTGAACCAGTAGTACACTCCAGCATTGTGTTGGGGCTGCTAAGCTAGTAGGAATTCTGTTGCTTGTCTAAGATGAAGAACTCATCACTGAAATCATGGAAGAGCTGGTGACTGGTGTATGGGAATTTATTTTTATCCACTGCCTAAACCAGACAAGATGTTCTATTCCCCATCTTTAAAATACAGTGGCAGTACTGGCTCTGCACTGAGGACTGTCACATTCTGTACCAAGAGACATTTCATTTTGGTAATAACTAAAGGGATCATTTGTGTATTTTATTTGCAATTCTTAAAGTAATATTAAGGCTCCCCAGTGGGACTATTACATACAGAATCGCTATTAATATTTTTACTAAACCAATAGCAATAGGTGAAGGTAAGCTTGTGATAAAAGTGAAAGTGTTTTCTCTTTCTCATTTAGGAGTATAGCCGGTAAGTAAAAGGAGAACAGGCTTGCTCTGTACAAACTGCAGGAGAGGAAAACTAGCCTGGTTTTGTTCCTCTCTGGTAATTCAGCAATTTGATGTATGAGTACACTCCCATTCCCCTACAGTTATGTTCCATTCGTGAGAGGAGAACTGCGACACCACGAAAGAATTAGTACCCGGCACTGCTGGCAGCACCATTTGACAGGACCCAAATGCCCCGTTCCCTTGAGAGCTGCTGAATGGCAGCCCAGAGAGACTAGAGGAGCCTTAGGGCTGGGGCAGGTTATCAGTTAGCTCAGGGCAGGGCTGGAGGTGACTTGTGCAGCCTGGCAGAAGTTTGCCATTTGTTTGTGAGTAGCAACCTGCGTGTTTCATTGTCACCCTGAGGGTACTTTAGTTGGGGCAGCTTTTGGCACTTCTCTTTTCTCCCTTGCAGTCATTCAGTTTGGATTCATTACTCTCTTTGTGGCGTCCTTTCCCCTGGCTCCCCTTCTTGCTCTGATGAATAATATCCTGGAGATTCGAGTAGACTCCTGGAAATTAACCACTCAGTATAGGAGACCTGTGGCTGCGAAAGCACATAGCATAGGAGTTTGGCAAGAAATCCTGAATGGAATGGCCATCTTGTCTGTTGTCACCAATGTAAGTATGTTAACTGTGCTACATCAACTTTCATTCTTCCACGTACTCAGAATCTGGAGATTTAAAAATCAGCTGATGCTTTTTCTCCTTCATCAGTAGTATTCACATTATCACATGCTACCCCGCAGTGACACGGTCAAGCCATTTGGGTGGTTCGGCTTGTCCGTATGTTGACAACATGCAGTTCCAAATGCACATTTCACCGGACGATAATTGTTCATTCACTTGTCTGTGTTTTCCAGTGGTTTGGAATGGCATAAGCCAGCCTGAAGCTTAGTCTGTTGAAGCACACTGATTGCCCAGAGGGGACCGTAGAGGACAGGAGAGGTGGATTAATTCTGTCAGCCAGATGATATTTCTGTCTTGTCACTCTGAGACCTATTCTGTGGGAATTCTGCTCATTCAGCTGCTTCTGGATTCCCCTATGGGGGCAGTGGCTCAGAGTACTTTTTATGATCTGGAAACTAAATGCCATGCTAGTATTTCACCTTAAATGTAATGTAAAGCAGACTGCTGAGCGAACGAGTTGCCTCATTTTAATGTAGAGTATTAAACAGTATCAGATCTGCAAGTGTCTTAGGCAACAAGCCCACTTGCAGGTATTGCCTAATTAGCAAGGTACCAGAGCATCTCAAGTTTCCAGGCAAAATGTGCTGGTAGCCATTGTTTCCTTTTTAAATACAGCTGGAGAAAATGGCTCCCCTTCTTTCATGAGGTGATCACACACCGGATTCGAATTCATCCTTTCTCACGAGAATTCAAAACCACATCTCCTCTTTCACTAAGGAGTGCTGTTATCACAGATAGAAGACAGCGTGGTCTGAGGGGATATTTGGGATCTGGTGCCTCTTGTAAGGACTGTTCACATATTTTTGTTCACTGAGTGCTGGTCCTTGCAGCAGGGGCCGCAGTCAGCATCTTTTCCAAGGTGAAATGCCCTAATCATGCTGCTCATCCTTACTTAAAAGATCCAGATCCTGGGTTATACCACAGGGTCACAGTACCAAAACACTTTTATGAATCTGCTCACAAATTTTGTGTGCCACTTCCTTAATTTCTTTTTCCAATTTTTTTTTCAGGCTTTTATTGTTGCATTCACATCAGATATGATTCCTCGTTTAGTTTACTACTATGCTTATTCTGAAAACGAAGACTCGCCTATGTCTGGGTACATAAACAATAGTTTGTCGGTGTTTCAGATCTCGGATTTTCCTGACAGAAACAAGCCTAAACTGAATCCAGAAAACTTTGTCATATGCAGGTCGGTGTAATAATAAATATTTTCTCGATCTCCTTAGAATACAGCATAAAAAGCGAATGCAAATCCAAGTAGTCCACTAGAAATGAAATGATGTCATTCTCATTGTTCTAAAGTGCGAGAGGTAATATTTTGTCTGTTAGGAAGGCAATGCTTGAGACTGTAAGAGATCATGCCGGTAATGAAAAAAATCACCTTTTTCTTGTTTAAGAGAGCCTCATTGCTAATGTTTTGTTGTTTGGTTTTAGTTTTCTACTTAAACTGTTGATTTTTGAGTGATGGAGGAGATTTACATCCCTAAGGTTGCAAACTTTGGCCTATATTTTCAAAGGTTTTTCGGCTGGAATGCCTAAGCAAGGGGATGTTTAGATTCCAAAGCTGAAAATGAGATATGGTATTCGAAGTCAATTGTTATTGTGCTAGATACCACCAAGGATCTGGGCCATCTTGCTTTCATTAAAAAAATAGTCCTTTCTTGCTAGAATAAACATTGGAGGTTCTAGAAGAATTGAGAATCAACTTTGGAGAAGACCATGGTAAAAGAAAAGTATTGATTTGATAAAAAAAAATTTCCCAAACAAAAAAACCCCAGCACTTTAAGAAGCAGCTACATTTGTATGATGTTTTAGCTTTAAAGGCCCAGGAGTCTTATCCTGCTTCTACATGTAAGTGTAGAACACATACTCAAGACTGTCCTTCCATTCAACCCTGCATCTGTCCAGTCCATAACCTGTCACATTTATTCAATACTTGTCCATTACTGTGTGAAACATTCCATCACTCTGTCCTGTATTATTTGATCATTGCCTGGAAAAAAAGTAACCTATGTACAAAATTTCACTTCTCACATGTCCTCGTCTCTGCTCTGTTGCTGTGAATGTGAGGGTGTTTAAGCAAACATAAGATAGAAACAAATTGAGAGGCAACCTTTTTCTGCAAAAGGAAACAGACCATTTAAAACAAGGTGAAAAGGTTCTTGAAGTGACAGCTGTATTTGCCTGTAAGTGTCACTGAGCTTGTAGTCTGTCTCAGACTGAATATGACATTTCACCTTTGCATGTCTTTCTGTCCAACAGGTACAGAGACTATCGATATCCTCCAGATCATGAGAGGAAATATTTACACAGTATGCAGTTCTGGCACATTCTTGCTGCAAAACTAGCCTTTATAATTATTATGGAGGTATGTTCCCTACAGAATTACCTTGCAAAATCGGTACCTTATAGATTCTCTAGGCAGTTACTAATGTTACAGAAAACAGAATTGCTAAGAGTATAAAACAGTTCCTTCCCTAAGTAATAACAAATACTCATGTCCTAAATGATTACTATTACTAGGTCTTTTAACTTCAGGTCGTTAACCTCAGAGTAAGAACAGTGAAAACAGCTGAAAGGTCTTTATGCAGATGGAAGAGACGGGAAGCACCAGGACTAGCACTTTCACTCCTACTGGTTTCATTAAAGAGCTGTGTGCAAGATGACTGTATCCAAAATCCAGAAAGCATTTTGCAGTGATGTATATTGGCTGAAAATAGCTAAATCAATAATTTGGATAACTGGCACTTTGGTATTAAGCCACTGTCTTGCAAGTTCTGAAGGGAAAAGGGAGTTGTTAAAGTGCTGCTCTTATCACTTTTCCTACTGTATCTTACCAGTTCTCAATACCTGAGTGTTTTCAGCATGGCCATACGAATTTTCTAAGAAACCACCTAATGGTATTAGAAAGTGATGCTAGGGATTCAGAACTTGCCACTTGCCTCTTGGGTTTGCTAATTCATAAGTGGTTTGGAATTAAAGTTTCTGCATAAAAAGAAAGTCTTTTAATCTTCATGCACATCTCTGATACGCATTATTTTGTTATGTATTGTTCCAGGACAGCCAAATGAAATGTATTCTGGAAATAAAAGTGATCTATTTGGGGTTAGATAAAACAGTAGGTGTTTCGTTTGGTAATGAGTTGTAACATTTCTCCTGGATTCCTTTTTTTTTTTTTTTTTTTTTTTAGCACGTTTTATTAATCGTCAAATTATTTGTAGCATGGATGATTCCTGACGTCCCTGCAGATGTGAAGGCCAAAATAAAACGTGAAAAATATTTAACACAGAAAATCCTCCATGAGTATGAACTTGAAAAACTGAAGGAGAGACTGTGTCAAGGTGATAAACGAGCCACGGAAAAGGAGTTCATCGCCACAGAAGGGAGGATGGAGTTATCCAGAGCAATGTAGTTGAAAAAACAACTGGTTGGGATTTAGCTCAGTCTAGCTTTTTTTATCTGTGATTTGCTCAGTATGCATCATCTTGAAAACTATAGGACAGTTTCAACCCTTTGCTTTGAGTCCAAATATTTCAGACTTTGAAAAAAAGTCTTACTGAGCATTCTAGGTTTAGTAGATCCACTTAACCGTGCGACCTCAGCACTCTTTTCTATTTACCCATCACTTTGAATAATAAGTGTAATCTTGAAATCCTATAATTTGGATTCCCAGTATAAGGAATGTTACCCTCTAAGGGCTCACAGGATATCATAAGGTCATTAACACCAAGCCCTCCCCCTGTTGCTAAGTGCAAAGTTCCAGGCTGTATCCCAGCTGAATGAAAAGGATATCATAGAGGACTCTTCTGTGGAAAATGCTGAGAATTATTATTGTTATGACATGATCATTTAAACAGGAGAACGCTCCTGTTACAGCGGTTAGGGTTTGGGGCTTTTTTTGTATCCATTAGGTCTTACAAAACATTTGTTTGCAACTTTGAACTTCTATACGCTTTTTAGAAGGAATTGATTTTTAAAGATATATTGGCATAATTCCACTTGGAATTATTTACAGGCACAGCCTTCAGTTAATACATACTAATGAAGGAAAAGAAAGAACCCATAAGTTATTTTCGTAAAGATATCGTCTGCCAAAGAGTTTGCTCTTTAAATGCAAATATTGTGGAGTCATCCAATTAGTGTTTTTTTGGAAAGGTGTATACAGTTTGGAGAAGTACAGCTAACTTATTTCTCAGTCTCAAAAACTGCCATTGGAATATCATACATGACATTAGTTTTGGCCAAAGCTCCTCCTTCGTTTGGATTCTTTGTTTGGATTCTCTGTGAATGCCAACAAAGGGCTAAAGCTGTGTTTATGTACTTGATGCGTACTATAAAGTATGGCTGCACTGCCATACTAATGGATCTGGCTGGCTGGTTTGTACATGGATTTGTATTCCAAAGGTTTTAAGCATGCCAAATAATCTCTGTTTACATTGTTACTGTCCTTATACATAGGAGCCTGGGGTTTTGGGTTTTTTTTTTTTTTCGAAGAAGGAAATATTTTTCTGTTTTGTCATGGGGCTTTTCTACAGTTACCAAGTTTATAAACATATAATAACTACTTGTGCAAAGTAGCTACCAGCTGTTTATGAATGTGCCCTCATTTTATAATTTGAAGCAGTTAGGCATTTCTATGAGTTTGCTGTATGTTTAAAACATATCAACACTTTCATGCTTAGTGCCTTGTTTATTTGCATTTGGCAAAAGATGTGAAGATGATCACTATGTGGAAATCAGTGTTTCCAAAGTGTGCTTGCAGGCATCATGATACTGTGAACCTGCACACATAGCTGTACAGTGTTAGCCAAACCATGCGTGCCTTGGCACACTTCTGTTTTAGTGCTATGCGAACTGTTCACAGAGAGCAGTTCATACCAAGACTGCTTAGATAAAGTAGCACCAGACTGTTGAGTTCTCTCATGCTGAAGTACACTAGCTCGAGAGATTAGAAATTTTACTCTATTTGCACTTTGAAAGTTATACTTCCTTGCAAGTATACACACAAAAATACAGATTTGTATTCCATATCAGCCAAGTGATGTACTGTTTACTAGATCCACAACTTAAGGTTTCCGTATTTTGTTTTAGCAGACCTAGCCTACGTCTTGGAATACCTGGCTAGTAACCTTAATGTTGTATCAGAGTTTTAAATCAGTGTCTTGAGTGGAACTGTCATTATTAGCAAAGGTTTTCATATTGAAGTGCCTACCTCGAACAAGCATCACATGGTTTGGCTGTCAGTCAAGGAGTTGAAGCAGATGTACATTTCTCATTACAGTAAGTTATTCAGCTTCCTTCTGTAAGTTTGCTTGATAAATCAAGCATGTTGGCAATTCGTGTTCATGATGAACTGACCATGTTCTTGAATATTCAGATACATTTGAAGTAATGGATTTATTGGAGGAATGCATGTATAAATAAATTAGCTCTGTTGCTTAATGTATAAGCCAAAGAAGAGTATCAGTCGCCATAATGATGTATGCCACACCAGAATTTACACAACGCAAGCACTTTGCTGCTTCTCACACATATACTGTTAACTAAACTGCTTAATTTAGATATCACAGGTTTTTTACTGTTAGCAATGCAAACAATTGCTTCAAATGGGAAGGTGGTGAGATGCAAAATGATATTTCTATGCAAAATGTACAATCTGATTGAAGCTGAAAACAGATTTGAAAATTCAGCATTAGATGCACTATTCCTGCTTACAAAATGTGAGTTTCTTCAGGTCCTGTAATAAAGTGTCCTAATATACTACACTTGAAAAGTTGTCCACAGAAGAGATGTATTGTGAATGACTAATGCTGTTTAAAAGCAAGATGGAGGAAAACAAGGAAATACCTTACTTTCAGATCCAGTATTGATCTGCAGAAGCTCTGCATGCAGACCCTGTATTTGAATTGATGTTTTGATCCCTACTTCTTGCTTCTTTCCAACTTACTTTTTGAGGTCACTTCCTATTTAATGCTATACAAACAGGTGTTTTGCATATGTTGTATCATACAGAGGAAAGTGGAAAAAGTGTGGGATCAGCTTATTTAAAAATAAATATATATATATATCTTTAAAATATATCATTACACTTCATAGCATTACTTCATATATAGAAACTGTTGAAAGAAGGTGTTGTCATGTTAAGAGCTAATGTCACATAACAAAATGTCTAACACCTCTTTACATAATAGTTTACCTTTACTTGTCATTAAGCAGTATTTTGACAAAAGATTATTAGTATGATTAAGATTATAATGGTTCACATACATATACATTTCCTGAAGCGTTCTTGAAGTGACAAAAATAAGACAGATGAACTGGTCTGTTTGGGGATGTGCTTATTCTTACTGTTGGAATATTTGGGTTTGATGTGTTTAATATAAGTATCTAAAAGTGTCCTTTAACCAAAGTGAAGATAGTTCTGTGTTGGAACTACTATACTTTAAGCAACAGCAGATTGCTTCATTAGAATTAGGTAGAAAAAGAAAATTGGCCTTTCAAGTATAATACAATCAGGGATTTTTAAATTTTTTTCCCCTCGTTTTAAAACTTAGTATTTTTACCTTGGAAAGATTTAGTGTGGTATGTTCTAAGCAAATGACTGCAAGAGAAGAGTGCTACTGTAAGACACTATACTGTTTTTTCTACTAGATTTTGTTATTATGCTTTTACTTTTTTATGTAATACTATCAGTTTGAGAACAACAGAACGGAGTGAAAATAGATGGGCTTTCCTACTGTTCTGTGTGTACTGCTTCTTTTGACTTGTACTGTTATGTAATCTGAGTGGCGTTTTTGTCTGCTAAGTATGTTGCTGATTTACACGATACACTAGCGTGGGAATAAATTTTTTAAACATTGCATTCAGCTAACTTATATATGTACATTTAATAAGATCTAGATCTGGCAAATAAAGCAGTGTTTATTTTTAACGTGCTGTCAACTTGTTTTTGAAAATTCCAAGAATTCAGAGAGGACCTGAAGTATTAAAAGTTAAATGCCCAGAGAGCATCATGGAGAAAAGTATTCAGATTTCTGCAGTTCATTGCAGGATATTTGGATGCTGTATATAGATTTCCTGCAATTGTAACGTTGCAAGTTTCTAGCTGAGATTATTGAAGAAAGCCTCTGATTGCCGTCTTCCACTTGATAATCACATTGTGTAACTGTCTTTTTTTGTCTTCGTACATTTTCTTTAGAAGGAGTTACCAAGGAAAACCTGTTCTAAGTTCTGCATATATTGTAGGCAATGCACATGGACCGAGATGGCGTGAGTGTGCGATAGCCCGTGAGGGAACTTAGCTTTGCACAATCCTTGCATTAGAAGACCACAGTTCAGTGAAAAAGGCTCGGCACTTTCATCTTCCTTTAGGTATGATACAAACAGTATGTTAACGCGTATTCATTTTCAGCCAGGCTGCTTCTCCCTTCGTTCTCTGGCTGCAGTTTTTATTCTTGTGATGCCAGGACCCGAGGCGACTTCTCAAGTTCTCAGTCAGTCACACACGCAGTTTTCACACGCAACGCAAGTGGTTCACATACGTGCGCTTAAATAGCTTTGAACACATATACTGGGAAATATGGCAGAGCTAAAGCTTTTCCAAGGCACTGGTGCAGTCTTACTGTTCATAGATACCTCTACATATTTCAGTCTTCCTTATAACTCACGTCTGGCACCAGTGTAGGGCTTTGGATTAAATCAAAGAGAATCTGGATTCACGTTTAGGACTTGCTCTCAATAGACAGCATCAGCACGTTCTCACTCCTGTTATACCATGTCATCAGAACTTCTCTGGGAACAGGGTCACCTGCCAGACTTGGTAGGTTATTTCCTTTATTACTTTGAAATATTAAATTAAGAGAGATGCTCTAGCAGTAATCAAATGAAAGAAATGTGCGAGATTTAATAAAATAACACTTCACTATATTAAAAAAAAAGAACAAAACGAGGTGTAATTCTGTATTATGCTACTACTGCTGTGCTGATTACTGAGGTGGGACGGGTTACTTAATTAGGTATCCAAAGGAAAAATAAAGCATTAAGAAAGATGGAGAAGAAAGTGGTAGCAAAAGGAAAGTGAGAAAGGAGGAAGAAAAGACAAAGGTGCTGTTGCTATGCAGGATATAGGGGATAGTTAGGTATTGTGAAAGTGTTAAAAGTTTTCAGGTGCATTCAAGCTTTTGTCTGGAGGTTAAACCTTGCCTCCATTGAGGCCTGTGGTAAAGGGGTAATCAAGTTTAATTGGGAGTACAATTTCATCTAAAGCCAATTATATTTTATAAGAAAGAGTAGCATGGTAACTTGCGAGACATTTCACAAATCCTGGAGTGTACCTGGCTCTCCCCATGATCAGAAATCGTGGCTACCCTTCAAAAGTCTTAATTCTTTCATTTATCTTGTGCAGTAAATTAAGAGACGCACCAAAGTTTTGGTGGTTGTACTTTTTGCACTGGAAAAATAGGAGAGGCATCTAATTTGATCAGTGTCTTCATCTACCCAGATTAAAGGGTCTTTTTAAAAATAAGTCCATGTTTAGTCTATGCAAAAAAATGGTAGGGAGCACCGAAACAGAAGAAATGTTTTGAACACGTGCATCTCAATCGAACTGGTGTAAAATACATTGTCTTAACAGGACTAGAAAAATACTGAACACCTTCACTAGTAGACCAGTGGAAAAGAACAGCAAGATGTGGAGGAAACTATATCCCAACATCTGAAGTCTGCACACTTCATCTCTTTCAGACCTCTGGGCTCTGCAACAAATAAAATCTTGTCTAAAGTTCCTCAAAGTGTTCAAAACTAAAAGAAAACCAGTGTTTCTGAAAATAACATCTTAAACATGGCACCAAAAATGCACTGAGGTCAGCACAACTGTACCGATGGCAGCTCCTGCAGTCTGGGAGCCCAGCCTGTAACTGGAAGGAGATTTAGAAGGATGCATGGCTGAGGGACGCAGGCGCCGGGGTCAGGGTTCCGAACAGCTGCTGTGGCAAAGAGATCGTACCAAGAGAGGGCAAAGGCAGCCCTCGCAGAGGACTCATTTAGACATGAAAATCCTTCTTTCCCTTAACAGATGGAAAAAGGTGAAGGGAAAAAAATTATGATCGTTATCATATGAATGATAATGAAATAAGTTCCAAAATATTTGAATTACTTCGTAACCTCATTAAGCCACGGATACTATTTCTTGCCTGTCTTACTGCATGCTCAGGGTGGTCACAACAACTCTGCGGCATAGTCTTGGCATCCGTAAATAAGAATAGCTAATTTAAATCTTGTTCTGGTTTTAAGTAATCAGTTGTCTCTACCCAACACTTAGATCATTCAAATGCAGCTCAGGAAGGTTGGGGTTTTGGGGGTTTTTTGGGTTGTTTTTTTTTTTTTATGTAAGCATGTGTACTGAGAAATCTGCTGGGAGATGAGTAGGATGTGAAATTCAGCAGCCATACCAATTTTTGGAAAGTGCATAAGCACATTCTGCTGCAATAATTAGTGACTATGCTTTCTCAGTCAGAAATGAGTCAGTCTGAAACATTTAGTATGGGTATGACTCTTTTTAATTCTTTTTTCAACTCCTCAACAATGTTAGTGCTGTTAGCTAGTCAGAAACACCTTTGTATTTAAATGCTGACCGACCTGGCTTTGTCATTGGGTGTTCTAAATATCCAACGGTATTCAGCATTTCAGTTTCAGTACTCAAAGATGTAGAGGACATCATAGCTAGTTCTGTAGGCAAGAAGCATTAAATAAACGAGCCTTTCTGTTACGTTGTCCCTTCCATACCACAGTAGGTTTGAAATGCTCGATGTGGCTCGTGTATCATCTGAACCATACCGTCCTCAGCAGTGAAGAGCCATGGTGGAAAAGTTCTAGTTCCACGCACCTCCCAGGCTGATGGCTTTTACTAATTTGTCTCAGCTAGTGCTTGGTGTGATGTAATGGGAAACCAATGGTCCAGAAGCATGTGCTACATGCTTGCTGGCTCTTCAAATAAGTTTTCAAAAAGGAATAAAAAAACCCCAGACAGAAGATTTTAGCAGGGAAAACCGATAGGAAGGCTGGATTCTCTGCCATGTTACAACCTCATCACAACAGCCAGTTTAGCTATCAGATTCTCTTGAACAAACATTTCTGTTGACATTAGCCCATCAGCAGAGTGTCAGCAAACAGTAATGCTACAGTTAAGCCTGCTTTCTGGTTGTGGCATCTCTATTATTCTTCAGATAAAATCCTGGCTCTGTCCGTACTGATAGAGATTGTACTATTACTTTCAGACATAGCCAAGATTTCAGCATTTCTCTAACAAAGATCCAGGTTCAAAAAACCCAGCTGAAATAGGTGGGCCAAGAGATTTCCATACAGCGCGCCATATAATGGCAATCCCTTAATTTTAAGGCGTCTAGGCTTCATGCTGCTCTAAGCAAGCTGCTAATGCATTGCAATCAGGAAGGATTCCCTGCTTTGCCCTTTCACATAGGATTGCCTCTGTGTCGTGATGGCTCTTTTGGCTTCCTCAGAAGCAGTCCATGAGACAAAGGGGCAGTAGTACCCAACGCCGAATCCCAGGTGCCAGGTCACATTTCCACCCATCTGCTAACAGCAGCACCCTTGCATGGGTTTCACTTTCTCAGCTAGAAGTGAGAGTCATGTGCCTCCCGAGCATCCTCCCAGGACTCTGCAGAGTGTGAAGGGGCACATGTCAGGCAACAGAGAATTGTGCTGGGGAGAAGGATATTCGTGTCGATGCCACATTGCGTGAACATTTCAAGAAATATTCCTCGTATCTCAGCCAAGGACTCAATGGCACCTGCCACTTCAGCTCCATTGAAGCTGGCGTGTGTGGGTTCAGGCCAGAGAAACGAGAAGAGATGATGCTGTGGGGTGTGTCAGGGGTGATTCCTTCGGAAAAGACAAACATTCCAGCCCTCTACTTTTTTCTTTTTTCTTTTTTTTTTTTTTTAAGGGACAGTCTGATATCTCATCATAAAGGGATTTTTTTTTTTTCCCCAAAGATTTTGAAGTAGAAAAGTCTCATGTTTTGAGTGAAGGAACAAGAAGATCCTCTGTGTTTTATGGTAAGCAATAAGTGGCTCAATGCTTTTTCATTATATTTTTGTTGCTGTGCACTTATGTGAAAACAGCAAATGATTCTGTGGCTACACCCAGCCTCTCACGATGACTTGTGTTTTAACTGGAAGATGCCACAATACGCCGATTCACCACATACTGAGGAACAACATTCAACCTTTTCCATCAAATGAAAGTACTCTCTCTGGGATTGGTAAAAAGATTATGATCTAGTTAATGGGGTCACTACTGCGATTAGACCTGAAGGAGGTGACATGGTTAGAGGAAATCAAAGCAGAAAGAAACCTACTTTGTACTTTTACTGTAAATTCAAAGTGCTAGTGTTACCTGCTGAACACGTAGAGGGAGCTGAATTTAGCAATAAACTACAAAGTCCTTATTAACAACTTTATCTTCAAAAGGGGGAGGGTGAATAAAAGGAAGTGTAAGGGCTCATGAACTGGAGAAGATAGAAAAACTGAGGCACCAGACAGGCTTGAAGCCAGACCATGTAGAGAAACTGCTATGGAGACTTGTTAATACTCAGATGTGTAGAAGAGGCCTTTAAATGTAAATGCTAGTCTGTCAGCAGGTCTCCCCTGCCTAGGAGACAGGAGCCAATTTTATTAGCAGTTCATACGGGAACTGAAATGGGGCATCCAAGAAGCTGATTCTTCAGGGAAGGGAAAAGCAGGCTTTCCTCTGCTTTTGCACCTGGAAGAAATTAAATGCAAAGAAATCATCTGGAGCATTTGCTTCACTTTCAGTGGTAGGATAAACTCTACTTCAGATGTCTATCCAGCGTGACCAGACATCTCCCTGTGCACAGAGCAGCCTCCCCTTCTCCTGTGCACACACCACCCAGCAGTGATTTGTTCATACGTCTGCCATTGCAGGGACCTGACTCATACCTGGCACAAAGAAAGACAGTCACAGAAGCGAGCGCTTTTCCAAAGAGCTCAGGCTGTCTAATGAGGATGGGGCAAATGCTAAGCAAGGTAACCGCAGTTTCTTCTGTGGAGAGAACAGTTGCAACTTCCTATAAGGCTACCTTGGAGAGTTTCTTTGTTCTGCAATAAATGCCAATTGTTTGGTGTATATTTGGCATACAAATGCACACAATTCTTAGTCGTTCTGAAACTTTATAATTAAACCTCAATCATGCAAAAGGGTCGATGTTATTTGCCATAAGAAAAGCAAGTGGCATGGGATCATTGGCTTCAAAGAAGATGTTCCTTCCTTGTCGCTTTTTAAAGCATACTGGAACAGCGGCTGCGGCTGGAGGTGTTCTGATATGGCCAACCCAAAGCAGTAGGCAGGGACTCCTCTGTCAATTTTAATGCCTTTGATTAGACCACAGTGATTTGTCACTAAAATGTCAAACACCTAAAAAAAATTAAGACAGTCCCATCATCAATCTCTTCTCAGAACTGGCAATAATGATACAGGCAATAGCAAGATGTTCGTGTTAACTGTAACGCAGAGAGGAGACGTCTGTCACGTAAAGTGGAAACATTGTGCTTTATGTCTCTGCATTTGGATAGAAAACAGAGACAGATTTTTGTGGACATGCAGATACCATCTTGGACACTGTTCACAGGACTCTTCTTCCAGGGACTTTTTCTTCATCCCATCTGTGGGGCTGACTGAACATCTCCATTATCTGGATTTCCATCTTCCAGGGGAAATGCTGGGCTCAGAGAGCTTGATTTTCCCTTGCAGCCTGGTCTTAGCTGAAACCATGCGGCTTCTAACCCTTCCCTTTCTGATTGCCAGCTGCACTGTATCTTTTGAGATGTTTTTTGCAAGATAACCAGGACAGTTCACCATGTTTCCTACTACAGTAACATCTATTTTGTCACATGTCGGAGCATGGATCACTATTTGGCCCTGATGCAGCTGCTGAAAACCTTAAGGGTGTCAAAGAGCAGTGGGTTCTGATTTGCCTCCCCGTATGGACAAGGACTACCCTGACCAGTGTGCAAGTCACCTCTGTTGTCAGTGCTCAGACATGTCCAAACAACACCACTCTTTGTTGTATCTACGTAGTTTCCAGGTTCACCTCCCCAATGCTCCCCCTTGTCTTGAGCTGTGCAGTTTCTGGCTGCTTACTGCCCTTCATTGGTACCTGCTACTGTTAACTGCACCAGCACGAGGATGCTGACGAATGAAGCCCTCCTTTCCTTTTAACGGGAATAAATTCACCAAACTTAGGTATTCCACTCTGATCATTTTTGCCTTCCTTTTTTTGCCTTTACCCCTGAGAAGAAACACTTGCATCTTTTCGAGAGCATGGTGGCCCACTGCCAGGAAACCCATTTGGGTGGGTGGATACTTTCTGAAGATCGCAGTGTGCAGCCTAAGTACTTGCATCAATCCTTTCTTCTGCTTCTTAGCCGGTGGGGACTTCTGAGAAGAGGTTGCTATCTGAGCAGCTTCCTCAGTTTGTAACAGCACAATTCAGAAAACTCAGCAGCAGAGGGCATCTGTATAACCAGTATAACTCCAGCCTCCCTCAATACTAGCTGAAGAAATCAAAACTTTTTTGCCATTGAAATCAATAGCAAAGCCCCATAGAATTCCCAAGATGGGATCACACCATATATGTAGCCAACATACTGACACTCATGCCTCTATTCTAAAGACTCCTAATTGGGGCAGCTTCAGGGATCACGCGAGATGGCTGCAGGCACCGCAATTGTCAATCTCCAACCCTGAATATTCTGTGATTTTGAATGAAGTGAAGTAGGCAATGAACAAAGCTGGCAGAAAAACTAAAACCCTGACAAAATTATTTCAAAATTTTCTTTTGAAGACTCACAACTGATCTCTTCATCAAGATTGTTCATTTCTATTTTTTATTGCTTTAATACATCTCATGCTATTAAAAATGCCAGTGAAAGGAGCTAGCACATTTTGACCCACCATTTTTGGCAAATGCAATGCTTCCCTTAGTTTTATGTCCTGATTGTTAACCCAATTTTTCTAAAATAAGATTTTTCATGAAAAGCAAACTTCTATGTGGACAGTTTTTAAACTGAAAATGCTTTAAAAAATCATACTAAATGTTCTAAATGGTTAAGTATGCTTTGGGGACTATTTTAAAATATTAAGAATGGAAGTTTTCATTGTTTTTCATTATCATCAAAGGCAAAAAGTTTTCTACTTCTTGCGATTCTTGATCTTCCATCTTATTCTGCAAGACTGAGTTACCAATTGCCACATTCGAGTTGCATTTCACCTACATGCATGTGCGAGTTTTCATGTGGCCATAATATCAAACAGATTATATATGATTATTAGTCTACTCATGTTAGCTGTAGAACTCATCTCAGGCCAATTCATAAATAAAAACCCTGAGAAGTATCAGGTATTCAAATGTAATCAAGAAAAAAGTTCTTGCATATGCACAGTTTACTCAGTCTTCTCTCCTGATGCACAGAGAACAAAGAACTTCTGAGCCTGATTTCTCCTGGAGTAGCTACTAGCAGAAAAAAACGATTAAGTTACACTTTCATCAAGTATTTGTTAGGGGTATCAGAATTGGGCCCAAATGTTTAGCAACTGTTTAGAATTATTTTAATTTTGAAGGTGATCTTTTCCTGTTTATGTCCCTCTAACCTTTTGTGAAATGGCAAGGATTAAATTAAGCAAAAGCCTAGAGAAGAAGGTGATTTAGCTGTCCTGTACATTTGCCATCCCACTTCTGACAGACATTCATTCAAATGCTGGGAACCACTGGATCTCTAAACTGCTTGTTACCCTACCACAGGGTAATGGAGTAGATGAGGCATGGAATTTATGAGGCATAGAGTATTTTGGAAAAAGGGAATAAAAATGTGAAACAGAAACCCCCTTCACCCCCCACAAAACACCTAGTTATGGTCTGCTTCAGGTTGATAACCTGCCTGTGGTATGGGAAAGCAATTCCAGAAAGTGAATTGTTGTGAGATTTCCTGCAAAAATGCTAGCACTCGTGAGAAAGTCCTATTGTATTTAAGGTCATATTCCTCAAGATTGAGTTTTAGTTGAGAAACCTACACTGTTTTTTACACTGTCTGACCTCCCCTGTGCCCCACATGGGCTTAAGAGAGAATCCTGCTCTCTTATTCCCTCACTGGTCATAAGTTCCCATCTCCTTCAGTCTATATGATTGGTCACCCATCCTTTTAGTGAAGAAGGATTAATGAGGATCATTTTGAAGCCTACTAGAAGTGCTGGACAGTATAGGGCAGCTTTTGAAAGGCAAGCAATCAATTTATAAAGCCTTCTGGAGAACACTAATCAATGTATAAGACATGAGCAAAGGAAAGATGCCCATGTAGAGCAGGAAAGCATGCACTGCGCGAAGCCCTTAGGTGTAATGTTAACCAGATGCAAAAGTACCTCTCAATGATTTATGATGTGCACTGATGATGGAGCATGCACCATTCAGAGAGTGATTAATATTCTTGTCATAAACAGAAAGAAATTGGCAACCTGCCAGGGAAATTTGTCTGTGAAAGCAGACGACCAACTCAATTCACCAAGAGTGACTCAGTAATATGAGACTGATTGAACTCGTGGATTCAGTAGAGATTTTTATTAAAGATAAGCTAACTCCAGGAAAGGTGTTTCCATAAGCCATGGGGGACCTGTAGTAAAGGAGAATTTGGAAGTGAAGAAGATGTGACTGACAGAATGGATTTTTAGGGGCTACTTGCTTTCCAGCCATTCAGTTTGGGGAGGTGCCGTTATTTCAGAGCTTTGATTATTGTATGATTATTCCTAACAGAAAGTTAAAAAACCATGACCCCTGTTGTTCCAAAGGCCACAAAAGCTAGCCTTTGTAATGCTTCTGATGTGTTCAGCCCTTCAGAAAGTAGAAGACATCCAGAAAAAAAGGAGTATATAGCAACATGGTAGGTGGGAATGAATTGGCAGTCTCAGACCAGTTACTGGACACACGCATCACTCCAAAACAAAACAACAATAGGTACAACCAGTACCTTCCTTACTGAGTTAAAAGCCAGTCTATCATGATAAGGGGGAAAAAAATGATCAGCACAGAAAACATATGGCATGATTCAGATCACTGTAAGAAAATGTAGATCCTTTGTTCTGGAAATAGCCCCAGCAATTTTATTGGAATTATATACAAAGTTAAAACCTCCAGTTTGGAACTGTAGGAAAATATGAAGTGAGAGAGAACAAGAAAACAAACAACTAAATTTAACAAGTTATGTGTTGCAGAAATTAATTACCTAGCTGCAGCCCCCAGAGTGTGATCTCAGGACATCTGGCAAACAGCAATAGAACTGTGCTTGTAGTCTACCTTTTCTTACATATTTATACACATCTCAGTCTTGATCTTTGCTTGGCTGTAGCGCAATGCATATTTTTCATGGGTAAAGCAGGCTTAATATCTAAGAAATACCTATTCCTCAACAGGGCTTTAGAACAACCAAATGGTAAGATGATTTTTGAGGAACTGGCATCGCTTCGGAAGGAGAGCGTAGAGGATGTGACACTGTGTATGGAAGGGTTCTCCACTAAAGACAGACCACTGGTAAAATGCAATGTGCACATTAAAGTTAGTTGCACAGAGAAGGCCAAATGCTGAATTTCTCTCTTGATATTTTGCAGAGACACACCTCCTGCCGAGTTAGGTAGGAATACAGCCCAAGCAGAGACTTTGACATTTGTCTTTTTCCTCCTTTAAGCTGTTGTTTTTTCTAATGGATTGAGAAGTTTCTGTGGCACTAAACCAGAGAATAAGTAGCATTGCCTTACAAGAGCTTTCTATCTACACTTTAGTATTTGTCTTTGGCAAACAGAGTGGGATTCATAGATCATACACCACAGCATACAGAGATAGCACTAATGGTAATACTCATCGCTTCTCCAGCTGGGGGAAAAAAAAAAGCCAGTTAAGAACTGCCCATAAAATCTGCCCTTTGGTAGAAAAGGGAGGCAGCCAGAAAATCTTTGCTACGAGGAGAGCCAGAAAGTGCCTCAACTACAGAACGAGTTGTAATAATTAGACATAATGCACTAAAAGTCCATGGTGAAGGCCCAGTAGATATCAGCTGGCTGAAAACCAAAAGAGAGAAAAGCTTGTCCTAGCTTTCACAATGAAAATGCAAACTTAAGAGACAGACAAGGAAACTCTGAGCCTGGTAAGGGCTGAAGGTTCAACTTAAGTCTTCTGAACTGTTTGAACTTCCAAGTCTTGTGAACAGACCACTAAATGTGTAATTAAAATTCACCGCCCCTGTAGGAGAAGCCATGGAATAGCTAAAGACATCACAACTGATCCCACAGAGACTGAGTCACACAAGAACCAAGGAGCTCAGTTTGACCCAGGTGGACCTGAATAAACCAGAGGCATTCCTTGAAGCATTTGAAGTTATGGCTAACTACATCCAGAGGAACCTGGGAAGAAAGGGGAAGGACAGACTTGGAAGTGAATTCAGAACTATGCTCGTAAACGTGTGGATGTGCCTGTCCTTAATCTGGTATATCTACATATAAAATTAAGATGCTAAATAAGGGTCCAGAAGCACTCCACCCATTTCAGTTTGTGCCTGTAGAGCCTAATCGTGCCCGGGCAGAGCCATTGTAGTGTAGCTGTCAAAGCTACTGTCACCCCACGGCACTACACAGTGCATTTGGAGCCACAGCTTCCTCTAGTGGAATCAAGTAGTTAATCCACCAGATCTGTGATGATTTATTTATAACAAACAATAAGAAAAAACAACTATAAAATATTTACACTTAAACACCGGATTATAAAAGGAAAAGCACAGGAAGCCTAAGCTTGAGGGTGTTTCCTGTGACATTTAGAAAAGGGATATGAACCAAGAACTTAATATTTTTAGTTACGTTTAGAGATCACAGATATTTTGGGATGGATGGGTTGAGTGCTTTGGCCTAAAGCTAGCTATGCGATATACCGATCTTCCCCCCTGCCCTGTGGAACACAATGTGATCACCACTGAGCTCATTAGCAGTGCCCTAAAATAAAGCAGAGATCTTCCCGTCATCATGAATTATGTGCTGCACTAATGTTTCCGGGGGAGAAGGAACATCTTATGTATTCAACAAACCAACAGGAATAGCAGTTTTGTGCTCGGGTTCCCTCAAAACCTTTTACAGTCTTTGGGTTTCCTTTGTATCTTGTGGTAAGAAAAAGAACATTTGGACTTTTCTGCCTTCAAACCCATGGAGATGTTCTCCAAAGAAGGTATCTACCACTTCTTAAGTATTTATCGTGTAAAAGAGGCGAGTCCTTTGTGGTTTATAGAAAGCAAGGGAATTGTTTCTCAAAAGATAAAGTAATATCAAGGATAACTTCTGTTATTAATGAAACATGAGATCAACAAACACAACAACATCTAATGCTGATTGTTTCAGTCCAGTGTTCTAATGGAATGAGACTCACACATTATTTTTTTGTGTCCGTTCCCCTTCCTAATCAGTTTTGAACCTATTTTGGTCGAATTTGCCAGAAACAGAAAAGTGCCAGGCTTAAGAGTTCCCTACAATTTTCAGAAAAATACTTTGCCGAAAGCAATTTTGTAAAGACAAATAAAAGAGACACGATGAGGGAGAGGGAAAAGGCATGTTGATGACATGACAGGGACCAAGGAAGCTGACAGGAAAGCATTACGGGACATGCAGGGGAGGACTGGAGTTCTCCTAGATCCTGACCAGGGCCCGGTGTGAGGAGGGGGTAGTAGAAAAGTAGGATTTCTGAAGACAGGAAGCCTCAGGGAGCCAGACGCTTTCATTCTGGCGCTCATAGAACAGGCAATATTTGATTATATATTATAAATAAAATGATGGGACTCTTTTGATTAAAATACTAGTCAGTTGAGGATATGCTGGCATTGCTAGGCTTGGATTAGTGTTACGTGATGCAAACGCAAACATATGACATAAGCAAACACCACCACCACCCCACCACCACCCCTCCCGATTCCTTATTTTCCTATTTTGGATCCAGCCTGGAGACAATTCTATAAGGCTGATTTCAAGGAAATGTAAGAGAAGAAATGTGATTGCATTCAATCTTGAATTCATGTGACGTTTGTCAGCTTGTCAAGAAATAAAACTAAAGAAGGAAATATGGGATGAATGGAAGCCTCCTCAGTGAAAAACATGGTTCTTTCTTGGGAAGGCATGAGAATTGCTTTCTACAGATTCCACTGACCCCAAACATCAGCTGAAGACAAATGCTTCCTCCTCATTTGTTTTTTGCTACAGTTATACACGTTGTCTCAATATCCTCTACATAGAAAAGCTATGGTATAGCAGTTGAAAATACACAAGTGTCCTTAGAACACTGTTCTGGCAGAGTCTACAGGTGAAGGCAAAAGGTGTTGGCTGTCTGTATCGCTAGCAAATTATACTTTATGGATATAGCTTACTAGTTACAGTTTTGTGTATTTGTTTCTCCTTAGAGAAACCACTTTGCATGTAATAGAATCTCCATACATTCTTCCTACACAGCATTTTATGTATTTTTGGTTTAATTTAGTCTATTGACAAATCAATATTTGTCCTAAAGAAGGACTATTGTCCCTCTGTCATAACCAAAAACCTGAGGCATGGAAAAACTGAGTGACAAATTCAGGCTGTAATATCAATCCCAGACCCAACACTGCAGTCCAAGAGTCTGCCCGCAAACTCAGATGTCAGTTCCCTGTTGTACTAAGCACAACTATTTTCCAAATAGCTATTACAAGTTGCGCTGGGTTGGTTTTGCCCACCAGGAATAGTTTCCTGATCAAATGATGTATCTGAAGTTACCTTTGGTATCTCTTTAACAGTTCTCCTAGCAAATGAATGTCTAGAATAGATTTAAACCCTGTTCAAATCAGTGCGACCTGTGATCTGAATCAACAGAAATTCCTCCCCAAACTTCTCTTAATACATTTTAAAATAATGTTAAGAGACAAGTCAACAGAAAAGGACTTCTGCAGCTTTAGAAAATCTGGTTCCGATTTTCTAATTCTAGCAATAAAATGGCACCATAATACAGTCTTCAATTTATACATTTCCCTCAAGGTTTTTCATACAGTGAAAAGAGTCCTGACTGTCACTAAGACCAAACTGATTCTTGCATAAAAGCCTTGCCTAAGCTGTTAAACAGTCCAATGATGGACATAATGGAAGAATAAAATAATGATAGATTAATGAGATAAAAGATCATTAACCATCACATTAATAAAAGATAGGCTGATATGCTGCAATCCTTGGCTAAATTTCATTGTGAGCAATTGCATCCCACTCACCAAGTGTTGCATAGCTTGCTTGTGTACGAAGAGAATTGTTACTCTGGCTCACCCCCAGAAGTAGGTGCGTTTCTGTCTGTGTAACATGACAGATGGCTTGAATTCCTTTGGGATGCTTTGCATTTAACTCATGGAGCAGTACAGGAATTCAAAGGAACAGATGTTCCTGTAATATCTGGGAAGAAGAGAAGCACACCCATTTACTTTTAAGAGAACTATATTTGATAACTGTCAAATTTCTCCACAGATATACCACAAAAAAGAGAAGATTTTTAATATGAATATCATTGCTTTTGTGATTTAAAAAGCATTTGCCACTGAGTGGATTTTTATTAGATTTTTTTTTTTTTTAATCTTGTTGCTAATATTAAAAACAAAGTAGATTTTAGACAGGAAAGGGAGGATGGAAGAACTAAATAAATCTTTATGTAATATATCGGGAAAATTTCCAGCCATGGAGTAAACATATATGGTAACTGCAAATCACCCAGTGGGTTTTTATTTCACAGTGAAATCCACTGTACTAGTAGGACATAAAAATTGTCTGCCCTTCTAGTGCCTTAATGGCTTTTACCACTAGAGGGCTGAAGCAAGAGCTTCAACACAATAATGAACCTTCCCCGCTACGCGAGCCAAACACACCTTGGATTATCTGAAAATTAGGAATTGCCATCAGGGTTAACACTATGAATTTATATGCTTAAAACCAAGATATTCCTTAATACAAAAAAGGGCAGCTTTCAGATACTTTTATGTCCTTTTTTTTTTCTTCTTTTTTTTGTTTTTAAATGACCATTGTTACCTTCTCAGAAAGCAATAGCAGCTTTCCAAATACTGGGGTTTGTAGCAAGTCATTAGACTATCTCATCAGCCATGTTAGTGTAGAGATTTCTGGGCGTATTGCCTCCAGTGTGACTTAAAACTAGAAATCACCCTGAAATATTAGCGTGCAGCTTCTGTCCTCTATTTTGTACCATTTCTTGTGCTTATTAGGCTATCGGCAAAACAATGTAATAATGTTCTAGCAACAGAATGGAGGCATCTGAAAGAGAGTAGCCCAATTTACAAGCTCTAAGCTGTCATATATCACACTTAGCTGAAGTAGTGGAAAAGCTACCCAACTCTGCTTGACAAAATCCACAGTCACAGTTTATTTTGCCTCTGCAGCCAGCTTCCTGCTGGATTTTTCTATTTGTCCTTGTGATCTTGGCCCAAAGTTCCAGATTTCTATTTCCAAGAAGCATGAGCTGGTTGAGAGTGACCTTCCATGTGAATGTGTATGTTCTGCCAAGGCGCATACATTCTTTAGCATGTTTCAGCTCAAGCCTGTTCTCTTTGGGACACAAAAATGAGAAAGATGAACAGTCTTCATGCTGTTGCAGAGATACAGAGCCAAGATCTGATCCAACAGTTCAACTTCTGCCATGTTTGCTCTATAGCATATCAATTACCAATCTGGCCCACAGTTCAAGAAACTAAAATATCATTCAAGATGTAAGCAACACAGGAGGAAACAGAAGGAAATTCTGTGAAATTCTAGCATTACGGCCCATTACAGCTACTCCTTCCAACACTGTTGTGTAATACACTTCTCAACAGGACATAATAACCACATTGTGCACGCAGCCTAGGTCTGGAGTTACATGCACAAAAAAGAACAAGGCTGTTTCATAAAATATATGTTTAGCCACTGCTGGATATATCTCCAAAAGGCAAAATCATCTATAGAGTATTGTCAACCCAACTTTATGTAGTTTTAGCTGGGATTCGGGACTCCTCACAGACTGGAGTGCAGGATTCACCATACGCACATCCTCAATGCGTCAACACAGGATACTACATCTAAATCCTCAGATTGCTCAGTTGTGTGATTGTTTTCAAGACACTTGTCCAGGTGTTACTGTGAACCATCATGACACTGGAGGATAAAACAAAAGCCCACCTAAGTTGTTCTAGGGAGTGACACTCACAATCTTTTTGGGAGTGTCGTGGTTTAGTGCCAGCGAGCAACTAAACACCACGCAGCCGCTCACCCCTTCCCCCTCCCCCAAGCGGGATGGGGGAGAAAATCAGGAAAAGAAGTAAAACTCGTGGGTTGAGATAAGAACAGTTTAATATAACAGGAAAGAAGAAAGCAATTTTAATGATAATAACACTAATAAAACGACAACAGTAATAGTAAAAGGATTGGAACGTACAAATGGTGCACAGAGTAATTGCTCCCCACCCGCCGATCGACACCCAGTCAGTCCCCAGCAGCGATGGCCACCCCCAAAACACCCAGTTATGTCCTGACTGTGACGTCCCGTGGTCTGGAATACCCCGCTGGCCAGTCGGGGTCAGCTGCCCTGGCTGGGTTCCCTCCCAGCTCCTTGTGCCCCTCCAGCCTTCTCGCCGGCTGGGCAGGAGAAGCTGAAAAATCCCTGACTTCGTCTAAACACCACCCAGCAGCAACCGAAAACATCAGAGTGTTACCAACGTTCTTCTCACACTGAGCTCAAAACACAGCACCGTACCAGCTACTAGGAAGACACTTAACTCTATCCCAGCTGAAACCAGGACAGGGAGAATGAGGAAGCTCCTGGTTTAAAACAATCTCTTTGTCCCCTTTTTCTGCCTCTTCAGTCAAGAGCTTGGCACAAGATTTTATTTCAATAATTTTTTGAAATATTGTATATTTTTTTCAATAAATAGTTTACTGAAAAACAGTTTACAAAGCTGTTGCTTCTTCAGACAGACAACCTTCTTCCTGGTGGCCTGACAAGCAAGATTGCTTTGGGATTTTGCAGTTCCATAGTTCCAAAGAAGGTAAAAAATTGTTTTGTTCCTAAGGTGACATCAGATTCCATTGGATTCAATGGACAGCTACCATAAATAACAGTGAGAATTGGATCATAATTTTTAATCCACGTTTATGCTATACTCAGTCCCAAATGACTCTGTATTACGGACATGCATTTAATGGCATAGCTGAGATTTTTAAGCACATAATTTATTTCTGAAGAGGATACTGTATCCTTAAGAGCAGTATTTTGTCACCTTTGAGTAGATGTGGAAAACAAAATCTCTTACATTTTTATCTGTATGATCATACGAATTTTAGAAACACATCATTATTTTTCAAAGTGGATCATAAAATACATATTCATATATAAGTTCTGCATGCATGACACCTGGGAAAGAGCAAATCCATATTGCAGTGTATCAGCAGCTAAAATAAGGTCAAAATAAGGTCATTTAAATAATTTGTATTTTTAAATCACTGGTATGTATCACTGATGAAAGTTTTAGCTTAGGGTGTAGTTTGCTTCAGCAAGACTAAAACTTAGAGAAGAGAAATGTATATTGCTATGTTGACTTTGTAGTCCTTTAAAAGGATTACACTAGACACTATTCTGAGGGCTATTGTGGAGAATTTTGAGATTAGATATATAGCAATAAGAAAAACCAAGCTAAGAACCACATTTGTAATTCTTCATCTCTTGCAATTAGCTTGTTGAAATAGCTCAATCTTGTGAACTTGTAAAAAGGAACTATTTATAGAAACAAAAGGGCAGGTGAAGACTCAATCCTTTAGCCTTCACACAAGGAAAAGACAAAGGAAATCTTATCGGGCAGAGAAAATTGTATTTAGTTACAAGATTTCAGGATTAAACAATAAGCTTTCTGCTCTCTGTGAAAAACTGCAGGTATCTGCAGCATCCTGCATCTTACCATGCCGTCCCACAGATATTCTTAGAGCTTTTTCAGAACTGCATTTTTTTACTGGGTGACTTCTGACTGAATCTGTTTCCTTCTGGTCAACACATGAACATTTAGTAGTGATGCCTGGACTAGAATTTTCTGCATAATGTCCTATTTCACCTGCCACTGACACCAGTGGAAAGAACTCGGTGATTTCACTGGAGTTTGAATTAGGCCTTTTGTGAGAGGAATCTCTGTGACAGGTGTTCATTATAGACACAATTATCGATAACAGTTTTGATAACCTATATTAATGCTATGCGTTGTTTCTTCTAGAAATGGCTTATTCTGCCAAGGTTAAATAACTAACATATAATGTTAAAAAAAGCTGACAAGTCTACACATATTTTATAACACTAATGCCATTAGCTTTCTACTGCTCTTATCAGTGCCTCGTGAAACCAAAACAGCTGAGCTCGATCAGGATGTGACTCAGTAATATCCAAATATAACATGTGACAGACACAAAATTTCTACTTTAGATGGCTACAGCGGCAGCCTAGTCCCTATAGCATTTTACTACACCAGGGTTGTTTGCTATTTTGCATATTTATCCAATTAAGGACTAGCTAATTCTCCTCTAGTAAGTAGTGTGCACCCAGGAATGTCTCATCTGGCCTTTAAATTTATTTTCATGTGATATGATAAATTATTTATTTTTCCCAGATCCGTCATCATTTACTTATTAAATGCTATTATTTCACTTATAATTATTGCTGCTACTTAGTAGCCATAGCATCAAAAATGTGCCAGTGCTGAGCCTTCTAAAAAAAGGGCCAGAGCTCCTTGCACGTAGTGTGCAAATAAACAAAGCACCCTGGCCCTGCAGACTTCACAGTCTCAAATTCCAGCTCAGAAAAGTGCTCGGTACTTTTCTGAAAGGCTTGCATTACGGAATCCAATCCCATTTCATCCCTGCTAAACAATTTCCTGTTCCTGCTGCCCCTCAGGAAAAAAAAAAAAAAATTCTATTAATACAAGTCTCCTTTGAGCATCTGCAATGGCACACTGGAGCCATGAAACACTGGGAAGACTTGCTTATATAACTGTGCAGCTTTGCATGTACTGGGAAAAATCCTTTCGGCAGCGTAATGGTAGTGAAGATGCTGTACTGAAACCTATGCTGAAAACCACATTCAGTACCTACCATGATTTAGAAATCATCCCTGTGTTATGATGCTGATTAGTGGCATTTCAATTACATATCGTTTTAATTTATTTCCTACTCTAGTGTTTTGTACTTCTTTTACAACATTGAAAGGAGATATTGAAATTCGACACGGATTAGTCATTGTGGGAATTTCAATATTAAAATAATTGGTCTTTCTTGTATAAAGGTGGTTTGCAGCTGTAGAACTTCATTAACCCTCCACCAGAGGGCAACATCAGAAAAAAATATTTACATAAATCCAAAGAGCAGTTGCTTTTGGGATATTGCAGCTACAAGACACATTTTCATCAGGGAATCTTACTTTGAAAACAGGCTGTTTACATTTTGTCACCAACTAAGCAAGTGAAGGAGCTTAATAATTTTAGGTGGCTTTGTTTAGAGCACAAGCTCTACATTACTTATTTTCTTCTAATTAACAAATCTACAGAAACTTCAGGATTAACATGAAGCCTAAGAGAAATATCATGGTTATGACTTAGAAAGAAATACTACGTTTTGCATCGTCAATCTGCTTCAAAGTGAATAAAGCTGGAAAATTACTACTAGATTCTGGAAAGAAAAATAATCCCGTTTGGAATGTGTCCAGGTCATTCCATAGCATCAAAGAATCATTTAGGTTGGAAAAGACCTTCGAGATCTTTGAGCCCAACCATTGTCCATGGCCACTAGACCGTGTCTTGGAGCGCCTTGTCTACACTCTTTTTGAACACCTCCAGGAATGGTGACTCAACCGCTTCCCTGGGCCGCCTGTTCCAGGGTCTGACAGCCCTCTCAGTGCCCAGGACCCCGGGATTAAGAGTCCCATGCTCTACCGACTAAGGCCTATTCCAGGGCCGTGAATACCACAAATCAAGTCTAAATATTACGCCGGCCTCCTCAGAGGCGTGAAAGCAGAGGACGCGAAAGAGATGGAAAAAATGTTAAAATAAATGCTTGAGAGAAAGCAGTTACTAATGGATGCCTAATATGCTGTAAGAGAAGCTGTTTGGGTCAATACGGCTATAGAGATAAATACACCTTTAGGATAGATGTTATCTGTTTATAGCAAGATAGATGTTATCTATTTATAGCAAGACCACCATTATTTGCTTCCCCAGAAGGGCGACTGACTGCGCGACGGCCGTGTCCGTTCTCCACCAGAACACTACCAACGGGTGACCAAGCTCCCCCC
>JANZLQ010000022.1:24324254-24384210 GCA_026212715.1 Elanus axillaris | reverse complement strand
GGGGGAAGAGGGGAGCTCCGGCAAAAATGCTCTCTCCAAGGTAAATACCTTCTAGACAGAGACCTACATTAAAAATAATGAGTATTTGCTAATGGAGAGATGCTTTGTAACTGAAATAACCCTAATAAACCTCTTTTTAAAGCAAATAAAACCAAAACACAACATTTATTAAACAGGGGTATCCATTGCCTGTTTGTTTACAAGTGCCATCTTTCTGATAATGATTCAGAAATGTAAAAGGCTATTTCAAATAACAATGAACAGCCAGTTAGAGGGTTCTTCTTTTCTTCCTCCTTCGAGGATTTTTGCATCTTTACAGTCTGTAACTCCTCAGGATTAAGTGGAGTTTTGCTTGAGTAAAGACTGCAGAATTTGACTCAGAGAATCAAAAATCCGTCTTCATTCACCTAAGCAACATCAGTAAAGTCATTTGAATCAATCCAGATTTAAAGTGATGCAACTACAAAGATTTGCAAGACAATGGCAGGGACATTCCCAGGAAAACTCAGTGTTAGAAACACACAACCGGGCGTATGGGAATCAAATTTCCCTCCTCTTCACAAACATTTGCATTTACAACAGTAAATGAGTTATTAACCTGGGTGTATTTTAACTCGGCAGTTTTCACAGATTAGTGGTTAGTTATTACTGTTGTGGAAGCCTCTGAGACAACTCCAACACAAGGCAAATGAGTATGTAAATCACAGGTTTAATTAAGGAACTAGCTACGGCATACATGCCAGTAGTTGCAAATAGTAAAATATGGACAGCAGCTGTGATTTATATTTAGTTTGTAGATAAAAATGGCAGAGAATAGAGTACTGAGCGGTTAGACGTAGTGGTTGGAAAAACAGGGTACTGAGGAGGTGAAAATACAAGTTAGTTCCTGAATGTTACAAAGAGATTCTGACCTCTACAGGTTCAACTTGAAATGAACAGGATGACTGTAGGGAAAAGCGGCACCCAACACAGGGTGCAGGCCTTGATGTCCATACCCTTACCGAGAAACTGCATGAGAAAAAGTCAGACAAGTGAGTACGCAGGTCTAGAGGCCTGCAACACCGCTAGAACATGAGCTACTATAAAAGTCTCTGCTGATTTACATGTCTCGTGCTACAGCCACAACTGGTCTCTGCACACTGGTGGATGACAGCCAAGGAACTTTTTTTTTTTTTTTTTTACAAGCCTCACTGAATATCTTTGTGGCATCAATGGTTTCCTTTGCATTCAGAGCAAGTCTGAATTTATACAGAAAAACAAAGTTCAGATGTGATCTATGCAAAAAATTAATAGACTCTGGAACAGCGACACCGCATTCAAGACAAGCTGAGAAACTCAGTCTTGAGCTCCAGAAAAAGGGAGATTTTCAAGAGATTTATTCCCTGGAAGGGAAGGAGATGATGATTACATGGAAAAGGTAGCACAAATGAAAAACTGACTCCCAACTGCTAAGAGTGTCAAGGAAGGAAATTTGGAGGAGGGTTAAGGTGTGCTTTGCGAGCTTAATTTGTTATTGACAGGGAGTTGCTGAGTGTATGGCACTGAATTTGCCTGACATTAAGGTTCAGTCTAGCAACCAATTACAGAGATTGGGTTGACATAATTCGAAAGTTTCTCTAAGGTCTAACACATGGAAGAAATGACCCCCCTGTGGTATCAAGAAAACCTTTCTAGACACAATGCATTAATTTCAAGCTGGGCTGAAACCTTTTCTTTTGACTCTGACCCTGTTTCAAAATGCTTACTGCCAGTCAAGAATTAGCAACCTTGGGCTCTGAACTCTCTAACATATTTTCTTCGACTGAGTCTGCCAATGGGTAGCATTTTACCGAGATCCTTTGCTAATTGTAGAACTCAAGGCCGCTGCTGTGTGGTTATTCTGTTCTGCCTTGACCCACTGCTCTTATCATGCATAGCTCCCCATTACTTCTGACAGATCAGATGGAGTGATTTGGAGACTTACAAGTAGTAAATGGAGTTTCTCGGGAATTCGCACTTGATAGCTCGGGTCTCAATTTATCTCATATTGCTTCACTGAGAATGTTCTGTTACAGAGTATTTTCAGCCCAGCACTAGGAAAAATGCTTTACTTAAAAGAGGTGTATTTATGCTTCTATAGTACCAACGGGGTCAAACAAAACCGTGTTTGAAAATTCCAGAGAACATTCAGAAACAACATGTCTCCGGAGCACTTAAGGTCTCTGGTGGGCAATAGAGGTTGGGCTAGTATGTTACAAAGGTCAGTGCTCCCAAACACTTTCAACCTCCGCTGACTTCTGTAGGAATAGAGAACCTTCAGTTCATTGCAAGACACCGTAATTTTCAAAAAGACACAGATTTGGCCTCAGGTGCCCCCTCATTTGCAATCAGTGAAGCTTTAAACTTGCATCCCTTGAGTAGAGTGCGAAAATAGAAAAGGATTCCCTTTTGCCAAGAGGCTGAGACCTCTTCTCCCAGAGGAGGATCTGCCTCTGGAAGATGCTGGTGTGAAAGCACTACGCAACCGACCACAGCAGACTGGGGGAACAAAGGAAGTGCAGTGCAGAGTCCCATGGTTAAGGTCTATTACCGCTATACCTTTTCTCAGGGTTAAGTCCTCGATGAATAACGAACAATCAACCTTGCCATCGATTAAGCATGACACGATGGTAGCAGAGAGTATGGAGCAGGCTCTGTAGTTTGGAGAAGGCATCTTGTCACATGGACATCCAGGTTTGCAAGTAATCTAGGTTACTTCTCCTATTTGAAAATATGTACAGCCTTACACTAAAAAAAGCGCCCTTCTTCCCAGGCTGCAGTACACTGGGAGTAGAATTCATGGTCCCCGCAGAGATGCTTACGTAACTATCTTTATCAAGAGAAAATCGACTGTGATTCAGAGCTTTTGAGACTGTAGGGGCAAGAATAGACAAGCAGATTCCAGAGACAAATCCAAATCCAAAATAATATAAATGTTTATTGGTTACACCCTTTCTGATTAGTAATAGCAAAGCTTTCTCCCCAAAAAGTGAATGAAGAGTGAGACGTTTTTTTTTTTTTTTTTTTTTTTTGAGATTGTTGGGGATTCAATGCTATGTTTTTCATTAAATCACAGTGGATTTTGACTAGTGTGAGCAGGGTTTTCAGGAGGAAGGAACTGAGTTGCTTTTGCGTTGTTTAAAAGTATTTTTCCTTGAAAATTACAAGAAAACATGGAAATTCAAGTGTGATGCCCTAATACCATGTATCCATACTATTTAATCAGCTGAGCTATTACTCATAATGGTAGTTAATGCCATTTAAAAGCACATAAATCTCATTTGAATGCTTTTAAATGACAAGTTTTAATATCAGCATTACAGAGGCTCCCACCAGAGGGGTTGTCATTATATGATTACAATGTGATGTGAACAGAAATGGTATGAAATGCTGACAGTCCTCCAACCCCACCTAGTCTTAATTTCTACTTAGTCCATGCGAAGAACTTCTTCTAGGACTAAGCAGAATTCATCTAATCTTTACAAATTTAAAAAACCCAGTCATCATTCTCAGTGACGGAAATCTTATTAAAGGAAAGAAAAATAAATTTGTGGTTTGGTGATTCTTCAACTCTTATCATTCAAAATTTGATGTAAATGGAATGCATTTAAATACCCATGGCCAAGACGTTTAAATGTTCTGACACAACGCAATGAATGCAATATTTTGGTGTGAAAATCAGAAATGTCGTTTAATAGTTACATTCTTTTGTAGTATCTTAACAACTATATTATAAACAGGTTTTGCTGTTCTGATGCTTTGAAAATAGCAAACTGGAAACTGCTGCAGTCTTCCTTGACTTTGAGCAACTCCAGGAAGATTGATACTATTTAACTAAGCAAGGGAGTTAACAAGCACTTCAAACCTCAGGTGAACTGCATCATTCCCAGAATATGCGTATCCCTGCCTGTGTACTGTATGGAGACCCCAGGTTACTTGGGGTGTTTGCCCGGGTCATCACATAGTGTGATGAAACCCCTTCTTTTTGTGTTTTGCACAACCAAGTGAGTGCTAACCGGACTAGTGGTATTTATCACACCGGGAGACTGGTGATTAACTGTCTAGTGTTTATGAACCTTTCAAAGATTTAGATACCGTTATGACACCTCTGAATAGTCTTTAAATAAGATCTACTGCGATCTTTACATTTCATCAGCCATTTCGGGAACACATATAAATGCTGATAAACTTGTGGGTACAAAAAGGACCAGACAATCAGATGATATATTAAACACCATTTGGTAGACTGAATTCTGTTCAATATATATGACGCTCAAGTGCAAAGTAACAGCAGGGAGTGGGACACCACCCTGGGAAGCAGTCATGCTGAGTGGGATCTTAAGCCATGCTGGACTAGAAACCCAGCATGAGCTTCCAACATGATGCTCTAATAAGGAATTCGATGTAATCCTGGGGTATTTATTTTTCTGGATTTAGTGCAGTGAGTGTATTTAGGTCAATGACACTGACCTTGGATTGTTGCGGGTAATTTGGGTTTGGGTCCATGAATATTAACATGAGTGTTGAAAAATTAGAGATTGATTTAGGGATCTTTGATTACTTAACAGATGATAGGATTGTAGATAACGTCACATAGTGAAAGAAGTAGCAAGAATTATGTATTCAGGATATCAGTATATAAAAAAGAATACTAGGAAGCAATCTGATTACAAAATGTGCATATAACTCCACTGGAAAAAATTGCTGGGTATAGATGTGTGCTTTAGTCCCATGGAAAGATATAACAAGAATTGGTAAACGACAGCCATATAAATGAAAAAAGCATAAATAGTAACAATAATGACTAGCCACCAGAGGCCCAGCCAGAGAAATTATATGCTAAATTCTTCTTCTTTGGGTGTCATATTCCTATATTGGAAGTTATATTTCAGTTATTATAAAATGTTTTCAGTGCAGGGATAATTATGCAAAATATAAGGGATAATCAAGTGAAATGCAATGGTTAATGCCATAGCGAATGTTAGGCTAGATGGCCTTAAAATTAAGCCTTTGTTTTGTTTTTGATCTAGAAATACAATAATTTTATTTAAATTAATATTTCCTCTTCCACATTCACGCTACCGCAAAGCTGCAGCTGTCTGTGAATAAACTACCTGCTGTGCTGTCACACATATATGGAAAAGTGTGAAACTGTACTGGGGTTTAGCACTTCATCTTAGGATAATTTAAATATCGTTATATTTTACCTTCTGAAACACTCTTTAAAAATTCTTTAAAAACCATGCTGGAAATCTATAATAAACACCTTGCCCTATCAAAGGCATTATCAAAATGCTGTGGCAGTATTTCCTCACCGATTTCCTAAATGAACAGTATAAATACTTACTGTAAATCAGGAAAGATTCTCTGAAATTAATGGGTCATTTTTAGGTTGCACAGGATAGGCAATTAATTCCCAAGTTTACAGTTAGATGTTTAAAATAGAAATGCAGGTTTTGACCTTACATGCCAAGTACTGTTTCAAAAATAGATCTGCAATAATCACAGACATTTTTTTGGTAAAACAAACCCGAGTGACCATTTTACGTCTTTTGTGTATACTCCAACGTTAGAACTTTCTTACACAAAGAGATACAAAGGGCAGAATAGAATGACAATTTTTTTAAAAAAAATAAAGTCACCTTATAATTCTATTGTAATTCTATGATAATGACACATATTTCTCGTTATCTGTTAAACCACAAATCCTGGCACTATTCACATTAAGAATCGCCGCTACATAACTATACCAAATTTCTCTACAATGCAATTATCTCTCATCTATGTTGAACTCTTCAACATTGTCACATTCTAACCTGAATGAAAATATATAAATCAAACCTTTCACTTCAAATTAATCTTTGTTTTTAAAGTGCCATTCATCTTGTTATTAAGGGCTAAATCCTTCTTCCCGGCAAGTAATCCGATAGGATTATCTGCATGAATAAACTGAATGATATTTCAGACAACTGTATGTCAGTGCATCTCATCTCAGAGTCCCAAAGATTTTCACTGAAACTGTGTCATCAGTGTGTCAGTGAAATCAGAATATTTCTCCCTAACTCAGCCTTAATGACAACCAGCATAAAAAATGTAAAGTATTGGTTGAGAAATACAAGTACAAAGATTTCCTAGAACTTCACATCTTTACATTTTTCCGTTTTAAGAAGAGAAATTCTTCACTCCCCTTTAGCAGGTAGACATATGGTGTGTGTTTCTGATTTGCAAACAATGTATAATTCACGGCAGGACCAGGGCATTTGTGAAAGGTTAGACAAGAGCCGTCTTCTGAACTTCTGAAGACATCAGCTGATCTTGCACCGTAAGAAAGAACCCCCGAAACTGCGCTTGCCAACCCCACCTTTCACGTTCAGTTCAGTTCACAATCCTCTAAATTAAACTGGGCTCCGATCCCAGGCACTGGTGGTGGGTTCATCTGTTTCCAGGCACAGAAGCCAGTATTGCATGAAAAACCCAAGACGATTTTGTCACCTTACTGCATTGCAGGGTCTTTTAAGCACCAGTCGCTGCACGGGGGGGACTGGGGAAACATCTATGGGTGGCTGGTGCTGCTCCCTCTGCCATATGGCTCAGGGTCCCTCCATTTTTCTGTCATGAGTGATGAAGCTGTTTTCACAATTTAATGATGCAACAAGGGATTTGGATGGGGGTTTTGGTTGATAAAAGGGGGCCTCAGATGTGTGACAAAAATTAATAATGTAGCCAAGCCCTTATTATACTAGATTAGATGGCGGGAGGTCGGCTTTTACATATTAATGCTTCATGAAGGGCTTATAATAGGATTTAATATGAAGGGCACACAGACACATATCCCCCTCCTCCCTTGTACACATATGAATGAAAATAACCTGTTTTATCATGTTTTTTAAAAAGCCAGATAAAGCTGCTACACTATGCCTTTTGGCCACAGACTATTATTAAAGAGGATCGGTTTTAAGCGATTCTTTCCTGAAGCACGTTCAACCTAAGACTGGCACTTGGGAGTAAGTGTTGCTCTCTAATGTCAAAGGTAGCTTATTCTATCTGTTTTGCTGGGCAGCTGAGTTCATCAACCACTCTAATATTCATGGCATAATCCCAGCTTTGTTAGCCCTATGCCATTTTATGCAAATTAGAGGCCCGATTCACAAGAAACCCACTGCATTCTCTCTATCATTTATGAAGCCATAAACTGTCAGGGTGAGCGTTTCACAGGAATATGTCTACAGTAGAGGGGTCAACAGAGTCATCAGGAAATTAGCCTGTACTAGAGAAAAGTCAGAATGATGTTACACGTTGCAGAATACCTAAACAGTGTCTCCCCATACTGGATTCATTTTCACTTAGTCCATTTCAAATACATAAACATAAATAGAAGTTGTCCCAAGAAGGGTAATCAGCAGGATTACAGACTGAAAAGGCACATAGAGTAAGAGAAATATTATCAGGAATATTTAGGTTGCAAAGCAGATGAACAAGTGACATGATAGCTGCATACTAATAAACATCAGTAGAGGTAATGTAAATATTCCAGATGAGTGGCCACTCAGTTTGCAGTCAAGGAGGTAACCGTTGATGTACAGGGGAAGAGCTGATAAAACGCAAAAAAATGTCACGCTGTATTACTGAGGAAAAATAATCTTCTCGGACGTCAGTAAGAGCACTGTTTGTATTTACATATATTGGAAGCAAGTAAGCCATCATTAACAGCGTTAAATTTTTAGCTTCCAAGCAACTATGAAGCAAGAACATCACAGGCCAAAATATTATTTTCTCTATTACTGAGAAGCACCTGTATAACTCTCAGTTGACAAATGTGGACTTTCAGAACTATTCGGATATAGAATGGTAGTGATCCTCAAGGTACTAAATGCAGAGAACTACATTTACTTTTGATGAGTTATTACAGGACTAAGCATAAAATTTCAGAATTTGGCCCTGCTTGTTCAGAAAAGACTAACAAGAGTAGGATTATGGCCTAAATTTGGACCTACTTTTGCATTCCACCCTGCACTGATCCAAATAATTTGAAATTGGTATCTGTAGAAGATTTGCTATACAGTTTACATAAAATTACACCAGATGCTTCCAGACCAAGCTGATAAAGAAACTTACTATTTATTGGGATTATATCATCCAGATATGCCAATACTGTCAAATAACTTCGCTCCCAGTTCTCTCCCAGGTCCCGGGCCTCCATGAATCCCTACTGCATGGATGATACCTCATAACCAGAGTCCCTTTCAGAGGGGAAAAGACTAATCCTGTCTGAAAAAAACCCCATGTGTGCTTCTGACATAGTAAGTTCCAGGCACTCTGTCCAACAGATATCCTTAACCACCTCTACCTGCTTTGATACTTCACCCCAATACAGTATGTACACTGGATTTCACGCAACAAAATGCCGCTTAGGTTGGTTGCATAAAAACACTCATGTCAGTCACTTTGCTCTGAAGGATCTGCATTTGCTCTGAGCAGTCCAGGTACAATCAATCAGCTGTAACACGTGGCCCATGTGTCAGAAAACACTCCACAAAGCAGTACAGCTGTAGCTTTTGGGTCCAACACATAGCAGTTATCCTTCCAACCAGCTCCACACAACATTTGAAAGATAAAACCACAGGTGTTTTCTTTGATAAGTGTATGATATATCTCTAAATCGACAAAGACAGTTGAATCACAGTCTAAGCCCTAGAACTTGGTAAGGTAATTGGAATGAGATGGTCTTGGTTTGAAACATGACATATGTAAAGAGCAAGCAATCCTAAAGCTAACGAGCGAGAAGAAATGAGTCAGAGTTTTATCTAGACATATATGGATATAATGAGTTGTAAAACAAAACCGCAGGTTTTAGAGATTCCCCAGCTGAATTCAAACAGGAGAGAGAAAGGGTTGGTACGGCAATCAGATGAATGAAGAATAAAGAAGATGAGGTGAAGCGGGCCTGGCTTGCTTAACAATGCAAAAGAAAGAAGATAGGATTGCTATTGGGGTAAACTGCAGAGATGAAAACCGCTAAAATAAACCAGCATGGGTACAAGATATCTACTGGATGTAGGAAGTAACAAGCTGGAAAGGCCTCAAAAAATAAGTAGGGCAAATGCTAATTACTTCTGAGATGGGACCTGATCTGCTTATGAAAGGATGATGTAATGCACTTGCTGGTAAAAGCAACGATCACAATTTTAAATGACCCAGGAATCTTTTACATTCAGCACCAATTGCAATGATGCTGTTATCCAACAGTGCCCAAGTTCTTCATAAAATACACGCTGACGTATCAAAAATAGGTCTGTGAACAGGCAATGGAAGGTGCAGCCTGGAAACTGTTTAGGGTTTTGGTTTGACCTGTATGAGTCGGTGGCATTAGGGGGGCTTGGAGAAGACAGAAGGCGAAAGGGACTTTGCGTTACTGATTGTAACATTGACTTAGTCTCTGCATGGCATTTCACTCTGGTGATTGATCCAGCCCTTGTATGGTCCACTTGGTTAAAAGACTTGTGAATATTTGGGGATTTACTTATCTTCAAATCTGGCAGATCAAATCACAGCAAATTCAGGTTGTCAAAATTTTCATGCTCTGTATCAAAGTCTCAGAAGGCCCTCATCACACCTGATACGGATAGAGATACACTTTGTAAGAAGGGAAGTGTTAACTGGCAGCTAAACCCCTAAAATTTCTATATATTCAGTCACTGCACAACTCAAAGAAAAAAATAAGTTTAAAAGGATGATCGCAAATTGTCATTGCTGGCAACATTTGAGGAAGGAAGGAAGGATTCCAAAAAACTGCTGCATGCCTACAGGCATGCCAGCTAGCTCTTGTCCGGTTTCTCCCTAGACATTATGTTTTACTCAAAAAATAAAGCACTTAATCCAGCATTCAGCCTTGCAGTTCCTCTCAGACAAGAAATTCTTTGGGCTGTATTAAAATACAACATAATCAGTTCTGTGCTGTGTTGTTGGCCTTATGCAGGAGGAGGTCTGTCAAAGATGAATGATAGTAGGTAGACCCAAAGATAATAAATCTTAGAAATCTTGAGCTGACAAAATAGTCTAAAAAGTCACTTTGGGCAATACGTGTTCAGCTGCTCAGAGCTGCTGCTGCTCTGGGACTCTCCCAAACAAGCACTGTTCAAGAAAGAACACCAAAGGATAGTCAAGACCCCATTTATTTTTTATATGTTTGATAAAATAAATCTTTGTTCCACATATTCTGTGTTTTCTGTAAGGAACAGCAATAACCAGCTCACCAACCTGAATCCAAATAAATTTCATATTTTTTTAATGACAGAATTTTCATCTCATCTTTAAACAAGGTTGGGAAAACTCTGCAAGGAAAACTCACGTTTTCAGTCCTCTTTAGTTTCCACTCTGACCTAACAGAGGACTCTCATCTAAGACCAGGAAAAACGTTTTACCACTGTTTACAAATAAAGTATTAGTTCAATACAGATACTTTACCCAATGAAAATAAGGTCCTCTATATTATGGTCAGTATTACTTTAAAATTGTCACGTACAGAAGTTGTATGTCCCAGAAAAGAGCATGGGCTACATCTTCCACAGGCTGCTCTTTACAGTCGGAATAAACGACCTTATAATATTTTGATTTAATTTATTGTAGCAGTGTGAAATGTTTTCACCCTCTGCCATGACTCCCTAGAAAACTAACAAATAATCAAACTTCCCTATTCCATAGATAGGTCTTCCATGAAATGATGATCAGTGGCTTTTTGGAGGTGAAAGCTCTTCAGTTACAGTCCCGAATGAATTTTCTATTGAAGCCATTGAAAACTTCTTTAGGTTACCATGAAGCGTGATGTGAAACCTTCTATGCCTTCCTAGTTCTCAGTGTAAATCCATTAAAATATCTGCAATCTTGTTTTGTGGTTGTAAGTTACCAGCACCTCCCGTTCTTTAATTATTTTGGATTTTAGTGAAATGGCCTTCATAATTCATTGATACAGCATATATTTAAGCACCTTAAACCTACAGTATTTTCTCTTTTAAATATATATAAAAAATGATGTTTTGAATAAACAGAATTACTCCTTGATTTTTATTTTTTTTTTAAAGGATAAAATTTAGTTAGGGTATCTCATATGCTTTAGAACAGACATCTTATTTGGTTTCCGTAACAGTTTTGTTTTCACAAAGTTGGACCACTTACTCAGAGAACAGAGACATAGATCAGCGTGGAATTTGTCAATCATATTAAAAAACGCCATAAATAGAAATACACAGGACCCAGCTGAGGAATTGACTCCTCCCCATACACATCCAAAGGGGGGTTTAGCTTTAAGGAGTCATTGTAGCAATTTTCACTCCCAGTCATTGGGGTAAAAGGATGCTTCCAACCAGGACCCCTTACTTTCTGATATCGTATGTGTAACCCATATGTCACCCATCTGGCATTCAGTATTTGGCATGCATCTGTGCTCACACTGTTCTCAGCTCACTTTTTGAGCTGGCACTTCTTCCAGCCAAGTAACAATATCTATAATGCACTTCCATGCAGAATACTCATGTAATATGAATGGCCTGGAAAAGGTAGATGAGAATAGTGGGGCTGCACAGATGCAGAGATTAGAAATCCAGAGATGAAAATAAATACATTTCTTTCTCTTTAGTTTGTCCCCAAAGAGAAAAACGAGCCAATTGGCTTGAAAACCCAAAAGATTAATTGCCCCTGCAAACTCATTCCATTCTAAGCATTTTTCCTGAATTGTCAGAGTCATTTCCTTCCTCTGCTCCCATCCCAAACGTCTCTTAGTCAAATATGATTTTGCTATTATTACTACTTGTATTACAGGAGGACTAAGTCACAGCTCATGACCTTCGTATAATGCCAATGTCGGTAAAACACTGAGGATCAATGTTAGATTCTGTCTTTTGGGACTTAGTCTACCTGGTCTAGAAATAGAAAATAGATAAGCAAAGCATAAGTCTTTGTTTCAGGGCTTCTTCTGGTCATTATGAGGACCAGAATTTACCTTTTTTTCCTCTCCATGACATACTACTAGTGTATTTATTTATTTGTCTTCTTCTGTATATGGTTATTTTCTCCTCTGTATAATTATACAGTTGGTGCTTTTGGGTCAGAAAAGAATTTTCCCCCAAGTCTAGGGGCTGCCGAAGGCATGACAGGGCATTTTAATTTCCTCCTAATGCCAGGGCTAAGAATGATGGCCATGTCATTGGCCTCTCCTGCTCTGTCTCCGTGGCATACCATAGTTTTCCCAGAGCTTACCTTCAATCTGCTGAAGCTCTTCATTTGTGCCATGGCATTAAAATATATTTTGTGGGGTTTGAAGTGTGCCCAGCATGAAATGTATGTTCAATGACACCTCTGAATGAAAATTCAACAGCACGGCTACATGGATTTCCTAGGCTGAGCTCATCCCAAGGGACACCATGCAGTAAGGCCTGGCTCGCTCCGTAAGAGACATGAACTCTAGTGGTGCTTGTGCTGGAGGTCTAAAACCTTCTCCACAAACCCGTGCCTCTGTAGAAAGCATGACCGAAGAAATGCATGACACGGCACGGCAGCTTTATGACTGTGTACCCCGTAAGGGCCACACTTATCCGTTCAAGAGGATATCAGAATATCAAGAGGACAAACAGATAACATGTATAAAAAAAGCCGTGGGGTTTGGGATGGGAACGAAGCCTCCTAAACAGGTTGGAAGTCTCACTTTAAACAGGGAACCACGTCTGCCTGAGAATGAATATAATCCATCTTCAACTGCAGTAAATACAACTATGGAATCCCAAGTACTGTCAATTTGCCATGGAAACATAAGGATCTTAAAGAAAAACATGGTTTCTAACCCATTGCTGGAGTTACTGTTGTAGCAAAATTGAGCAAATGAGAATCGTTTGAGAAGCAGAAATGAAACATAACAGATCATAAAATCACTAGCTTAATAAACATAACAAAAATGTAGGCACAAAAAAAGAATGATGTTATTTCTGGGGTTTGATGCATGGGCCAGTAAAATGCCTTAGAAATGCCTTAGGAACAATCAAAATATTCCATTTCCAATAAAATATATTCAAATGTGAGTTGCATTCAAATATATTTAATTTATTGTAGGTCAAAATCATTCTTATTTTATCTAAATCATAATAAATGCAAATAGCCGAGACATTTAAAACAATAAAACTGTAAGTTTATACAAAAAAACCAGAACTATATCACAATACTCTGTTAGGAAGAATTTAGTGTTTATGGAGGTGACATGAATGTAACAAGACAAAAGCGTACAAAGGAGAACTACTGATTCTATTTATGGATGTGCATCGAGAAATGCAAAGCAAATGCAGGAAGATGTATTTGTTCTTGACTAAGAGTTACAGAGGAAACTGACTTACTAAAATAGCCATGAACTAAATTCATGGTGCCGCTTTTAATATGCATTCAAGAAAAAGGATAATGCCATTTCTTACAAGAATCATAATTTAACTCTAAGTTATTCTACCCTTAAATCCATAGATTTGGGGGAGGGGGGGAAAGTGATCTGGTTTTGAGAATGCTGTTCCTATAAAGCATAGTTCTGAGAGAGAATTAACTTACAAGTGACGTTGTGGAATGATTTCATTATCTGTATCCTGATGATATTCACTGGTACTTGTATGTCTAAATACAGGCAATATTTTCATTGGGAAGATGCATGTCTCCGATCTTTCCGTAAATTACATTTTCCTTTCTCTTCTAGAAGGAACAGACTCAAGAAAACAGCTTCTCTTTAGTGAACATGAGAACAAAGGCAATTCTGGGAAAAACAGCTTTCAGCTGCGGCAAAAAAAGCTGATTTCAGATACAGAATTGAAAAACTAGAGTAGACTTCCTTGAAGAAACAGTTACCGACTGTAACAATTTTCTAAATCTCATCCTTATAAAGAGATGGCATCTTAAATATTCTATCTTAGCGTGATTGTAACAGAAATAGCGATTTAGAAAGAGTTGCACTGATTCACACTAGCTAAGAATCTGCTCCAGCAAGTCAATGCACAATCACAAACGTAAAACCGGATTGCTGCATTAGGCATTTAGCTAAATAGCTATTCAGAAAAGAGACAGGAAAGGCTACAAACCGAACCATCCTTTCTTCCTGCTTACAAGCAAATAAGGATTTTCTCGATCAATCTTGGGAAGAGCTACAGTCTATTGCTCTTCAAACATTGCTAACAGGAACATCAAACTTTTAAAAATAATTTGTAAAAATCACAAAGATCCTACGAGCCCCACACTCTTCTCATTAATAAATAAAGAAAAAAAGCAAATGAAAACCAAGACACCATTGCGGTTTATGTGAACATATGGGGATATTAAATTGTAAGGAAATGAACTGCATGTACTTTTGGAGTAGAAACTTACACATAAAGAAATTCAGGCCAAAATAGTTCACACAGCGTAACACAAACACGTGCACCAGTCAGTCCCAATAAACGTATTGAACACGCTGCCAAACAAAGCCAGAAATGTGCTGCACAGCCAGCTAGATGTTGTTTAACATGAGATGGGGATCACAGGGAACACAATGAGGAGACCAGATTTAGAGCAATTTAACAAAGCTTCCTTACCGTGCAAGCAGCTTTTTTTTCTGCTGCCCTTTAGTATTCGTCACATAGAAGTGGCGTATGCTCAGTTTGCTATTTCAAGATTCGTGTCAGGCTGTAATTCTAAATAGAGAACATGAAACATAGATGTCTCTGGGAAGAATTTTTGTCTTGAAACTCAGCACTGCTTCCTGCTTCTTTAGCCCAAGGTCTGTTTCTCACTAACTTATGGCACTGTACCAATTTCTGAAGAACACATGCTAAGGTTAAAGGTTTCTGTCAAATCGGTTCCACATCAGATACCGTGATGTCATATGTTAAGACATCTCCAGGATTTATCTTAGCATTACATCGTTTTGTATAAAGAAAGTGGCCAGTCATTGCTACTGGTTTCATCCCTTTGCATAGTTCCACTAAAGGGAAAATGGGGGGGAGGGGGGGAAATGATTATTTCCACAATAAAGGAATGAATGAACTTAAAAAAAAAGATATAATAATGCTGGAGAAAAGGATTCCTCCTACCAGGGACAGATCTTCATTGAATCAAATTAAAATTCAGTCAAAGCAGTGGAATTCTGAAAATGAGCCATCACTCCACACCTTTATTCGGACCTTGTAACGTGCCTTATCTGAAGTAATTCCTAGGATGCCATTGGAGTCAAAGTCAGCAATATTCACTGAGTAACCGCTGAAAAACCAGCAGAAAGAATGAACTGTTTTCTATGGATATGTGTTTCCAGATTGATTAACTCTTGTGTCTAAGAGAATCCCAGCTCTGTTTGAAATTCTTCCTGCTGTTTGGCATTTATAGAAGTGGATTATCTTTTGCTTTCTACGTAGAGAACGCACGGAGCCTCTTTCTTACAATTAAAGAACTAATGAGAATCTCTCATTTACTTGGCCACCTGTTTTAGCAAACAGTTCAGAGACCTAATTTCTCTAGAGAGTGGCGAATTCAATCAGATTGGGTTGAAATAGATATGAAAATTAACTAAAGGAAAGAGTGGGGATATAGAGGGAGAGTAAGATCTATACCCGTGACGGCATGAAATCTATTTCCTCAGGAAATTATGCCAAAGAGATGTCTATGTCCCTGTTTGGTCTGGGTCTTACCAGACAGGTTATTACATAGATGGAAGCGGACACTAATCCAGTCCAGCAGTTAGAATATTGCCTACATAAAGAACATATGTTTAAAGACATCTGTATTGATATGTGAGCATATGTGGAACAGGTCAATTGGAACAACACTTAAGTTACTTCCTTTCCTTTTTTTTCCCACCTTTGCAGAGTATTTGGTGCTGCTATACTGCTGACATCCTCCCTCAACATGTTAATACCATCTGCAGCCAGGGTGCACTATGGGTGTGTCATCTTTGTTAGGATCTTGCAGGGCCTTGTAGAGGTATGGAAAAATTATAAAATAACCAGTAAATGTGATAGAAGTTTGTAAGCCTTTAACTAGCAGTTGTACCTTTGGGGGAAAAACAAAAATTGCTTTCAGTTTATTACTGATTTTCAGCATAACAGATTTCAGTGTATAAATTACAGCTATCTATAAAATCACATAGCAAAGTTTTCTCTTGATAAGAAGCCAGGGTGATATGTATTTAACACTGAAGTTTCACTGAAATCCTGTACTACATAGGGTTTATACTGGTGCTATTCTCAACACTTATTTGCTGTCCAGCCTCGCAGATTAAATCTATAATAAAGAATTAAGCTTCTATCGTAAGCCCTGACCATGCTTTTGTTGGAGTGAATGACAGATTTGCCATATTTTAAAAAAAAGAAAAAAAATTGAGCCTGCCTTCTGAATTTATTTGTTTGATTCTTTACTGAGAGACAGATTTTTAGGCCTGTGATCACCGGTTCTTTGTTCCTCAGGGCTACACACTTCTGTTGCATGAGCCCATTTTAGCTTGTGCACTTTATTGCATAAAAAGACTCCAAAGGAGTGTGCAGAATATGCCTGAAAGTTAGATGATGGTCAATCAAGTACTTAAAGTATACGTGTATAAATTCCTGAAAAGTGATCTGCATGTACAGAGGTGTGCTGGACTGCAAAGATGAGAGGAACAGAAGCAAGTGGGTAATTAAAAAATAAAATAGCTATTTTTACGCCCACTCATTTCTGTGATACTGTTCAAAGGAACTGTGAATGTAAAACTTCTCAGAGAGGACTGTCGGAAGGAGGTTTACAATAAACCCTGACAATTTTAAGATTATGTCTTTGTATTTTTTTGAAAAATTGACCAAAAGACTGAAATGAACATGAAATCGGTTATTGGATCTTCTTTCGAAATGGAAGAATGTATGACCTTTTGCATATTGAGACCAATAATCTCAACATTTATGATAACCTCAATATTTGCAAAAAGTTACTAATTTTTTCTACTTTTTGCACAGAAAGAAACCCATCAGATTAAGAGAAAAGTGACTCTCTATAAATATGCATACAGCATAATAAGTCTTAAGTAGGAATTTTGTGTGAAATTACTGTACATTTCATATAATGTTTCCTAAAATTTGAACTCTGCAGGATATAATGGGTTTTTTTTGTTGGGGTTTTGGGGTTTGTTTTGTTGGGTTTTTTTTAGTTTTTCTGTTAGTAAGTTAAAGGCTGGTTTGGAAGAGACACCTAAAAAGTAACTGATTTAAAATCAAGCCAACTAACATCATTCAATTATTTGTTTTAAGTGCTCAAGAAGTTTCATTAAAGGCAAAGATACTGAAAAACTTTTCTTTTAACATCGTATTTTTAAGTTCTTATTTATCTTAGTTTCTAGTTTTAGAGCAGTGGAACAGTAATCTGTATTTCCTAAATGATACTTTAAATGTTAGATAAAAAAAAAAGAAGGCACCAAAACTGAGCATTGGAGAAATCAGCCCAGCATTAGAAAGACTCCAGAGGGTTTGTGTTTTCATCCTTGCTTTGACTTTGGTACTTGTGCATTAAGATTCTTCCTTTTTAATTCTTTGCAATTCTTTTCTGGAAGGGAGAGGGGGAGTAAAAGGAAATAATTATGTTTTCTATCTGTTTCATAAGGCCTATTTAATAATTTGGAGTGATATACAAACCCCATTTCGACTTTAATAGAAATTGAAGTTTTTCTATGTTTATGCTCAAACTTGACTATAGAAATGCAAAGCATTCTCAACTTCTTGTTTGTAGCAATTAAAAAAAAAAGTATCATGCAAAGACAATGAACTGAGTGATTGATCAGCATTAGCTAACTTGTGGCACACCCATTCCCCAGGGGGTCACCTACCCTGCCTGCCACGGTATTTGGAGCAAGTGGGCCCCCCCATTAGAAAGAAGTAGGTTAGCAACCACTTCCTTTTGTGGTAAGTAACTTTCTATTTTTGTCTTTCTTTCATTTGCAATGTACAAGTATTTTGAGACTGAATTTTTCATCCACACATGTCTTGTTTTGTAGGTTCCTATGCAGGAGCTGTTATTGCAATGCCTTTAGCTGGAATTCTAGTGCAATATACTGGGTGGTCTTCTGTGTTCTATGTGTATGGTATGCATTTTTGCTCATTTCACTCCCATATTGTATGACCTTATTGTACCCCAGAAAAAGAGAAGTGGGTCTGTAAAGCTAAAAATACCGTCTCGAGAAAAGGACAAAGAAAGAACAGAGTTTAAAGGAACCAGTAGGAAAGCAACATTGTTAAATAAGAGGAGAAGCTAGTTCATGATGAAACGTTCATCACTTCTAGTACAAGTAGTGCAAACTGCTATACAGATTTATAGCATCTTGGATCGTGCAACATCGCTCTTTCATTTATACAACTCTAAGTTTAGAGTTCCTGCCCTGACTAAGATGTCCTGATTTGTATCTGAAGAACTACATGACTTCATTCACACTATTTCTGCTACCTTAACTTACACTGATGGAAACAAAAACCGTCCCAAAGGAGTTCATTCTGCAGTGTAAAATTGTTGTGAATTAGGGGAAAACCTTATAGATATTTAATAAACTACTCAGGAAGTGTATTGTTATGTTGAAAACAATGCCACAATCTTGCATGTTGCAGGCAAAAAAATTAGCGCAGTAATCAAACAGCAATGGCTTAAAGCAGAATGGAACTTCACTTAGAGTCTGGTGAAATGAAATGGAAGCTGTTTCATTGCATTGCTTTGTACAAATTGATGCTAAAATATCAGTGGATATTCACTTACAGTGAATCGTTCTGTAAATGAAACAAAGAAGACTTCCGTGTGGTCCAGCTCTGTGTGTCTTTTGCACAAATATCGTTTGCAGGATCTGAGTCTCTGTTAGAATGACTCAGTAGTAAGAGCAATAACAACAATTGCCATCTAAATTTGTTATGATTATTCACAGATGTGTTCATTGTTTGCTGCTTTACTATGCATCTTTTTAAAGTCTTTCTTTCCATTCCAAAGGGAGCTTTGGTATAGTCTGGTACATGTTTTGGCTTTTGGTTTCATATGAGAGTCCTGCAAAGCATCCTACAATCACAGATGAAGAAAGGAGATACATAGAAGAAAGCATTGGAGAGAGTGCCAATCTCCTAGGTGCAATGGAAGTAAGAATATCACTTATACACGTTTCCTATGAGAGAGTAATAAAAAGCCAAAAAAAACCCCCCAAACCCAACAACAACAAAAAAATCAAACATCCTTCTCTTTCAAGAGAGAAAAATGTTTCAAACAACTGAATGGTTTTTGGGTTGTAGTACCTTGAGTTGAAGTGGTTAATTTACTTCCTATATAATGCCTTCTGGAAGGTTTTCCTCTTCCTAGAAGTAAACTGGAAGAAAAGCATTACTCAGTGTGTCCTGAGGTCCTCAGAACATCAGGAAAAAAGCAAATCCTGACTATCCTCTTTAATTGGCAAGGAAGACTGTAAGTTGCAACAGAGCATGCTAGGAGAGCCATAGGAACATCCCCCATTATTGTGGTAACTTTGCTGGAAACATGCTACCAAGCCTCTCATAACCTGACTTCGTTCTGTGCTGGATTAGTTCTCAAGAACTCCTAAAAAACTAACTATGAACTCAGAGAATTTTCAGCCAGTTAATAATCCCATCATGCTAAATAATAATTTTCTTACTTCTCTACCTATTGAAAAGCTTTAAAGAAACTATCACCATGCTGACTAACACAAGAAAGTAAAAAGTTTTGGTTCTTAAGCCTCACTTCATCCGCTCAGATTTTTACACCATCCCTTCCCAGTAGACCCTCACTACCACTCTTCGTTATGTTTTCTAATTGGTCAGAACATTGGTTCTTGATTGAACTCAGGAATAAACTATTTTTCTCTTAGTAAAAAAAACCTTTGATACAGATTAAACAGGGAACTGGAAATATTACAGAGTCATTTCTTTGATAGCTGACATTTTTAGGTGTTCTTGAGGGAGTGTACAGGCTGATATTCAATAGCATTCAGCAGTGTTCATGGTTTCTTATACCTACAAGCGCTTTTGAAAATCTGACATGAAATGAGATATTTTCAAGGATGTCCATATAATTCTTACTTGGGTTGGATAATTTCTGTCTATTTTTTATTTTTGCTTTTAATTTTTTTTAACATTTTTTTGGAAGTGATTCTTTTTTATCAATAGTTCAGTTGCTTCTAAAATATATAAGCTTCCCATAGTACCAAGTTAGCTTTTCTGGCTGGCTTCCAATTAATTAAGTCACTCTTAATCCTTAGCTCTTAAGTGTAATTTATTAGGTATACAAGGTACTGCCTATATCCATCTAGGGGCTGTTTTGCTTTGAAGAAAAGCCAGTATTGAATTCAAAAGTGGACTAAATACAGCCTGAAACCTTGCTGAAGCAATTTTCAAACACTCATCTGGGTCTGGATGCTGTATTTGGATCTACGCAGATGGGAAGAACCCTGGGCTCATGGAGAGGTGCTGGGTCTCAGCAGGACTGTAGTTCTGTCCATCTGTCTTTTTTTTTTTTATTTTTCATTATGCAATTCATTTTAAAAATACAATAAAACAAACAAAAAAATATACTGACCAAGCAGTTTGAGCTGAGGTTTGATAAAAAAATTATTCAGAATTCTGGGATTAAGATTTAAACACTAAAATACATTCTTAAAATAAATCTGGATGAAATTGTGTACTTAGAGTGCAAATCTGACTGTTGCATTAGATAGAGCAACACTGTTCTTTAAAGTAATATTATTATTTTGGACTTAGTATGTTCATATTTACATGACTGAGATAATGGCACTGGCACATGAGGGGTTTGATACAGCTAAGTATCACTGAGTTTCTCCACTTGCGCTTTTTGTAGTACTTTTTGCTTGCATATGTTTTTAAATTAAATCTTGATCACCCAAAGGTGGCTGCATGTATTTTACGATAATTGAAGTAACTGGAATTCAGATAAATAAAGCTGTGTAAATATGGGCTTGTTGGAGTATAGGTGAAAATAACAGATAGGAAAGGGGAAGATAAGTAGTTGATAATGATCAAAATGGTGACTGGATCCCCCTTTCTGTGTTTCAGAAATACAAAACTCCATGGAGAAAATTTTTTACATCTATGCCAGTCTATGCAATAATTGTTGCAAACTTCTGTAGAAGCTGGACTTTTTATTTGCTGCTTATTAGTCAGCCTGCTTACTTTGAGGAAGTGTTTGGATTTGAAATAAGCAAGGTATGTAAAAATAATGTAAAGCTTTTATCTTAGCTAAGTAAATACCAGAGCTACATTTGGGGGCTTTATTAGGAGGAGGAAAGCGTTCTGCATCTTTATCATGGGTTTACAAGTCTTAAAACTTATCCCTCCCAGTTACTGTTTCCTTGACCAGCACGTACAAGTGACGTAACAACAATGACAAAGGGTTGGATAGGGGAAGGTGAAGGCAGGATGAGATTTAGTGATGATCTGCTTGGGGCCATATTGCAAAAAGAGCTTCTGTTAAGTGCTTGAAACCAGATCATGCACAGTATTAGAATGGTATAGAAGGACCCATTACACTTCTGTCCCTGAGACCCCTGGGGATGCAGGATCCCACCAAAGCTGTGAAGAAAGCATTGACAAGTGGTTCCATTTTTCCAGGTGCATTTTACAAAGCAGGACCACCTAGTTTTAGAAGGATAGTATAATTTATCACCTTCCTATATCCCCCTTTAATGAGGTGAGAACTGTTCCCCCTTTTTCACTTGGGAAGTGAAAGAGACGGTGGCTAAACGTGAGACGTAGGGATGATTCCCTAAGGGAAGGTTCCACGTAATTCATATGGATTTTGGATCAGACCTGTAATGTAAATATGGATACATGCACACAAGCCTTCAGAGTGTATAGTAAGCTCCCTACTAATACAGATTGCCTTCTTGTGAAAGTTAGGGCGCTTGTGCTTTTGAGAGAGAGACCTGTATTCTTTTGGTTGTGTTCCATGAGGTACTGTCACCCTAAACTGTGGTGTAAATGTCGATTAGATGAATAACTTCCAAAGTGTTGCCACATTATGGAGTATTGTCAAAATCGTGTAATGCCATCCTGCATTCAAGGGTGGGCTTCCATCTTTAGCTGGAGTTATTTTAAGCGCCTTTGCTATGCTTGAAACATCATCTGTTATGCATGCAACAGGAATGGTCACATCCTAGAGAATCAATCTGATCATTTTGCTCTAGATTTTTCTTAGAGTGTATTCGAAGAAATGCGGAGCTTTGTAATCAATGACAACAAAATCAGTTTTTCCCTGCTGTGTATATGGATGGTCATAAATAAATAGTTATCATTTAGTCAGGAACACCTGAAAACAGTAACTGCAATACCATAGTTACCTCATAGTTAATATCCGGCTTATTGGGAGAAACGTCTATTAACATGAAGCTAGCTGTCACAACACGGTTGCCACATATATAAACTGCTGTGAAATACAGAATTTCACAACTTTAACCAAAGAGTAGAGAAAACCTGTTTTCTTTTTGTTCTCCTGGAGTCTGTCCGGTCTGCACAGTGATGTAACTCAAGTCAGACACCAGGCCAGCCGATACACTGTTCAGATAGGAATTATGCAAAAACCCCTGTGCTTGAGCACTTTTTCACGTCTACACAATAATCAGAACTCCCTATTAGAACAAAATGCTGTGTGTACTACACCAAACTATTTGCAAGGCAGTTATGTTGACAGGAGATAGCAGGTGGCAGTGCCATGCTCACAGACGCCCTATCCTGCTTTGAAGGAAAGGTCTTCAAATACATTATTATATCTTGGAACAGTCATCACAAAATTGCTATGTCTTACTTGGCTAGTATGTATAGTATTTTGAATATTGTCAGTGGATATTTAGCATGTTATCTTGTACACACATATATCTGCATATACAGATATGCATATCTGTACAGGGGTTCTCAGACATCTTTTGCCCACCTGAAATTTGAAGCTTGAGGGATGGTCAGAAATCAAAGGCAAATGGCCATTGTGCCTATGAGGATGATCCGCAGGGAATCTGTCTGGACGTGTTAGGTTTACTGGGCAATGCTACACTGAAGACATCACCAACAGAAACGTAGCAATTCAGTTCAATACATTTGATCATAAATTTTCTGAAAAGAAAGGGCAGAAGGGCTATAAATCAGGGGGGAAAAAGTCATTAGCTTAAACATAAACTGTGAAAACAATCTATAAACAAAAAGTGTCACGACATCAGAGGTTCTTAAAAACTCTGGCTGTCCTTCCTAAAATACGACAACTTAAGCTAACCAGTTTTTTTCATTTAATAAACCAAGCTAAGAATTTTAGGTTTAGCACATAGCCTGAAATTGAAGAGAAACAATTAATTAGTTGCCGAATGCTTCAAAAAATGAAGAATCAATATTTTCTTACTGTTTATACTCTACTAATTCTAATGTTTCTTTTAGGTGGGTATCTTATCTGCTGTGCCGCATTTAGTGATGACAATTATTGTTCCTATTGGGGGACAAATTGCAGACTTTTTAAGAAGCAGGCAGATTCTTTCCACCACTACTGTGAGAAAGATAATGAACTGTGGAGGTAAGTCCTCCTTTTCTATTAAAAAGCTTCTTGCACAGATCCAATGTCCATATAGTACGCTGTATACAGTAAACAAACAAACTGCACGGTTTCATGTAAATACGAAGCAATACTTTGTACATTTTTTGTGTATTACAGATGTCATTACTAAATAAAAGTAAATGCAGTTTTTCCTATTCCCAGTTTCAATATAGATGTTTGGTATTTGAAAAAGCATTTTGACCGTTAAAGAAACAGATGAATGGGGGGGGCACGTAATTTGCCTACTCTTAGCTGCTTACTAAATCTTAGCTCCTCATCTAAACACCCTCTGCACTAAGAGAGCCCAAACAACTACCTGAGATTACGTATCTGACTTCTGAGCTGAATCCTGGCTGTGATAAGGTCTGCAAAATTCATAAGCAAGTTAAGCGTATATTCCCATTAGGGTTGGCTGGAATGACCTAACCAAATCACAAGTATTTCTTTTCATCTTAAAACTGACAGGGAGTAACAGTAAATTAGCATACAAAGAATAACATGAGGAATATTTGAGGCAGCAAGATCATGTGTTTTTTAGGGATGAAAGAAATACCTGATTACATTCCACTCTGAGGTAATGTTTTGCCTCTGTCTTCCTATGAAATATTGCCATATCCTAAGGCGTGCAATATTTGAGAGGAAATTAAATCTGATGCCTGGTTTTGTTTATGATTTCCCCAGGTTTTGGTATGGAAGCAACTCTTCTTCTCGTGGTGGGATATTCTCACAGTAAAGGAGTGGCTATTTCATTCTTAGTGCTTGCTGTAGGCTTTAGTGGATTCGCCATATCTGGTAAGATTATTATGACTGTTGTTAGTAGATTATTTTAAGAGATAGAACACCTCATTTGGTTTTTATTCATTGATAGTGATTTAAGCAAATCTCAGAATTGCACATGACAATATTTACGATCATTACAAAGGAAAGTACAATCAGTACATCTTTCATATTAGATTATTTTTGTTCAAATGCTTCAATCTTTTCCATATTCAGTGCAGCAGATTAGACTTTCTTTTCAGTGAGGTGCTAATGCACACTGTAGATTTTTCTTGAAATCAAACGTATGACACAAATGGACTGATTTTATACAATGATACCTAAATTTACACATCTTTGTTTAAATATAGGCCCTTTACTGTTTTTTTTCTACTGTATATTAGTTAATGCTTTGTTGGTGTTGCATTATTTTATTACTTTGGGGCCTAATTACTAGCAATTTTTTTGTGATGTAAAATTCAGCTCTTCCCCTTTCCTGCTGATATATTACCCCTTTGCCTCTGCCTTTCCCAAACACAAGTCACCTGGCCTTCCCTTGTTTTCCCACTGTGAGCTAAGTATCCTCTCCCATGCTGGTTCCTTATGTCTAAAACAGGCTCTCCTTTGTGCCAAACATCTAAGCTCTCCATAATCAAATCTGTCCTTAATCTCACGTATTCTGCAAGGTATCATGCCTGTTTTGTACAACTTGAAAAGCGTGCTGCACTTTCTCTAACAGTTATCCATATCATATTGCCTGCCTTTCCCCTTTTACTGTATTTCTGTATCCAAAGATTTGGTTTCTGTTTTCACTTACTTATGTGCTTATTTTGGGGACAATGAGTTCTGTCACTTCAGAGAAGCATGGGTTTTTTCTAAGATTATTTAAATAGTTACTGCGTAAATTTCAAGATAATTAAGCTGCTGGAAATGCAAGAGAACAAACAGGTATTTATAAAAATAATTAATAAATCATTTATAGATACTGCCATTTTACTCCCTTCATTTTACCACTCCAGAACAGAAGGGAACTCCCTTCTGCCGGTCTGTGTCACAAAAAGAAAAATATGGGCAATGGGAAAGTGGTACAAGCTGGAAGAAGAAATGACATGTTATTTACAGCATGAAATGGTCATGAATGACACTGCAAAATATGAACTTTCTCCCTGCCTAAGTATATCCACACAGCCACTACAGGGATTTTTTTTTAAAAACTGCAGTTTTGGGAAGAAAATATATTTGGTATCGTTTTATAATATATTTTTTAAAGAAAATGAAAACCGAGAGTCTCTCTAGGAATATTTAACCATTAAGCCTTTTAGAGAAAAAGAAATGCAATTAAATAGCACAAATGTGTCATAGTAAAATGGCCAAAGTGATAGCATTACTTTTCAGAACTGAAGTAATGCTCTGCTTTTCGTATGGATATTTGCTGACCTTTGTATTGCAGGATTCAATGTCAACCATTTAGACATTGCCCCGAGGTATGCCAGCATCTTAATGGGGATTTCTAATGGAGTCGGGACCTTGTCTGGAATGGTTTGCCCTATAATTGTCGGAGCAATGACAAAGAACAAGGTAAACGGCAGTACAATTTTCAGATCTTCCAGTTTAATACTATTGGTTTCAAGAAAAAGACCTTTCCATAGTACAACTTGCCATGATATCCATACTAGAGTCTGGGACCTCCAGGGGACAGCATCCAGGAACTTGCAAATCTGAAGCATGCTTCAGCATGTGCTCACCAGGCCAATGCTTTTGTAGGCTAATGAATAGTGATTTTTCAAAGAAAGATGGATATGAATAATTGGAACCTGGACACTTAAATGTTTTAGGTGTGCTGACTACCACAGCCTCAATCCCTAATTTAAATCTTTCAGCTCAGAAGAGTCAGGTAAGTCTATGCACTACTCTGATTTAGCAAATTTCTTCTTTACAGACACGTGAAGAGTGGCAGTACGTCTTCCTCATTGCTGCTTTAGTTCATTATGGAGGTGTTATCTTCTATGGTATATTTGCTTCAGGAGAGAAACAACCCTGGGCAGACCCTGAACAGACAAGTGAAGAGAAATGTGGCTTTATTCATGAAGATGAACTTGCTGAAGAGACAGGGGACATTACTCAGAATTATGTAAATTATGGTACCACCAAGTCTTACGGTGCTACAACCCAGGTCAACGGTGGTTGGCCTAATGGTTGGGAGAAAAAAGAGGAATTTGTACAAGAGGAAGTACAAGACTCATATAACTACAAGGAAGGAGATTATTCATAACAAACCTAAATATTGGGTATATTTTGTAGTGTTTGTGATTAAATTCATTGTGATTGTTTGCACACAGAAATAAAATGTGGTATAAACATGTAAACACATATCAAACAGGAAGGTCTTACTGTAAAAAAAAATACATCAAAGTGCAATCTGTATGAGTTGTGACATGTCATCACTTTCATTAGGTTATATTTGTTCTATAAACATTAGAGTTTTAAGGGTTTACTGGTCAAAACTATAGAGGCAATTAGATACTTACGGTATACAAGAGCTAAAACTCATAACTAAGGATTAAAGCACAACTAAGCAACCAAGTTGGCACATCTAATGCTCTTTTTAGAAAGCCAAAATTACTTGATCATTAAAAATGCACTTATATATTTGTTACACTGTATTGAAAGAGATTGTGTTAAATACACACGTTTACTCAGTGCAATGTAAGAATTCTGTGTTTAGTCTGAGACACGAGCTTTCTCAAAGGAGAAAGGTTGAGTCCTAGGCATTTATAGAGGATTGATCCAGTTCCTTTAAAGTAATTGTATCAAGCCTAAAGAACAAATAGAGCATATTGTATGTTTATCGTGGTTACATGCTGCAGGCTACTCTGTGATGAATAAAGGAATTATTTAGGAGTTTTATACTGAATATTTGGGCACAAATTCTTATTTCTATTCTTTACAGAATCTTATGAAATTATAGGCATTGTCATGTTCTTCCCTGCATTTATCAACTTATATGAAAACAGTATATAAAGCTGTCTGACTTTTCATGCAGACTGTCAAATCCCTTTATCCAAAACCAAGCTTTGTTATTCTGTTCTTTGCAGTATATTCCAACTTTGTACTGGTGTCTTTAGAGAGAAAAAAACAATATAACCTAGAAGAAGATATAGTCTTTTACAAAATTCCAAAGAGAAATTTACTATGAGCAAGTAGCCCTATGAAAAAGGATGTATTTGTTTTGCAGAATATTTTGAAGCCAATAGAAGAAACAGAGAATAATTTAACCCTTGTTCTTCCCTTAATAGCTTTCATATTTTTACACATCGCGCCACAGTTGTATACATAGATATAAGTTTATTGAAGATACTGTAATTATAGAAAATGTTGCTATTTTAGAAATCCCAGAAATAAAAAATGTATTTGTCTTTCGGTTAAACCTAATACTAATGGACACTGAATATGAGTAACATATAAACTCACAATAAACCAAAGTGGTAAATAACTAGTGTTGGGTTGAAAGAAGCCAACAAGCGCCACGCTTGACTTTTTTAGCATAACTCAACAGTGACTGCAACATTAGTGTACCAAGCAATAAGTGCAATGCATTATGAAGTGCATAATCTTCTAGACTATATATTAACCTTCATTTAGCTTGTTGTATATATTTGGGGTTGTTGGGATTAAACCAAACTGAACCAACTGAATTTAGCAACACCAGACCACTTCTTAATACTCTAAAATGACAACGATGATCCATTTCTTAATTCAATCAAACGATTATTATTGTATGTAATAATCCATTCTGGATTCCTGGTCTGTTCATTGTATCGTGCTAGTGATTGGAAACCCTGCTACCGCAATATACAACTTGAGGATTGTTTCTTCTCCTTTTTTTTTTTTTTTAATGCAAATCATACCTTGACCTTAAGAAAAAAGTATTTTGCTTTGTGCCTCAAAGTGATGTAAAATGTGATCATAGCTTTTGCTGTGTTTAATGAAAAAGATGTGGACTGTGTCACTTCTGTTGCTGCAAAAAGTGTTAATAAAATGCTCTATTTATCCTTTTATATGAAAAAGGACCACTGCCGTTTCCTGTAATTTTTTTTAGATGCGCTTTAATATAGAGGACTAAAATTATAGTCACCGGAGAAGAAATCCTGCTATCGATATGAAGATAATACCTTATGTCCCATCCGGGAGCTATGCTGAATACCCAGCATCCTGCATTGCCTCTGCCTCTTGCCTCTGACCATGCAGAGGTGTGTGGTGGGAGAGGCACCTAACTCTATAGACTGTTGTTCCTCCTCTCATAAGGATGGTGGAGGAGGTGTGGAAGAGAAAGGAACAGGAGGATCAGTGTGCCAGCCAATGCGGTGAAACTGGGGGAAAAAAAAGCTAATCTGTGTTAGCTACAGAGCTGGCGTGGACCAGCATTCTGTAAAGAAAATAAAAAGCATCACAGACTGCTGTTCTTGGAATTTGGTTCCTTTCTTGCTCCTGGAACAAGACTCCTGAACTGAAACATAACGTCACTTTCTGTCCATCTCTAGATAGGCTCTACAGGAATCAGTAAATTCAAGAAATCCTCTATTACAAATAAGTCTTTTTCTAATAGAATTTTTACTTTTCAGTAATTTTCTTGCACCGTGTGGAAGAATGTAGAAACACCAAACTGAACAGAAGGCTGCAGAACACTAGATAGAACAGTAATGTGCCCAGTGTTTCTCACCGATAGGCTAGTTGTCATGAGATGCTGAGTCAGGTAACACACAAAGTTACTGCTAATTGTTTTGATGGACCGGTGTGATGTTGCCATGGAAAATTCCTGAAAGATTCAAAAGTGGGATAAATAGGGGCTGTAAAAGTGCTGTTGTATTTATCATGGTAAGGGGATAGCTCAGAAAAGGAAAACTAATTAACAAAATTAAAATAAATTCTTAGCTTTCAGTCTAATCTTACAGGTTCTCCATCTTTTGCAATTGTTTCAATAATTTCCTTTCATTAAGTACAGGTAATTTTTTCTTTTCTTATTAGCTTGACACCTTTTAATTACTTAGAACAAAGGAGATACTTTAATTCAGGCATTAGACACTGCATTGTTCAGCCACGCACTGCTCAGTGGGAACTCAAAAATTGCCTTTAAATGCTACAACACTAAAAGATCCTCCACTTTCTCTTTCTAGCTCTCTGATTCTGTTTTGACTCCTTTACTTCCTCTCTAAATGGCAGTGCAGAAGAATCTGTCTTTCTGGGAAGGAAGAGGAGCACGGCAGGTCTTAAGATTTTTACTTCTTCACAGACGCCTATTCGCAGAGAAAAACAGGAACGAATCTTCAGGAATACGGCTGAGAAAGAAGACGGGGAAATGGACAAAATAATTGGGTTCTTGCAAAGGACGATTCAGTGAAGACAAGCAGCAGCACAGCTGGATCTGTTTTACAGAAAAGGAGAGTTGAGGGGACATGACCCTTCATCTAAACTCCTTTCTCCTTTACTTCTTCTCAGTAAATAAGTTTATGTTTCTCCCTTGCTACGTAAATTTTATAAAGCAGCATTGCTAAAATATACCTCTTCAGCCTCTTCTGAAGTGCATGCACCCTCTGTGCCCAGAGATTTCTCGTGTACACTCAGATTCAAAGACTAGCTCTGCAGACGCGTTGCACTTACGTGGTGCAGTGTTCCTCTTTTGAAACTCTTTGCAGCTCCAATCATCCCCGTTTGCCAGTCAGACTGTGTTCACAGTCACTTGATCACTTTGTCCTGTCACCTGTTTCTGTTCTGCTCCCCTATCTGGTACTCTCCGCTCACTTACTGTGTTGAAAAAAAAGGAAAAGAATTCTTACTCACATTTTTATTTCTCAGTTAGTTATCTTTTCAGTGTAGAACAATAAGTAAAAGGAAGGGGCAGAATCCAGGCTCCATTAAAATTGTTAGAAAAGCTTTGAGTTTAGATGGGCTAGAATATCACCTCAAGTGCTCACCTTTATGTCTTCAAATGATTTCATACAGATAGTATCACTCAATCAGTCACAATTTTAAAAATATTTCAATCTGCATTGGTCAGATCCCTTCTGTTAACACATACTCTTTGTTGCAGAGATAAAGCTATCATAAAGTGCTCTTTGCTTTCAGAAGTGATCATGAAATTCAATGGACCAAATTTCATAAAAACACTTTTCTATGGGGGAAAAGAAAGCCTCAAGGTAAAGGTTGAATAACAGTGACAAAAGAATATCTGCAAATATGAATGAAGTCCTCTTTCAGCATGAAGCTAGGAAGAGGAATGAATGTGGAAGTCAGAATAAATGTCACAGTTCAAAGCCGTACTGTTGGAATGATAACATCACAGTCTTAGTTGCTGCCTCTGAAAGATGAAATGTTTTGTTCCTTTCAGGATAAGCTGTGAAGGAGTTTGAAGGCTAGTCTAAGTCTAGATTAGCTACTTAACAGTGGCTGCTTTTGTACTTATTTTGAATTTGTCTGTGGTTTTTGCTTGAATAATTTTCATTGCACTGGGAGATTTAAGAGTAAATAACCAAAGGATCTAGAACTACAGTCAGATCTTTTAATTAGATGTTTACGTATATCCTCTCTGACCCAGCTAATGTGCCTGATGTTGCTATTGTAGCTTTGGTGTACACTTTTTCACTCTGTTGTAATGGAAAGCATGGCAAAGAATGAAACGTACTATATATTTACATACGTATCACTACTGAACCCTGTGTACTTAGTTATACTGAGGTCAAGTGCTTAGACAGTATCTTCCACGTTTATTAATGCTACAAAATGACTGTTGGCAAATGCCTCCCTGGTAAGGCTTTTAACATTAGAAACATAATCCTTGCAATTTTTGTTTTAGGTGAAGCCACATTCTCTCAAACGCCATGGGAGAGGCATTAGAAAACAATCCAAAGTAAATTTTGAGCGGCAGTCCAACCTCTGGCAGGCTCTTATCTGTAAGAAAGGAAGTGGAGAATAAGTATGAAAGGCAGATGTAATGTCAAACATAAAATATAAGGATAAGTTAAAAATTACAGGAAATGAAGCGGAGGAATATTAAGGAAAAGCTTATAGAAGAGCTGCCAAATTTCCTAACTTTTGCTCACGGCAGCAGTGAGAAAAAAACCCTGAAGATGAAGTCCTGAATATCTGGTCCACCCTATCTTGAGTCTAAGGTATGATCAAAGGTTGGCTCAGAAGCCGATTACCATGTTCTGGCTGCAGCCTACCTTGTCCTAACACAGTTTCTAAGACATTTCTCCGTCAGGACCACGAGGGCACTCGTAGGCCTTAACTGCCCTGAGCATCCTGCCCTGGGACGCCCACAGGACCCCCATTTCAGCTCAGGCCTGGGCTTCCCTCCCTCTCTTCTGTCTCCTGAACAGAAGTTGGATCTGTGTTGTGTCGTCCTCTCCAGTCCTCTGGGGTGGGCCTCTGGCCCACCTCCTGTTGCTCCCAAGGGCTCTCGGGGTGGACCCCAGACCCGATTCATTCCTTGCTGTCTCTGGGAGTCGGCGGAGCTAGTACCCTGCTCTGCCCATGCTGCTCGGACGCTGGGGGACCGTACCCTGGTCAATAACTGCCCATTTCCCCAGGGAGCTGCCCTTATGGCTCCTCCTGCTCCCTGTTGGACACTTCCCATGTTGGCCGGTGACAGCCCAAAGAGACTTATTAAACTTCACATATGGTCAGTTCACAATCCTGAAATTAATCTTTACACTACTTCTGGCTGGGCACGGTTGCATGATGGCATACTGTCGGCTCACAAAAGTATGCAAGCAAGCAAGTGATGTTCTTGATCTTTGCGCTAACCAGGGCCAGCAGTTAAAACTGAGGGTTTGCAAAACTGGGGATCAAGGCATTACAAAGAGTAACACAACCTTGTACAACTGACAAGGAGTTCATGATGAGGTGTTACTCGTACCCTGAGGATCAAATGGCAGGTTCTGTGCACAAAGATTAGTGAGTGAGATGAACAGTTGACATGGACAAACACCACAGCTATATTTGGTTTAGCAAGATCCCAGTTCATACCAAGTGGTATGAATTCATTCACATCTACTCTGACTGTGACACCTTGAACACTCATATATAACTTGTACATGTGCAGATCTACTTCCTCTACTGCTTCTCTTTCTGAAAATACAGAGATTACACATCATTAGCAACCTAACAAAATAAACTGGTTAACTTAATCAGCAACAGGAAGAATTTTATTTCAAATAGTAAACATATCTTATATGAGAAAGAGAGCAACCATCCACAAAAAAGATGATTGACAAAATTAACCCAGTTGTAAAATTTAACATGAACCATGTTAGAGTATTCTTCTAGGTTTGCATATACATACACGTACATATACCTACACTATACATATATATGTACATAATATACAGATATTTCAAGCGGTAATAGGAGGGAAATCTTGGTGTACACAGAAAGATTTTAGTTTTTTTTTTTTGACCTGATCAAAATCTTAACGTATCCTCAGCAAGTTCAAATAGTGCTTCTATAAGTCTCCTCTAAAAACCGTTACAACCTACGCTAAACATGGACATCAGCAACAAGTAACAAAAATTTTAAATCACACCTAAGTTTGGTTGGTTTTGTTTTCTCTGAGAAGATCTTGCAGTCTGATAGCCTGAGGGAACTTCAGAATGGCAGCCTAAAAAGGTCTGTAAAACTGGATGGGGATATTGGCAGGAGACACCTGGTGTTGTATTGCTTATCTTGACACTTCCACCATTACATTTCCCAGGTCACAAATGTAGAATAATCTATGATTTATTTTCCCCATAGCAGGAACTTAGTCTTTAGTACTTCCTTAAGTTGATATAATTAAGGCTCATAATATTTCTAGAGGTATGAATAACCTAATAATATTCCCCAATTTAAGGGATCTCCTTGAATTCAGAATGTACTTTTTCAGAGCATCTCTGTTCTCTCTTGAAAAAGAAATATGAAAAAGAGCTTTCCTTGAAGAATGGAATTTCTTTCACTTATTCAAATGGTTGCACTCCTCCTGCCAGGGTTTTCAAGCTTCCTGTGCATCACACTTGCTGAAAAATCTGAACTGGCTAAGTAGGACATGCGCAGTGAAAATGATAGCAGGAAATGTTGGAATCACTATTTCCATGCCATGCAGATGAATAGCACATGCACTGTAAAAATCTGTCAAGGTCCTCACAAATAGTGTATGGTTTAAACTGGTGTTCAGAAGATGCGAGTGGGTGGCTGGATGTCCAAGGATCCAGAGAGAGGAAAAAATACCTCATGCTTTGAAAAATATTTGTGTGTGATACAAGGAGTCATATCTAGAGGAATCGAGACACGTGTGTGACAGCCCTACTAATTTATTTACTTCTCTCCGCCTTTCTGTAGCATTTGGGAAGGTCAGCAAATCAAAGAGGAAGGTCACTATTATGCCAAAAACAGATGTGGAAAAAAGCGCAAAAACTGTGCTGGGAAGCAGAATATGAACTAGATAAGAAAGCATTTAAAAAATAAAAGATAGCTTTGTTAAAATTGGAAGATTGCCATTTAATTAGAGTTGGTCTTGTATAATCAATTAAATGTGTCAGGGCTGGATAATTGCCATAGATGGCCATGAACTAAATAAGTTTGTGAGGAGGGTATGATAATTTTCTTCAAGGTGAACACCAGAACAATCAACAGACCTGCTTTCAGTTTTAATCTGAAAATTTACAATGTTTGGTTTTTTTTTTTAAAAATGTTGCTTTGTGGAATTAAAACTGAATCAACTACAGACAGGCTGAACCAAAGCTCAACTTTTTTCTCAGCTGCGTTTTTCTGTGCAGTCATGTCTGACCATAGGATCAATAAAGCACAAACTGTTTACTCTGTATAGATGAAGCACCAAATTAAATGTGATGTATGAAAAGGTGCTTGTCGGCATGTACGAGTCTTACACAGAAAGTCACAAGGCAGCACCGTAAGGTGAAGACTGACCATCTAGCTCTGCTTTAGGAGTCCTGACGACAACAGTCCACAGTTATTTCCTGACTGGTAGTGTGGTGGTATATAATAGGATGGGGCTGTGGAGAAGTGGACTGGCTGTGCTTTGTGCGTTAGTATTCTCCATCGCATGAACATGCAAATCCCAATTACTGTTGACATATGCCCTTTAATAAGAAAAATATAAGAATAGTCTCAGCCTCAAGTCTGAAAGAAGAGCTAACTGATATAACATGTATGTATACATCCTCCAAAAACTTTTCAGCTCATTTTAAGCAACCTGAAAATTAAAGACATTAAATATTGGATTAAACATTTGTAAAAAAACATATGTTTCCGGAAATGTAATTTTGATTTTTTTTTTCTTCTTTCTCTTATATCTCAGTCATACCTACCCAGTTAAAACCAGATCTCTCTTTCTTTTTCAGATATGGTCTGGGTCATGCTGAGAAGCTTGAAATTTGACTTTTTCATAAATCAGTACAACTTTCTTGTAAAGCAAATAATTCTTTTTGTATACTGAACACATTCAGTAATGAATGAGACAGAAATGAAAATCTAAGAAACCAGAATTACCTCTTTAGGCCAATTATTTCAAAGGACATTCTTGTGTGAGTGTGTGTGTTTCTATGTGTTTCCTATGAGTAAAAAGAAAAGGTATATGTTTAAAAAGCAGTTTCTAGTTCATTTATTTCCTTGTCTTAGACTATCTTTATTAGCCTTGAAACTTGTTCATACGATGCCAGCCTTATTGCAACTGTCATTTACTATTTATATTATTAAATGTAAATACTCCATGTTTTATTTAGAATAAAATCCTTCCAGCCATCGGGGGTTTATTTGTTCTTGTGCATTAATCTGATGTGAGAAGGTACAAAAACTATTTAGCAGAAAACATACAAGCTGAAATAATTGCTGTGGAGTTGGAATACCAGTGGAGTTGGAATACTGTTTGGCATTTAACTATTGGCACTCATTTAAGATCTATTCCCTAACTGATACTTTAATGCAGAAACCGTGAAACTTTGGAGAATTGGGCCCTATTCCTCGGGAGGCAATGTGTTTTGAAGTCATTGACTTTCGATACAAGGAGGATAACCCAAGTTTCTCATAATCGCCACTGTCACGCCCGTGACTGATCACTGTGCTGTGTAACAGCCAGACCGCAAGCACTGAAATTCTGTTGTGGAATAGCCCCCACCACACAGAAGGTTATCTGCAGTGCTGCTTCTTACTAGATTTCTGTCTGTATCCCCATTTAACAGAACGGAAGAACTGAAACAGAAAGAAAGCACTAAGTGTATTTTCCTCAGATGCAGACCTCCTGGCACTTGTTAGTTCTCTGTCAGAATGAAAACTTTATCTTCACAGGACTTTGCAATGAAAGCGAATGAGCTCCAGAGTAGTCCTGGGCTACAGTTGCTGCCGCAGTGAATCAGAGCCTCAAATGTAAGCCTCTCACACTCCAGGCAAATGTTCAAATCCTTCTGTCACGGAACTGATCTTCTGTAATCTTCTGATCTGTTTACCTAGCATGAGTTGGTAAGAGCATTTGAAGCAAAGAGAAATGATGTCTGTAGAACCGGGAAAGGTACGGCTCCTGGTCACCGAGCGAGGTATCCGTGTCCGCCTGCCACGGCACCCAAATGGCAGATGTTCCAGATGTTCTGATTCCAGCATCAGTTAGGTAATAGACCTTAATGCACACCTCAGTTTCTGTCAGTACTGACAATGGTAAGTCACACAAGAAAGACAATCCCATAAAATAAGAAAGGAAACAACCTAGAAGTATTTATGCCATCAGAAAAAAATCCTATTTGACTAATAAGTGAACCTGACGGCACTGCTTGGAAATGCTTATTTTCTCTTTTGTTACTGAATCATTTAATCTTGTGAATCTATCATTTTCAGTTATGTTCCAAAAATGAAATTGTGGATCATATCTAAGTTGATTAACAGCAGTATGTAGGTAGCATGACTTAATCATTCCCTGTGGGGTTCCTATTTGCTTTCTTGCAAGCTTTCTTTCATTTCAAGCAACTTTGGATTTCTTTTTCTGCAATGAAATCACAAATCATGTGATTTGTCCTGGAATAAAGTCATAAAAATTATCAGAAAAAGCATACAGAAAAAGGAAAGTGTGAGAAAGAATGAGACAGAGAAGAACCCTCCAGCTGACTAAGGGAAGAGACTTAAAGGTCGCCATCGAAACAGGCTGCAAAACCAAACATCAGAAAAGACAATAAAATCCATTAGCAAAATTGTACTGTTGATGTTTGAAAGTTAACTGTCTTAATATCGGAGTACAGGCACGTTACGTATTCAAACACTTTTGGGAAACCTCAATCACTTCCAAAATAAAAGCTCGATGTAATTTTTATGAGGAGCTAAAGTTTCTTTTAAAAAACTTTTTTGATGTGCATATGTTAGGGTTTATATGGACAAAAAGTGTTTATAGAGTAGCTCGAAGCCTGACATCAAGTTAAGTGTGAGTTCGCTTCTGTTGCCTGAATAAACAGTGTAGGACCCACTGAGACTCTGTGTCATCTGTAGTGAAATGGTGTTGATCTCCTGAGGAAAAACGCTGGAGTCCGTCACTTCATTTGTTGCGTGTGGCCATTAATTTAATTTGTGCTTACTAGGAAGATATATACAGATGAATTATTGATCTGCTTTTGGGCACTAATTAGAATAGGTTTACAGCTAATCTCTGAAGCACTCTTTATCTTGTATGCAATAAAAAGAAAAACAAATTTAATTTGTCCTCTGTTGTTCTTGTGTTTAATTGAATGTATGAAAACAAATCAACATTACCTTCCTAATAAGGCATTTGCAAATGAACAGTTTGGTTTGCCGATGAACATTCTCCTTATTGTATGTCTGTAGAAAGAACAGGGATTGTCAGCAACAACTTTGACAGAAGGCAGGACTTGGGGTAAATTTAGCTATATGCTAATTGATTTGCAGCGGATAAAATGCTTTACTAAGAAAATATAGTAAAATGAACCCCCCCCGACATGTTATAGTAGCAAAATAGTAATTTAGCATATGACTATATACTGACAATATCTTTCTCCCTTTCTCCTTCATCACCTCTCTGAGCCTGGGACATGACATTTACTATCATACGGCAGCAAAGCTGAAGCTCCATTGAAGGCTTCCTCTGAGACCGTGCCGTTGTTAGCTGTGTGGGCAGCGCTGCTGCAGCAGCGCTCCTTTCTTCCCTTTGGCATGACAAACAACAGGTTCAAAGAAGAGATTTGGCCATAGACAGTTTAAAATAAGGAGCCTGATTGCCTCTGCTGCCAGCACAAATGTCACGTCACACTACCGTTAGGATTTGATCTCAGGCTTTGAGTAACCCATAATGGTGCCACACTTCCAGGTAAGCAAAATGAGACTTTACGAGGTGTCACCTTTTCAGCAGGATCCTCTAGTTCATTTTTAAACTGTTTTTAAAGGCAACATGGTTTAGATGAGCCTCCGCTCTGATATGACATAAAAAATGGGACATAATCTATATATGAAATGGAAGAAATGAAGATATCCTCATAAAATAACAGTTCTAATTATCTCTCTTACTTTTAAAACTCTCTTTATGCTAATTAAATTCATAATGATGTTTTTTGCATTAGCATTCACAATTACCTCACTACTTAGTATTGTTAGATTTATTATACCTTAAAGAACAGAAAATCAGAAAATCATCTCTCGTTTGTCTCTTGAGGCTTAAAACCAGGTTTAAGCCCACAGACAGAAGATAAACCCTCCTTTTAATTCCTCCTGCCTTCTACTGCCTCCAGATGATGCTCAGACATCAAACTGAGCATGTGCTTCATACACTTGCTAAAAATTCTGGTTGCTACACTCTATATTTATATGCATATACCTATACATATGTGCATGTGCATAAAGATTAAAGATTGTAAAGACAAGTATTAACAGTTAGGAGTCATCAGAATTAAAATTTGCATGTAAAACCCTAATGAGCTCCGCTTCCACATATATTCTGAAACAATGGATGATGAACTAATGTATTCTTCCCCGAGACCTCCGTGTCACTCAGTGCACAAATGAACAACATACACTAATGAGCAGCTATCGAATACGTTGCTTTTTCCTCCTTGTTCAATGTTATCACACCATTTAAATCCTGATTTGAAGACAGGATGATTAATTTCCTTGTTTACTCTTCAGTAATACCCATCACTACAGTGTCCTAGTGCTTCAGACATTGATCCACATTTCCTCAGCACCTATATAATGTAAGAGGGTCTTGATTGCATGCTTAGGTAGAGAACTAGATCAAAAAAAGAAAATTATAACGAATTTATAGGGCACTAATTTGAGAGGTTTTAATCCTGATTTTTCAGAACAATTGGTGATAAATAAAACTACCTAACTTAATAATATAGCCTCCCATATCAGCTGCAGTTATAAATGCTCTAATGCTGTCAAACAGATGTATGATCTGACCATAATCAGACTGTACCATCTCACACTATCCCCCCAGAAATAAGAAATACAGTTATTTATTACCTATGAGAAGTTTTGCTTGTTTTGTTTAATACCTTGTTTAGTTTCAGTCTCAAAGTTTTGGAATAAGAAGAAAGGAAAGCAGTTCATTGGGATGGCATTCAACTGTCTCCAATAAAACATCATCTCCTTTTGCTAGTAATTTGCTGCCTCAGTCAAATGCACACTTTTCAACTAATGCAACAAGTCACTTTTATTCGTCTACAGAGACTGTCTTCTGTGTAAGGAATTAGTCAATGATCTTAGGAGAACAGTAGTGCCCAATGCCTAGCCTGTGTTCCTTGCCTCACTCTCCATCAGCCCAAAACTGCAAACTGCAATTACCACTTCCAATCTATAATCTCAATTTCATTCAATTCCTTAGTCCAGAGGACCATTTCGATAGCAAAGCTGTTGTACCTAATCTACCCATATGCCAAACCTTTTACGTGGTTGACAAGAGCAGTCGTAATGGTCTACATCACCCATGGGATCTTTTTCACAGGGATTCTTCATGAGCTGGAACCCCATATGGAATTTATTTCAGTGCATGCAGATAAATATTTGTGCATTTGATTACGACAAAGTGGTGCATCTTTTGCTAAACTTCAGTGGACAAATACAATGATTGTACATGCTACTCTGGACTCCAAATATTTGAAAGCATGCTTTCAGAAATTTCAAAGATTAAAGTATTGTATATTGATTTAATTGTCTAAGTAAGTAATGATCAACTTCTGGAAGGTTTTCTTCTTACTCTCTGTAATAATATTTTCATTTTGTCAGGGATATTGCAGAAATGGACAGAAGTCGATGAGCTATGTTGATAGTAACAAAGTTGCAAAGAGACAGTCATTCGGCTTTGGTAGAGTAGCTCTGCTGTCTTCAGATGATTCAAGCCAGTTCAATAGCATCCCCATCAAGAGCATCCCCAATGCATCTGCCATTTCATTTTTGGAAGACTTCATTATGTGCATTTTTTATAAATTAACACGCATTGAAAAAAAGTCAGGCAAAATTCCAAGAAACCGATCAGTCTGAAAGTGAATATAACGTAACTGCTGAACTACTTTATAAAGGACTTCCGTCGTCAAATATTGCGGTTATTTTTATAGCTATTATTTAAGAATCAAAAGCTGTATGTTCATTAAAGCAAATGTAGAGAAAAAGCCCTTCAACAAATAGTGAATCATGTGCAGAAGTTCAGTCTAAAAAAGGCAACTCCACAAGGAGCCACTAGAGTATAAGAAATTTCACTTATTTGTAAATTCATGAGAAATATAGTTAGTCAAATCCAGACAATGAATTATGAATGGTTCTAAGCAAAGGGGAAAATTGTACATACTGTACAACTGACAAAGGACATTTTGGCATCCAAACACTGAGAAAAATACTGAATATAAAAGAAATAGTAACTGACAATATGAAAACACTTTTCTATCTCAAAGCTGCCAATCTAGTGGTGAAGTATATAGTTTGAAGATGTTGTCCTTTATCTACATAAAGAATGAAATGCTAGAGGCATGAATTTTGTCATCTGCCTCTGGTGTTTCTGAGTTGCATCCCCATCTTTCAGTTAGTAATATCTGTTTCTTTAAACAGCTGTTTTTGAAGAGAAAAATTTGCCATTAGCTACATTTTTTGAGTACACAAAACCCAGCAGTGTGGCTACTATGTTAGATAACAGCAAAAAAGAGCTGGCAACACAAGGTGCCAAAGGCCAACCTCTCAAAGTGCAGTTGCGTACTTCTAGCTACTCCTACTTTCACATACTTCTGACATGTGTCTCACAGCCTTCATTTCTGATTCCTGGAAGCTGCCAGTCTACCCACTCTATGTCAACTTGATTAGGTATAGAATCACATACACTAAGGACAGGAGTTTGACGTGACATCTGTTAGGATTTTCCTTTCAGCATGCTGAATTCCTTTCGGGATTTTCAGATAGACTACATTGGTATGAGGAGAAATAATTGCCTGACCTAAAATTTTAAACACAATTCAACATCAAATATGGCAAATGGGCTGAGTTTTACTTGTACTCAAGCACACGTTTCCCCTGTATCCTAAAAGCTGATTAAACCAAATCTTTCTCCCTTTTCTCTGTCTCAAAATCTTACTGTCAAGACTCTGGCATGAAAAGATCTTGCAAATCCATAGCAACCTAATTTTTAATCCGCACCACCAAAAATAGGTGCGCAAGCACGGCTGCCTCCCCCTCCCCCAGTCATATGCTTTGCTGACAAATTCAGCATTTGGAAGGGAAGGGATTAGTCACTGGAGCAGCAAGGGAGAACTAAGGATTCCTTACAAAAAAAGTGCCTTCAAACCGTGTGTCTGCTACTCATCACTCTCTTCACGTGAGAATTCAAAAATACTTGGCATGTTTTATGGCAAGTTGCCTTTTTAAAAATAAAATTATAATAACGGGACCTCTCTGACAGCTGCTCTGTGGTTTGGAATATGAATACTAGTCCCAGTGGAGGCAGATTAGAGGCCAAAGTGCAGATGAAATGGGAAGAGGTGAAAGGTTATTAGCTTGAGACATGTGTCTCCAAAATGTATCTTACAGATCTTCACCACATAGCTTTGCTGTTATATTTACACCACATTTTTAGTTTTCGTTGGGTGTTCTTTAAAATAGAGTATATATATAAAAATATAGATTACATAGACATTGTACACATGTTATACCTGAAATAGCATTTAGCAATCTTTAGAAAAGATTATGAATCTTTCGCGGCTTGAAAGAAAACTATATTAATATAATGTATTATAATCAGGCAGTGCATTGAATATGTGAAGATGAAAATCTTTAGACCCATTTTTTTTCTTTCTTTCAAAAATTATTTTCATATTTAGCCAAAACATGCACTGTTAGCAAATCTTAATTCTTCTGCTGTAGTGTTTGCTATTCAGGAACAAATACAACAGTATATGGACAACTACCAGTAGTAATTAGCCAACTAATTTTGCTACACGGGAAGTCAAGGAATAGATACGCACTATCATCCCAGCAGCATCAGATATTATAGAGAGAACCTGTGGAAACTGCTTGGAGCAGCTATCAAGACTGGGAAATAGGATAGGCTATGAGATCATCAAGAAACATTTCTATTGTTTCACCGCCTGATGTAGCACGTATGCAAAGCAGCCCCATTTCTTACCTAGCCTAGCAGAACACGGTTCCTTTACTAAGAGAAAAAGAAAGCTGAGCACCTCTTTGTTCTGGCTGAGCTCCTTTTAGGATGACAACCTATAGTTTACGCTACTGTAGAATTTTTAGTGGCAGCTAGGTACTGTTTAAGGATTTACACACCATCGACACCGTAAAAGGAGAGGTCTGCTAAAATCGCACACAAAATCACTAAATTTGACTTTTTCCTTTTAAAGATACTTGATACCGAGTAAATATATACAAAATTATCCTTAAAAGAACATTTTAATTAAGCACCTGACATTTGGGAAATGCAGGACTTATAGATGCTTCTGAAATTTCAATTTGTGTACCTTTCTGTCCATGTACGATAACATTTTTCAAGGACCATTTGACACATTTTGCACTCATTTTGCACACACAGTGTACACAAGGACAACATTGCTAAGAGCTCTAAAGCTATTTTAAATTTTGCTTTTTCAGATATTTGAAGTCCTAACTTACATGCTACTTAGACAGCAATTTTAGTACATTTTTGCATGTGTCTTTGCAGTATTGTATACTGATATTCAGTAAAAGCTTTTACATCCAGAGAAACATTCTTTTATCACTCTGAACCTGCCAAGAGGTCCCTGTAGCACTCAGAAAGTGATCGATACTGTAGAAAACATCAGACACATCCAACTTCCCTTTTCTCCTTAAAGCATTAGCACATTGCATATGTAACTCGATGCTCAAAAACTTCGCATAATGTCACAACCCCTGACAAGTCAGTGTCGTGTCTGGCATCTTTCAAAAGCGATATGAAAGCCTACTTGAGAGGGTGGAGAAGATAAATATAGGTAGGTTAACAGTAACACCTTTTTCTCTAAATAAAATTCAGTGCAAGTTTGGAAAAAGCAATACACATTGGTAAGTACTAAAGACACTTGAGCAGAGCCAGTTACTGTGTACAGCAGGCACTGTCAATGTAACTAATTTAATCACTGGAACTAACTCAAGAAAGAACTCAGTTAATTGTGGTCTTATATAAGGAGTGACGTCAGTCCATGTCTCAGTACTGGAAAATAATGCAGCCTTGTGGGGCTTTTAAATCTGGCAGCTGGCAGACTGTGATGTTGACAAGGAGAAAGACTAGAAGCAAGAGCTATTTTATTTTTAAAGTCAGAATTCTCCGTTCAAAATCAGGAGAGATCTAGTATTTTTCTTTTTTCCTTTCTTTGCCCTTGCCAGTTTGGAATTTACACAGAGGCAATTGTTCTAGGTTCAGGTGTTGCAGCTCTGGAACCCAGGCAATTTAAATTTTATTATTATAATCTCTTTCAAGTCGCAGATATGCAATTGTGATAATGCTGATACAAAACAATAATACAAACACAACTCACTGTGAATGCAGCATTTATCATAATGTTTTTTCTCAAAGGAATATTCAAGAAAAATGTAAGTAGTCCTTATTTTGGAAAATGTTCCTTGGGGATCTCTTCCATTATGCAGGTTGCCCTGTTATGTGAAATGGCCAGTCACTTGGCATGCGTTTTGGAGACAGGATGTGGAATGTGCCAGGCTGAGAGACCCGCAGAGATACTGGCCCAGTGATCTCACTTCTGTGACCGTGCAGAATGGCTGAAACACTTGTCTGGGTCCACGATGCGGGAAGAAGAGCAGATAGCAAAGAAGAAAGATGTGGCTACAGTACAACTGATCTAACATTTTGTTTCATGACAATGACAGCAAAGCTGCTGGTTGTTTTTATGTTACCTGAGTGATCTCAAAGAGATCTTTCCAGAGAAAAGAAAGCATTATGCTCTCTTACAGGTAGGAAAATCCAAGTACAGCAAATTGAAAGGAGCAGGACACGTTTACCCAGTAGGCTACTGACAGAGCTAGGAGCAGAACCCAGTTTCCAGTTCTAATGTACCACTGAACTATGCTACCTTTTGTGGTGAAGAAGAAAAAAATAGACACAAACAGATATACGTGAATTAATTGGACTGGACTTTGATTAATTTGAGCACAATTTAATTCTTGATTCCGACAGAGAACTGACTCATCAAGAGTCTGGAAATTGTGGCCGAACTGCCGGGAATGACACTTAACAACGCTTTACTCTCATTTCTGTAGATGGGACTTCTGTAGCATCAGGCTGTGGGCACTGAAGATGTTCAGCAACTCACAGGATTTAGAACTAAGCCATCATGTTGCGCTCTAAATAATTTGATAGGGAAAAATATTTCTCAATCTCCTTTTGGAGTCTCCCTTCAAGGGGACTGACTTCTCTTTCCACTTATCAAGATTCTATTGTTCTTTAAGCAGTGAATTGCAAGAAACAAAATTCTACTGGGCACTTCAATAAACCACTCTGAGCTTCTTTGCCTTTGCAGACATGCAATGAATGAGTAACAAATGCTCCGTGAAGGATCAGAGCAATTGCCGGTGAATGAGATTACATGTCACATCCTGCTGCTGTCTATCTTGGCAGCACTTACACGTAAGAACTCTACAGGAAGATATTAGAATTATATTACTAGGGCATATATACTTGTAAATACAACTATTATCTCCTAAAACCCAACATCTGCCTTTCAGGTTCTACACCTCTCAAAATGTAGCATTTCAAAGAAAAATGCATGAGCAAGTACAGTAATCCTATGTGAGGAAATTCAGTTTTGCTGAATTTTCTGCATTCATATTTCTGAAAAAGCTTTAAACACCACTTACGCATTTCCCCCAAGGATTATCAGTTTGTAAATTCCTTTCTTTGAGAAACATATTAATTTCTGCACAAATGTTACAGAAGAATACAGAATGCCTAATAGTTTATCATTGAGATAAATGAGTTAGAGTGCTTTTCTTTCTCATTCCTAGGCATAAGCAAGTATATTCCTCTGTGCTATAAATCATAAATATACAAGAAGTCCAATGAATTTTCCAGTAAAATATGCCTCCTTTAGATTTAATGTATAAAATATAAACATTCTATCCTAAGACAATGACAATGCTTTTATCACGGCGAGCGACTGAGCTACACAAACCAAGGGCAGCTGTAACTTGTGTTGCCAACAACTTAGGCAGATTTTCTTACCTTCTCATTGTGCTGTTCAGTAAAAAATACATATAGGTAGTTACCATGGTAATTCCTGCATCACATGATAAATATAAGCTGTTGCAGAGATATAAAGCATCTTCTTAAAGAAGCATGCATAGGTGCACATAGATAACAGACGATAAATTTTAGCTAAACTTCTTTGTTCATTACATCTTAAATTAGATCAGGTGTGAAAACATTAGCACAGAAAAGATCATGTCAAGACTTCCCAAGCTAGACAACTGTAACAGTGAAAACACATTTGCTTGTAACTAGCTCAGTGGGCACAAATGACTGACTAGATTTTAAAACCTTGCCACAGAAACCCAACATAACTTAGGAGAGAAGTTGCATTCCTTTCTTGTACAGTGCAAACAGTATTGCATATACTTTGTAATTAATCATAACAAAAATAACTGATTATTTCCTTTGTAAAATAGTCCTGAAAGCACTTGACAGATATGCCAAGAAGGTATCTGTATGCATTAAATTAAAGTCATGCAGTCACACAGAAACAGCAGAATTAATCTGATTTTGAAATTCTGGGGTCTTTTTCAAATATGGAGGTAACATCTTCCATTAGTTAAGCATGTGTTTTAGTCTCTGGTCACAACCTAAACACCAATGCCTGAAGAAAATATCCCAGTTACTCAAAAAGGAAAAAGCATTTCAAAGTTAGGAGTAGGCCCTTGCCTTAACTTCTACATCTGAGAACAGAGCTCTTTTTGCTTTTGAAGCATCTCATCTTTAACCGTGAAGCAATCTCTCTCTCGTCAGACAACCTCTCTCTCTCAAGTTCTCATTTAGTTTACCTAAAGCAAGGCCTGGTGTGTGACTAGGGAAGGACGTGAAAGGATAGATGAAATACAAAATGTTTCATTAAAAGACGTTGCTTACATATGTGGGGGTAGCAAGGAAAGGAGATGGAGGAGGTTGTGTATCCATCTATTGCATCACTTTTCCTGTTTCACTAATGCAGCTACTGAGTTTTTGGGTGTAAGCTCACAACATGTAGAGCAGCAAAGCCCATTAGGCAGCCTTGTTGCTGTTCTCTGCACAATAGATGCAAACAGGGCTTCTTCTTTTTCTATTTCACATCAATTACAACCCGTGACAGTGATTTTTCACAGAACCTTTTTGCACATTGGGCCAGACACACAATAAAGAGTAGAAAGATGGGCTGGGTACAAAAGCCCGGCCTCTTCTCCCTTACCAACCATAGAGATACAATTCAATACAAAAAAGCTAAAGTGCTATCACCACTACTGTCTGCCATCACAATTTATCACAAATTTCAAAGTACTGAAAATGGAAGTAATCTGGTGGATTTCTCCTGATGATCCACTGGCTGCCTTTTAATCCCAAACACATTGGATCCTCAGCCAAATTAACTAAATTTACCTCATGTCTCTACATCTGATGCATGAATCCATCTCTGAAATCTGCATCCTAGACCTCTCAAGGTCTAGCAGCATCTCTATAACAATTTTGAATGTATTTTAAAGAGGAAAATGATTAAACTTATTTTAAAAGCTACTGAAATCTTACACAGTCAATTGCTACACTCTACACTGCATTTCTGCATTCCGCATGAATCTACCAGTATTGTCAGTACATACCCCACATCACCCAGTTAAGAACAATGGTGGTGAGATCCCGTCATCACAAAAGCCTAGGAAAACTTTGGGTTTTCTCTGTAAGTGGAACCAATATTACATAAGTAGTCTGCTAGATACCCTGCTTTTGAATCCTCAAGGCCACGTAATGAAAGTTAGCATCTGGATTTAAGCCAGCTCTTCTAATGAACCAAGGTGTAATAGATTTAGTGTGAAAGTACCGCTGAGTAACTGATTTTTTCACTTCTCCTCAATTCTTAGTTAATTTTAAGGAAAAAAACATACAAAATTGATTGTAGAGATAGTAGTGGAGTTCAGCTGAGAGAGTGGGAGTAATTCCCAACTTGAAAGTCAAGGCTGGTACTCTTTGTCAAGTGAAGGTGGAGAGAGAAAAACAAAACTGCTGTAATTAGGGATAGAAATTAATGACATTTGAGTCTGTGTATAAGCAGCTGTGCAAGAAATGGAGAACTTCAGCTTCTAGCAGCATCTGAAGACAAGGAAGGGTCATAAGCACTTCACAAATGCTTTTTCCAACTTTTGAAAGGGGTTTTTTTTGCGCATTTTCTTTGTCTACTTTCCGTATCAGAGCTGACTCTATTTCCCCTGTTCATTGCCATAAGCTACTTACAGTTAACAAAACTTAGTCTCAGGAAAATGTCAAATATAATAAAAAAGAAAGGGAAAAGTTATAAAACAGAGAAAGTTGGCAACAAGTTCTCCTATGGGTCACATTCGCGCAGGTTCGGCAAGTTCTTCTGTTTCATCCACTAAAAAACATGCTACCACCTCGGCTGCTTCTGCTGCTGCCATTCCTGCTCTGGTTTGTGTCACGAGGGTATTGTCCATAAAAAGAACACCTCCTAAAGCACCGCATAATGTCAGCGCTGGTTGACAAGGTGGAAAAACAGCTCTACTCCTGAAAACCACCAAAAATGAACCAACCACTGGGAGTTTACCCCTTTTCTGTCTTTACCATGAAGCAGATTGTGAAAGAAATGGAGTATAATGATGTTGAAGAAAGAATAAACTATTTATCCTAATGTGATGTTCAAGGATAATTTTGAGAATATTAGAATATATGATGGATCCAAAACCTGAGTAGAGTCTACTAAAGAAGGCTTTGAGGTCCTCTAATATGAACTCCAACACTGAGAACCCTGAAGAGAGAGGAGATGCCACTGATTTGTCCGTTAGGTATAATCAGTGCAACGGAGTTTGTTCTAGCTCTTGGAAAGACAGCTATAACTTACCAAAATAAAAACTAAGGTTATGATTTAACTAGGAGCTAGTGGGCAAGTGATAAAAAATAACAGAAGGCATGTCAGAAAGTTTAAAATATTTTTTGTTAAATTGCCTGTTGTTTCTGTGAGTTGACAGCAATTGGTTTACACCTAGAGCAAAATTAATTTTTAAAAGAATGGAAAAAATCACCCGTCAGCCAGACCCCTACACAGATAAATCTGAGAATCTCCACAGAGATTCCAAAGGCAGTTTGGATTATAAGTATCATACTGAGGCACTAAAATGAGCCACAGTGAACATCAAGGTACCAATGACTGTGGGGAGAAAGTGATGAAATATTTCTGTTAAAGACGAGGGTAAATGGACCTTCCATGCATCACTTACTGATGTTTATGAATATATTCTAGAGTTGAAGAAATCTGCAAATCTGACTTATCTCAATATCCTTCAGCGGTAACGAAGCTGGGGAGTGGCTGAAGCCTGGGACAGTGTAAGATAAGAGATAAGGTACAAACTCATTTGTAATTTACAGAAGTTAGAATACCAATTGTCTAACCATCTGACCCATGAGATTCTGGAACACTTTTCTGCATGGATGTTGAGGATAGATGAAGAAAACTTAATACTTTTACGGTGGAGCTTGATCATTTTATGCAAGTGTGTATGCAATGTGGTTGTCTGAATAGCAGTAGAGTATGTATGAGGATTCACAAGTTTATCTCCAGTACTTGCAACAGGTAGGATTATTTTTAAAGGACCAACAAGTACCTATGGGAAATATTCTTAACACAGGCCTCTCAACATCACTTCCCATCCACAACATGATGCTATTATTTTTTTTTTAGTAAAGTGGATTCTTTTACAGAGATAATAAATAGTCTTTGGTTTTCTTTTACAGTGAACTCCTGAGGCAGAATTGCTAAGAATTAGACCGAATAAGGGTTTCTCCAGGAGCCACTGACCAAGTGATTATTATAATGCTGTTAACTGAGCCTGCTAGTGCTTTGTAGCTAACATGTACGTTTCTATTTGGTTTTTGGGTCTAGATCAAGTATGGCAATACCAGGCAGTTTCCCATAACTGCTATTTCAGACTGACAGGTACAACATTACCTGTTCTCTTTTTCCCCTGTATGTTTTCTGGTGGTGAAGAAAAGTTTTTATTCTCTAAATAACCAAATGCATCTTCTGACTTTCAAGAATATCAAAAAGATCAAGATGAATCATTTGACACACACATATTTCAATGAACGTGTGGGTGGATGGAAGAATGTTTTACCCTTACTGCTGTTAACTTTCGGGCTACAAAATTATCAGGTATCAAAATTATGTCACTGATTCCACAGAATCTTCACTAAAAAAATCCGCCTGGTGATGACTAAAGAACTATTCTGAGCTTTGGAAGATTGAAATTGAACCCCGTGTTAGGATATAGACTTCCCGTGTGGTCTTTTTGTGCGTGTTACTAAGGTCGTTCAGATGTGATGCAGAAAATCCTATGCTTTCTCCTCCTCTGTATGAGGGGATTTGCTCTTTCAGAACAGTTGTCTAGTCATCAGCGAATAATGTTTGGTTTGGGAACAATCTTTTAACCCATCTTTACTACTGAAGCAGTTCCATATGCAAGGAAGGATTACAGAATAACACAAGAATAGCCATACTTGTTCAGACCACAGCTTACTGCTTTAACTCCAACAATAAACAAAAGTGAGTACCTATGGAAGAGCACAAACGAGGCAGGCGTATGCAGTATTTCCCCTGTTAATACTTTGCCAGCCTTCAACAGTTTTCAGCTTGGAAAATTCCCAAAGCCTGCTGGTATTTGTCTCCTAAGTAATCCTCAATGAATCTCTCTTCCAAATACTGATTAGTCTCCTCTGGACACAATCTATCTTGTCATTCAAAATGTCCTAAAGCAAAGAATTTCACAGGTCTAACACAACTTCCTTCTTGCTTGGGGTTTTTCTTTGGTTTCTTGGGTTGGGTTTTTTTTTTGTTTTGGTGGTTGGTTTCTCTTTTTTTTTTTTTTTTGCTGCTGCCCTAACTTGATGGTCCTGATTTCTTGTGCTGGAGAAGACAAATGACAGCTCACCACACTAGTCATGATTTTGAAGACTTCTGTCCTGATTAAGTTGTCTTTATTGCCATGTTGAAAATTGCTAGCTTATGCAGCCATCCTTCTTGTGGAAGCCATTCCATTGTTTTGAATTCATTTTCTTTAAAACTTTTCTGGTTCTAGTACATATTTTGTGAGGTCAGAGAACCATAACTGTCCACGATATTTCTGGTGTCAGCAAACCATGGCTGTATTCAATGGTTTAATGCAGTTTTCTCTTCATTATCTTTTCTTATTCTAGTAATTCCTAATGTTTGATTTTCTTTTTGACCGTTGCTGAGCACTGGGCATAGCATGTGCCTCTATACTATGATTCCAATGCCTTGTTCCTAAATGGTAATGGTCATCTCAGAGTCCATCATATTATATATGAAGGTAAGACAATCTTCCCCATGTGCAACACTACACACAAATAAATCCAAATTCTCATACATAGTTTATATATAAATAACTTACTCCAGAAATGAGAACCAGAAATAGTAACACAATCAATGTCACATAGAAAAGAGATCAGATTCCTAATACCTATTCCACTAAATAATTAAATTTTTATATTACTTATTGATTGAAAATAAGAAGCATATCTCACCCTTCCTCACTTAATGCTATCACTAGGCTGTAGGCTCTCTCCCTCATCTCGAACATGCCTTCTTTCTCTTGCAGACCGCCATAAATATTTAATTGTTCAACTCGCTGAGGGACAGCTTCAGGCAGGAGGGTCTGACAACATATTATTCTACAGTATTTCACTGGCTGATGACTAAAACCAGAAGGAAGGGGGGGAGGGAGAAATGCAAGGGGGGGGGGGGAGAGAAGGAGGGAGAAGTGGGGAGAGAGAGAAAAGGGAGAGAAGGGAGAGGGAGAAGGAAGGAGAGAAGTTAACATTTGTTAGACATAGGAAGGAGAGAAGTTAACATTTGTTAGACATAAGAGGGAACTGAATTCAAGTCTGTAGCCCACATTAGTCTTTGTAGTACGGAGTTATTAGATAAATTTTGGAGCACCTGATTCTGCTATCTTTTGAAAGAAGATTGGCCTCACCTCAGAAAAAAGCTGAAATGCTCGATTCCCAGGGAGAGTTCAGGACTGACCTGAGAAAAGTAACTGATCAGCATGCCTGACAGCCTTTTAATTCCTGGAAAGGAGACGAGTTCAACCTATGTCTTTCTCATCCTGATTTCCTCTTGGCATTTTACAGTTCCTTGGTCAGTACTCCAGCCTTTGCACAGCATATTATGACTAAGCCTGACTTTCCTTGTGTCGTGCCAGGCCCGAGGGACTTTGGCTTCTATTTTCATGCAAATAGTGGCAAAGCAAATGAGTTAGGATCTGCCAGGTGTGGCATTATGAGACCCAAGGTCCCCTTGCCACTGTAGTCGCTAAGTCTAACTGAAAATCAAATGGATTTAGGTTCAACAGAGTCTGAAGTCTGATCTTCAAAGTTATTAGACTCCTATTAAATAGAAATAAAATGGCTAATTATCTTTTAAGATCTTGGAGTAAATAACTTTTTTCTAAAATGACACTTAAATTCCCAAATGAAGTAGATATTGAAACAAAGGATGAAGCCACAATAAGGTAGTTTAAATGTATTGCTCCTTAAGAGCTTCTGCATTAGTTAATTCAGTTTCCCATACGTAAAGGTAGTATGGTAATGCTTTCATTCATGCTTCATTTCCGTGTGGATTTTATACTTTTGGGGGGATATGGCTTATTTTATGCTGTAGGTACAGTACCTACTGTAGCGGGGTCCTAATCACAATTATGGGCTATGGTAACTTTGGCAACAGAGTGACCACCTCTTTCATTTATATATCAGCCTTTGTAGTTACCACTATCTACTTTGATGATGTCTTTCTCTCTCACAGACAGAAAAATCCTTTCAAAATGGTGGTATTTGTGGACAGCACTGCTGGCATACTCACTTAAAATATTTTCTTCCCTAAATGTGAAGAAGAAACTCGAGTAAAATCAGGAGTCCCTCAAGGTGCTTTGAAAATCCAGGCCTATGGGATTTATGTGTGCATTTCCCATTGAAATAAAAAGAAAACAGTCAAATACACTGCGCAACTCTGAAAAAAGTTATCTTAAGATTTATGGCAATGTCTAAAAAGCTAAAAAGGAAATTCTTTCCCCAGCAATAATATGTATGCTCATATTTAGCTGTATTTTCATTCTTCAGCAAAGAAGAAAACAACCGTAAGCCTACTGATTTTATTTTTTAGTATCCCTGGCACATATAGGATTGTTTTCATTAGTGGCAAAACTACTTTTGCTCAGCTATGCAGTGTGCATTCTGTGCTAAGCTGTAATGCAAGCTAAAAGCTTTTCTTGGGTATGCAAAATAGTTTATTATTACTAACAGTTACACACAACCATCTTTAGTTAAAGAAATATGGCTGGATTTAAAGGGCACAAACCCTCCAAAGACCTAAAAATAATCAATTCTTTAGGGGCTTCTGGAGCTTTTAAGTATGTTTCTGCAGTACAGAAATCTGATGTGGATTATAAAAAGAAAACAGTGCCCTAATAGCTTACAGTATTATTTTACATCACAAAATTGTACAATTCAATGTGTACACTCCATAACGTAGGGCCCAAATCTGCCCTTCTATGCATCCCCATTGATTTTAACATTATTTCAATTGTTCAAAACAGAAAGAAAGCTATTGTAAAAATTTTTACACTGTAACATACTTTACTGTAATGACATGTATAGTATTAGCATATTCTGTGAAACACAGCAGGGTTTTCACATGGAGCAAGTCTACGCCTGGCTCGAAAGGTGTAGAGGCCTCCTGGCAGTGAACGAGGCCAGTTCTACTAAATGAGGGATTACTACATTCGAGCACCTCCACCAGATTAAGGATCACTATATTTTAGTGTGATGTTTGGGCATATGGAATCTGAGGATCCAGAATTTAATATCTAATCTTTAACGTTCACAAATCGTTAGTCAGGCCTCAAAACCTCAGGATTTAGGGGGGGGGAGAAATCATTTTTGTGAGTTAAAATTTAGTTTAATCAGCTGTTCGCCTGTGCTGCGGTTTTTTCTTTTAGCTTTCTGGATCATAACGATGTCATTACATTATGCTGTCCAGCTTTCTTCCTTATGTATGAGGACTTGAAATTGGCTTTTTTTTTAAATGAAAGTTTGTAATTCTTACTGAACTGTCTGAATTAGGAGGCTAGCTCTTGAGCAAAAATGTTAAGCATGGTTACACCTTTGCTAAAATCCTGACAGTTCAATTAAAGATCATCATCTGAGTGGTGCCCCTTTTACAGTTACCCACGGAGAATGTGCTCAGGCCATACTGGCTACATACATTTGGGTTCCAACTCTTCTCAGTTACCCTGAGAACAGAACTGAATCCCATCCAGTTTAGTTTTTCACAGAGCTGAGTCTCAAGTGTGATATATTATCAAGTCTGCCACCAGCATGGATGTCTGATATACTGTGATTTGTAGAAATGCTAGCACCGGTAAAATATTTTTACAAAGGAAAAGCTCGCTATTTGCAAAGAGTTATACACAGATGCTTCAGGACTAGAGCTTTGTGCATGCAGAGAAGCAGAAACAATACAGAGAAATTAATGCTGTCCATCGAAGACACCTTCCATGGAGCATTTCTACAGAGTCAGAGCCAAAGGTTTTTCAGATCGCTTCTGACAGCAGAGTCCTGACATTAAAGAGAAGGGAATTTTTGGCAAGGAGAACGAAACTAAATCAAAATTAAACTTGTTTAGAAAATATTTAATTGAAATACTTTGCACAACAATGCATGTGCCCGCCAAAAGCTGAAACACTCTAATTTCATTGAAATATCATTTAGTTGAAAAATTAAGAGGTGTCAAGAATAAAGCACCCTGTTTTGCCACTTCTGAACGGAAAATCTGGTTTTTCTTATGCACAGAGTGAAAGCAAAATAGAATGTTTCAAAATATCTTAATTTTCCCCCAGAATTTTCATTTTAGAAATTCCCAAATTTAGATGGTTTTCCCCTAAATGGAATAGGAATAACTACTGAAATCTTAATTTTTCCACAGGCTGGGTTTTCTGTCTTCTGTGTAGTATTCAAAGTGTTCCACCTTCTCAGAAAAGAATGACCATCTTTGGTCTACATCCTCATTGGACTGGAGTGTTGAGAAGCAGTTAAAAACCTGTATTATTGAACTGCAATTTCCACTCTCCTGGAAGAATGAAAAAAACAGAGTGCCATATGAAGGCAGCAACACATCCATGGTATGACTTTAAATTTCCAGAAAAGTCTTGATAACGCCTTCAAGAATGCTGTCACATAAGGTAGCCATAGGATCTGTGCTACGTTATATTAGATGACTGTCTTCTTGTTTGGCAGTCCCAAGCTCAGAGGATAAAACCAAACAAGCCAACCAACCAACCAATAATGTCTTGAGCTATATTAAAAAAACAAGACAGACTCAGCAACCTGAAGAAAATCATTGTATATCCTCATGTTAGTCTTGTAGTTAGTTCTTGTGTGCCTTCAGCTTGCTCACAGGATGAAAGGCAGGTAGCATAAGTAATGAAGGAAATCTTTTTCTCAACGTACAGGGGAAATACTGGTTTCATATACATTTATTAAACCAGCTTGTTTGACCACACTTGTGAGTTCCCGCTACTTACTACAAATGTAAAACATACGTAAGGAGAACAGAGACATGTAGATTTGTACACACTGCCTGGTTGTACAGCTGATAAAAAGAGATTTGTGGTTCAACATAATTGCCACACATTTCTTAAAAACAAATGTAGATTTTTCTACAAATATATTCTACAAATCTATAAATAATTGCAGGTTTTCCACCACATATCCCTTTCTAGGTAAGCTGTTAACTAACTGGAATAATGCTAACATAAAAAGGCAAACGAATATTAAACAATCTTTTTTTGTTGTTTAGAATTTTAAAGGTATTTTTTTTTCATTAGGCAGAGATATTTTGGCAATATTTACTTATCCTAAGTTTCCTACTTCTACAGGGGCAAGAGTAGGTACAATATGTTAGAGCCCTTAGCATTTAGGCTTCTAACTAAATTCATAGATGCTGGCAAGCTTTACTCATTTGTCAGAATGCTCTTTGCTCTGCTTGGTTTCACGGTAGCTGTGAAACTGGTCTCCAAAGCCTATGCACGCCACAGATATTTATGCATATAAAGGGATGGAAGCGAGAGAAAGCTTTCAATGAGGGAGCTGGCTGTTCCCATCTGGAGCTCTAAATGAGGAGCTTTAGCCTCACTCTGCCCCACAGGGGACATGCACACCAATGCAATAAGGTTTCCTATACATCTTGTTAAGCCAGCATTAGATTGAAAAACGCCAGTTTTCATCCACACGCCACCATCTCCTGAGCCCTCAAGCTTGTCCTCAGATCTCATAAAATACTTGCTTCCACCTGTTTCCACCAGTATCCTCTAGAGTTTACCATGAATTTAATTGCCTGCCAGTTTTTATGTCTGCTTAAACTACAAGACCTTTAAATAATTTATGTCCTAATTACTGTTCATCATTTTTTAACTAGAAGGCTCAATTCCATTCACACAAAAGAAAATTCATGGGATTCGTTCTGAGGAAATACTTTCAAGGAGCCATATAAAAATAGCAAGTGTGATCATGGTTTTGAAAAATGAACTTAAACTTACTCTAATAAAATGTCATAAAAATATTAATCATCCCCTCCTGATATGGATCATAGTCATTTTAGCACAGATTCTATTAAATAAGTTCATAGTTCATGTGAAATGTAATACCTCAGATTTCTGGAACAGCTTATTTATTGATCATCTCATTCAGGGCTACCATTCTGCTTGCAATTTATATTCCTTTCTCCCAAGCTGCAGGATTAAACCCAACTGATGTTTCAATCAATCTCAACTAACACAACCTCAGGCTATCAAATTCATCTACGATAATTTGGAGCAGAAGCCTGCAATGCCTCTGGGCCATAGTTCAGAATTAAACTTCTCTTTTTTGAAAGGGAGAGTGATTTTTTTTTTCAGGACTACAGTATTTTCAGGTACAAGCAAGTAATGCTTAAAGTTGCTCTATGATTTGTGGCAGGGCATCTTAGGGAGAGGGGAAATCGTTCTAATGGAGTGTTATAAGTTTCTTGAGTTCAACAAGTTAATAGAAGACACATGTCTGGAATGATTTTGCTGTTAGCATTTTGTCTGAGAAATATACACAAAGGAAAAACAGAAGATGAAATTATAGGACAGAGGTAGACTAAAGGCTTTTGAAGTTTTACTGTTGCTACCAGGAATAGCTGTAACTCTTTTACAGGTTTATGGTATTTCTGTTAAGCATATCATGGCCAATACTTTAAAAACCTGATTGTGTATCCATGCATGATTGCTTCTCTGCTTTTGCCCAACTGGGCCTATTTAACAGAGTAGGGGCCAAAATTCCACTGGTCTATTCATCCAGAAGCTCCAAAACTGAATTCCTTGTGAATTTGAAATATACATGATTTTGTAGACAGAATTAGGAGTTACAGGAGACATTGGTTATTAAAATGTTTACTTAAGAAAATAAAACTCATAGAAGTTGACCACTGTAGAAAACAAGAACAAAAGTAGTATGACTGCTCAGACTTATTTTTGCATAACTTTACTTAAATCAGTAGTGCAACATTTATGAGTAAATTTGTCAATATATGGATGGATGTCCAACCTCTGGCTGTGGGCTGGATCTGACTCACCAATGTAATTCAATGCCTGCTCTCCAGTTCCCTCTTCCCAGGAAGCCCTTCAGGCACAATTTGTCATACAACCCATCTGACCTTCAGGGTCCTGAAGTAACACATCCTTGCCCAGAACACGTGCTTATAGCATCATCAGATGAGAACGTTTTCACACACACATTCATGAAAACAACGCTGTGTTTGCTATTGTGCATCCCCGTGTACGTGCATTGCATGCTGGTGCCTGTCTGCATTTGGTAACAAAACAGATACCCTCGTAGGCACATCACTGCGGGAAGGAGAATATATGGCTGTGCATTATTTTCAGAACAGACTATTGGCATTTCCCTTTACTCAAAAAATCAGGTACAGCTGGAACAGTTGGGAAGACAGACAAAATTCTTCAGGTGAATCCACTCATTGGTGATCATAAGTTACACAGGAGATGAAAAGTTTTCCATCCAATTTGCCATACACCTTTTGGAGGAAAGATGCTATAAAAAAAACCCAAAAACAAAACCAAAACCAACAACACCCAAAGCCCAATACATTCAATGACTGCATATTTAGATTACAGAAGTAATTTCTCAGTTGCCCACATTTATCTTGTTTTACTTGAATACCTCATCACATCTGAGCTCTGGCTAGCCTACACTCAGGAAGTGTGGCGAAATTTTTCATCTAATACTGAAAAAGGTGGCAAAGATTTCCAAGCCAATTTTCTTCCCCAGCTTTCGCCAAAGGCCTAGCAGATATTCTGCTTTTTCCCTTCAGGAGAGGCAACATATGGAAATAATACAGGGCAGATCTCACTCCAAGCCACTTTTACACTCTTCGAAACCTGACTGTTCAGGCAGTAAAAGTATTTCTTGACACAACTGTTCTCAGCTACTATGTTCTTGTTAAAGCAGTCAGTTGTTTTCAGCCCAGATGGAATAAATACAGTGACCCACATACTCTTTGGCCCGACAGATCGATCTCTCTCCGTATCCCCGGTCAAGGCATATCGTGCCTCTATTGGTGTCTGTCAAGAAACCAGCATACAACCACCGATGGCAGCTTAATACACTGCAAATTCTTGGCACTGGGTGACACTGAAGTCTTTTAAAGATAGCTTAATGCTTTCCACCTGTTTCCAGAAAAATATACATGTGTCAAAGGTATAATCAGAATCCTACTTTCACATCTTCTGCTCAGTTGTGCAAATATCATGCCTGCAGAAGAATATTTTATGTGATTTCGAACACACAGTGGGATTACTGGGGCACTCCTGAAAGCTGAATAAAGAATTTCATACTTAGTTCAGGTATGCTGTTCTGATCTTTTATCATTAAAATCAAAAGGAAAGATTTTTATTGTCAAATTGCATCAAATGCAAGACTTTTGCTTTCACCATATCTCTGGTTTAAAATCAGATAGTTGTATTCATTACTGAAAGTACTGATGTGAACTCATAAAGGGAAAGTGACTATATGCAATCTGTTTAGCAATGCTAATACTGCTTTGCCAAATGTTTCATCCCAATAATTTTTGTATCAATAAGGGAAGTTCAGAGGACGTTGCTGTAATAAATTATTTTTCCTGAGAGGGATTAGAGTCCTCTGATGGTGCCCCATGTGTTGTAATAACTGTGGGCTACAACAGTTTCATCATGCTGTGGTATCCTTTGTTGATTTATTGCTTAGCTAATAGTCTTTAGAGGGGAGACTTGCTAATAATTTTAATTCACTCCACATACAGTTCAACACGGATTAACATTATGTGTACCATCACATTGTGAACTTCTAAAGGCCCAAAAGACTGACCAGGCAGCAGGCCTCATTCACAAGGAATTAATCAATATCTAAAGGTAAGGATCCTGTTCAGACAGAGGGACACCCATTGGGATACATGACTTGTGTCTATCAAAGAGACAGAGACTTTAAAAATAATTTGTAGTTTTTTACAGGACACAAGACTGCACACAATTTCTTACACAGCAACAGCAACAAAAATCCAACTAACTGGTTAAAAAGGCAGAACTCTCTGTTGATTATAACCTTAAAATGATGTGATATATGATGGAAAAAATCAGTTACTTCATGGTGCATACTAATCTTTTTTTTTCAACAAAACTGTTCATGGAATACCAGCTGCAGAATCCTGATTTCTGTGAATATTAAAAAAAACCCCCAAAATCAGTATGTCCTTAATATTTATATTAAAAATACTGTTGTGCCTTGAAAAAAGTCAGTTAATTTGTGCAACACATCCATGGAAGATATAAGGGGATTTTAATTTTCCTTTAGGTGAATTGTGTTTAATCACTGACTGAAAATTAGACCATCCACTAGGAAAAGAACTCCACACGTATTGTAGGAGCTAATTCGTCATTCAGTTTTGCAGGTGAAACTCTATTTAAGTTTTCAATGCCAGAATAAAGAATACTGAAAAGAAGTTCATGTGAATTCTCATTAAAGATAGTAGATTGTTGACACTATTGGACTGCTTCTGCCTGGAAATTTCCTTCTCTCAAAGTCTACTTTCTTTGATGAGAGACTCGTTGTCTCTCTAACAAGTCAACTAGCAAGTAAGCAATGTCTGCACTTGCTTATTTGGTGTAGATGATTGCCTTAAAGGAACAGGGCCAAAACAGTTAATAGTTCATCTCTGTTTCATAACTTCTATCTTGTTAAAACTCTATTTTTTTTATTTATAGCTTTGTGGGCCTCTAATGTAAAGTGTTTGGAAAGGTAAAGGAACAGAATCCATAACAAGTATCCATAGCTAGTTAGAACAGAATCATAGAATCGTTTAGCCTGGAAAAGACCTTTAAGGTCTTTGAGCCCATCCGTAAACCTAACACAGCCAAGTCCACCGCTAAACCATGTCCCCAGGTGCTGCACCTGCTGGTCTTTTAAATACCTCCAGGGATGGTGACTCAACCGCTTCCCTGGGCCGCCTGTTCCAGTGCTTGATAACCCTTTCAGTGAAGAAATTTTTCTTAATATCCAATCCAGACCTCCCCTGGCATGACTTGAGGCCATTTTGTCTCATCCTATCACTTGCTACCTGGGAGAAGAGACTGACGCCCACCTCACTACAACCCCCTTTCAGGTAGCTGCAGAGAGCGATCAGGTCTCCCCTCAGGCTCCTTTTCTCCAGGCTGAACAACCCCAGTTCCCTCAGCCGCTCCTCACAGCACTTGTGCTCTAGACCCTTCACCA
>JANZLQ010000022.1:24306186-24323915 GCA_026212715.1 Elanus axillaris | reverse complement strand
TTGTTGAACCTCATGCAGTTGGCCTCGGCCCATCGATCCAGCCTGTCCAGATCCCTCTGTAGAGCCTTCCTACCCTCAATTGGATCAACCCTCCTGCCCAGCTTGGTGTTGTCCGCAAGCTTACTGAGGTGCACTCGACCCACTCATCCAGATCACTGATAAAGATATTAAACAGAACTGGCCTCAATACTGAGCCCTGGGGAACCCCACTTGTGACTGGCCACCAACCAGATTTAACTCCATTCACCACAACTCTTTGGGCCCAGCCATCCAGACGGTTTTTTACCCAGCAAAGAGTATGCCTGTCCAAGCCATGAGCAGCCAGATTCTTCAGGAGAATGCTGTGGGAAATAGTGTCACTGGCTTTACCAAAGTCCAAGTAAACAACATCTACTTTCTCTCATCCACTAAGTGGGTCACCTTGTCATAGAATGAGATCAGGTTAGTCAAGCAGGACCTGCCTTTTAGTTTGGTAGTATAAAACAACAGTGAAGCCTTTCCATCTACCCAATTTTAGTGCCTAAAGCTTACATTAATCTTCTCTCATCCTCTTCACCTCTCTCATGCACCGGGTACGCAAAATTGCTACGCTATGTGTGAAGTTCATAGGTAGAATATATCCATGCTCTGAATACTCTCTGCTCACAATACAGAAAAAATTATTCTAGGAGTTTTGTGAAACAAGATTATGCAAGTACACAAATGGAACTGGCAGCTGTTTATGGCCATGAAGTTTCAAAAGTACAAGAGATCAGATTGGTACTAGCCCATAGTCAATAGCAGCAGACTTCAAGAGCTTACCCAAAATAAAACAAAAAACATTGAGATTGTCCTTGTACACGTCATCAACTCCATTAATAAATGGCAGTTTGCCACATGTGTTGGAAACGTCTTCATGATATATTTCTATTTGTGTCCTCAAAATTGCAGGTTTTGGTAATTGCAAAAGTAACAGAAATCCCAAACTGTTCAACGTATGTCTTTTACTAAATTGTCCCAGTCTTAAGAGAGAATATACTTTTAGAACGCTGTTAAAATTTCACCTGGAATGTCACAGGCATCCCACTGCACCCTTAGCAGTTCACATGCTTCAGCTGAATCCCGAAGAGCAAGAGCGTACTTTCTTACAATTTTCATTGTTTCATAATGGATGCAGTGTGATTGAAAAGTAACAAAGGATGAAACAGCAAAATTCAGTTGCCTTTTGTGTACACAATAGCAACTCAGTATGGTAAGTGCTAGTACAGCATAGATCCTAGTAGCTTCCTCTGGGTGTATCCGAGTTTGTGCCCTAAATGTGAAAGTATTTGAAACTTAGATTTGTGGTTTTATTTTTAAACCCAGTCTTTCACTACTCAGGGATAAATTCTTAGAAGTTATCAAGATTTCAGTGACCCAACTGTTATGAGAAACCACTAACAATCACGAAGTTGCCATATAGAAAGGGGGAAAATACAGATATAGTTGTAATGGTATAGATTTAAGTTTCAAGTTATCAAAAAGTTAATTTTGGTGATGTGCCTGAATTGTTTTTCCTTTTCACTCAAACAGTTCTAGTGAATTTGCAGACTTGTTTTGCTCACTGATACAGAAAGAATATTTTCCCCTTACACAGATGAAACCAAGTGAAGCAAAGGACAAAAAGTGGGACATTTTATTACTTGAAAGATATTTCATAATTTTCTGAAACACTTCAGTTTAATCAAACCCACCTAATGTTATTGGTAGCCCCATCCAGTGTTGATTTAATCAAACTGATACACAGCAGTTGAAATCAGGGCCTGGTTCAACTAGTTCCTCAACGATAATTTATTTTCCTTGAAGGCTGACGTATTAGTTTCACACACTTTGACACTTCTGATAATGAAAACACCAATAGCTTGGAACAGTTGTAATGAATATATGAATAAAAGCCACAGGATCAGCCTCTTTGTCTGTTACCAGTACTTGGGAGACTGGGCCATTTCTGAGTGGGACACAGGAATCTGATGCCAATGCAAAGTTATGCACCTGCGGTGGAATAACCCCACGTAACCCAGGCTGGGCATCGCTGGCTAGAAAGGACCTTTGCACAATGAGAGTTGCGGGTCCTGGTGGGCAAGCAGAATGTGAGTTGGCAATGTGCTCATCCAGCAAAACAGGCCAATGCCACTGGCCTGTGTTAGCAAGAGTGCAGCCAGAAAGCTGAGGGAAGGGGTTTTCCCCCTCTATTCAGCATTTGTGAGATGGCATCTGGAGTAGCGTCTAGTTCTGGATTTCCCAGTAGGAGAAAGACATTGACGTAACTGAGAAGGCGGGTGTATTCAGAGAAATGGGTTTGGGAGAAGGCTAAGGGTGAATCTTACTGCTATCTTCAACTGCCTATTGGGAGGACAGAGTCAAAGCCTTAGGGGTGTACACTCGTGGAACTAGAGGCAATGGGAAAAGTTGTAAGAATGGAAATTGCCATCACATATTAAGAAACTTATTTTCACCAGAGAAGTAGTTAAAAATCAGGAGAGATTGCTCAGAAAGGCTGTGAAATCTCTGTCTTTGGACATACTCATAACTTGACTGGACGAGCTCCTCAGCAACCGGAACCACATCTAAACTGACCCCGCTTTGAAGGCAGTGGGGCTGCACCCAATGATCTCCAAAACTCCCTTCCAGTTTGTATTCTACTATGACTCTATGACTGCGTTGGATTACCTCTCCACTTCGATGTCTGGTTCTACTGTGGATATATGATACGTCCATCAGCTTTATTTCAATCATTGTTTTCACATAAACTGTGTTTTTGAACAGATTTCTCTGACTTTAAATTTGGGGATTACCAACTAGAACAGGGTTGAAATAATGATTTAAGCTTTTCTACACTTCTCAAAATTTAATTTGGAGCCAAAAAGAACTATCGAGATAAAAGGATAATAAGAAATTACTGACTTCTTACCCGTTCCCTTTGGCCAGGTACCTATGACATGTCTAAGGTATTTCCATTTTTGTTTTAATACTTGTTTTGAAATAACCATTGCCAACATGTTATGAAAATCATCCACCTGCTTCTTAAATTCCTATTACTGTACTACATATTCAAACGTTAACCTTAAACAGTAGATCAAGCGATTTATCCACTATATCCTCTGACGTGTAAAGACGTATTACGTATATGTAATGAATAAGTAAGAGCTACCTAATAAATGTAGTTGAGATCTATCAAATGTCATTAACAGTTACCGTAAAAAATACAGTGTAATCTGGTAAATAGCATATCAACTGAAAAGATGGTACAGGTTTATTGTGGTCTCTGTTGTATTTTCCTATGTAACGTTTTCGTGCTAACTACTCCCATGCCAATGTGGTTTACTAGTAAATTTTAGCCCTCTCTCCAAAATTTTTTGCAATCTATTAATTATGAGTTACCCAAATAAGATTAGGTATATGGTATCAGAATTTATACAAAATTTGAAGATTATGTCAATCTGCAACAACATATCGCACCCAAACAGCACAACAGGATGTCTCGCTTAGTTCATTCTTTCTCTTGTTCGGAAAAAAAACCCTATTAGGAAATATGTATTCATTTTAGTGTACCTAGAAAGTGAAAAAAAATAATTCAGTGAGGAAGAAGTAAGACAATATGTGAAAGGAGCAACTGGTTGAGGACAGTTCCTCTAGAAAGATACAGAAGCAATGGGTAATTTACAATTAATAATATCAACAGAGTTTAGCCTCTTCATCTTTATGGAATATTTTCAGCCAGGTTGTGATATTCTAAAAATACTTCCTTACTTACCTGATCTAAAGTTCACTGAAGTCAATAGAAAGATTTCTTTTAACAGGGACACCATGACCAATTTGGAAGGTAGTTTTGGCTCTATGGATTGGACTCAAGGAAACCTCTGCAAATAATAGAATTTATAAAATGGATGGAAGGGCTATCTTCTAAGGGTCATTTATTACTGCTGTGTCTGTGCATAGCAAGTCAAAATAAATACTACTAATTTCTACTAATATACAGCACTCTTTCTTGGAGATGAGTGGTTTATGCTGTATGTCATGCTGTATTCTATGCTTGCTATACTATCTCTGTTTTTTATTGTGGCACAAATGTTCCCTTGTAGAACTTTAAACTTTAGTTTCTACTAAATCATGTTAAGCCTGAAAGACCTTGTGCCGATAAAGCTCAGTTCTGTAAAGTCGCTACAAAAGGGATATGAGCTCGGTTAAATGCATTCATTTAAAGACCAGAGAAGACATTTACATGAAGAGTCCTTACACTGTTATCATTACATCCATTCTCATTTGGATCTCCATTATATGATGAAGGGGTGCCCAGTAAAGCGTTAAGAGTGTTATTTACTTTCATGATCATATGTTCATCTTGAGTGATTCTTCAGTCTGAAATACCACTTTCAGAAAGATGCTCTAAGTGAGAGCTCTCAGTAGTACCAGAAGTAAAAGTAATCTTCAGGAACCAGTGATATGAACATGAAGGTTAGCTATCCATTCTTCAAGTTTGGGCAAACTATGTCCTCAGGCAGTGGGGCCCTCAGATCAACCAGCGTGGGACCCCTCCTTGCGGCACTCAGCCGGATCCCACTTTCCTTTGCTGCTGACAGGCTCCTTACGGACACCCCTATTCTAAAGTGCGTCAGGGCACAGGATCAAACACCAGCATAAAATTGTTTGCAGCGTTTAATTGCTAGGACTGCCCCTGACACGGCTTTGTCCAGTGCCAGCCAGCATTCTCAAAGTGCTTGGGCGTGATATGAGACACTGGACTGGGCAGGGATAATTCTCATCAGGCAGGATGAGCCAAGGCCATCTCTAAAGGGAGGAACAAAATCTAACCTCACAGATGGGAATCCTGCTGTGCCAGAGAAAGGGTCTTTCTCTATTTTGCTTGCCTTGACAAAGCCAAAAGAAGGAGGGCTTCCTTTTTTATGAACTCTCCAGAGGCAATGTCTTTATTTTCAGGAGATCTTCTAATCTGCTAAATAATGCTCCGACACAGTGATTTCAGTATAAATGAAAACAATAATTTCGTGCGCCTTTACTAATGAAGTAAAATGCTAATTTTACAAGTCAGTTATAAATGAATATTGCTCTAAAATTTTCAAATTAAATATTCACCCGAATTCAACGGTATAGTAAAATTAGAACAGTACTATTGACTAGCCACAATTGAACGCTAATTGCTTGTCACATTGTGGTGAATGCTTTTCGTTCTATACATAATTATATGTATATAATATGCTGTAGTACTACTGTTATGTAATGAAGAGTCTGATTTTCTGGGGTAACACATTTATAACTGAACAGTATGAAAAAGCAATGTATTGATCATTTTAAATTTGCAGCAGAATTCTCCCCTGTGACTAATTGTGTATTCTGATGTTCTTCCAGTCTTATATCCCTCTGCAGAGCTCCTATGAATCTTTAATCACCTTCTAACTCAGTGATGCCAGAATCACTTTTCATCATCATATCCACTCAGCTGAATTCCAATGATCTCCACAAAACAAAGTATCAAAATATATTTCTGAGACTGATTGCTTCACAAGTTACGAGCTATAATGCAAGAAGATTAAGTTTCATTAGCCCCCACACTCTTCTTAAACGGTTTTCAAACTATATTTCCTCTGGCTGTTTCAAATGCTTGGGCATATAGCAAGGTGGGAAAATAAAAGCCCTTTCAATATCAACACAGAACCTTTGGAAAAAGTCTTTCCGTGAAACTGATGATTTTTAATAAGTTCTTTCACTGTAGAAGTATTTGACTAAAATTGTAAAGAGAAAGGTTTCTGTACATAACATGATTTTTTTCCCCCTCTTTGATCAGCATTATCTTTTGCTGGTCATAACTTTTCATTTGCTATTTGGTTATGCAGCTTTGTCATATTTACATTTTATGTCAATTCATCATGTCCATAAACATTCTTTTCTGTTTTCAGATAAACTTCATTATTGGTTTTTTCACCACTGCCTTGGTTGTTCCTTCTTCGCGATGGAGAGAAGTGCAAGAGCAATGCCATTTTAGTTTGTTTGCTATATCTTGGAAACCAATAATTTTTAAAATTAAAATTTTCATTTTCATAATGCTATACTGATTTCTTACGTCTCATATTGGAAATGAAAGTACTTAAATTTTAAAAAATCCAGATTTTTTGCAATTATTTTCAATATTTTATAATGTATTTATTATATCTATACTTTATAACATATATTTATACTAGTGCTAGAAAACAAGGCATATTAAGTTATATAAAATAGCTATTGTACATGTTGTCTATTTTATAGAAAATATAGAGAGAGATAACTAGCCCCGATGATTACTCCTCTCTCACCATGTTAAATCTGCCTAAACCTCTCATTTCTCACTTTGATTGCCACAACTTGACCTTTGATTATAAGGCAGAATGCGGTAGCTACACTCACAAGTAAAAATTTATTATCACCTCTTGGCACTATTTTTGGAAATGGTAAAGCTGAGAAAATGCAGCATAACTCTTTACTGAGTGATAAAACAGTTGGTGGAACCCTCATTCTGTGAGGCGGCAGGAAAAACAAGTCGAGAAGAGGAGATCAAAGGAAAAACAAACCATCAACAAACCCGTAACTTGACTGAGGCTGGGCTGCGTAAGGCGAGACAGTCCACAACTTCAGCGAACCCAGGAGAATTACTCGCAAGCTCATGGTCCCCCTTTACCCTAAAGGGGAGCCACTTGCTACCCATCTCCTGGTGGCAAGTAGTGTATTCCTTCCACAGCGGCTCATTGCAGCTGACCGGCATGGGGTACGGGAGCAGTCGCCTCCGTTCCTCCTCTCTGTCCTGCAAACTAGACCACGTATACATCAGCATGTGTACATAATGTAAGCAACAGAACAAAACTTGCAGGGAGAAAGTGGAGTATGCTGAACATTCATACTGCAAGGTAGCCCGCTCTCGTAAATAGATTAAAATCCCCCTTTATCCTTTCTTTCTTCCCCTTTAGCTCCTTTTTTCTTGGTTGTCTCCAGAAATGACTGGTTACAGATATTCTCTGTATCGAGAACACACAAAAGTAACACACTACTATCTACTGAATTATGCCATACGTGAGATTAAAACCAGAAACAAATCCCAACATTTCTTCAACTTCAACATTTCCTGAGACATTTTGATTAGAGCTACAGCTAATAAACAATTTTTTCGATATGGGGCAGTGGACCCTGAAAGCATGGTCTGACCAGATGGGTACAAGCACACAGACAAATAAATAATTCAAGATAAATGAGGCTTCACGGCCCCTGCAGGAAATGAGTGACAGATCTCATGCTCAGAGCATTAGCATGACATAAATTCAAAAGGCTTGAAATTTATGTGGACCGTTAACACTGCACACATGTGCACAAACACATGCAATTTCTTAATCAGTCCTGGCTCTGTTTTCATGTACCAGCCCTAGGTCAGAAAGGGTGAATGCTTCCAATCAATATCCAGTTGTTAGAGTAACAGCCATGTCCGTTCTGGATGGCCGAGTGGGTGAAAACATGTTTGTTCTACTTAATGTGACACAGTCCCGTCAAATTAACAACCACGACGGCAGAAGCAGGCTTGCTTAATGGGCTGAAGTCAGTTCCACAGAGAATTTATTATCAACACTCAACCAATAGATCTGAAACCTCATTACTAAAGGTTTATTTGCAGATAATAACTAAAGGCACACTTTATGTACATAGGTGTTGTCTGATTTTAAAGATACAGCATGCTACGCTACTTAGTAAACAGATTGTCTTTAAATTGACATAACCTCAAGATAACATCTGTATGTTATGTGAGTAGTAGATTTATTTAGCCCAGCCCCTGTTTGGTCAAACTATAATAGGTACTAACCCTGTAAATGCAAAGAATTTCTTTTTCCTGCTGTGTGTCAACGGTAACTGCAGAGGATATGCAAGAAAGCTGACTCCCAGCACGCGAGCCCTAATCAAGGTCTAAACCACGAATTTTAGCTCCCCTGCGTATTTCCAGAATGGAGTAACTGAGAGTGGTTAAAAGTCAGCTTCAGTCTGGACCAGCTCTTTGCCACAGATGTGCGGAACTCCTTGCCATGCTGCAGTAAAATTCTGATAATCGGGTTACCAGATTCTCTTCCTTTTTCCACTCCTGTGAGAATGATGTCTAGTGGTAATAGACAGCAGAGTCAATCAGAATCATTCAGAAAAACTCCTTTTAACCAGACATGGCTGGAATTTGTCTTCCTTGGTAGCGCTTGATGCTCAGCTATGAAAGAACAAACTTTGTTTAGCTTCTCAGTTAATCTACTTGTACATAGGAAATGATTTTTTGTGTACCTGACTGCTAAGCGGTGGATAGAAAATTTTGGATAGGAATTTCATACTTACTCAGTGTTACAGAGTCTATATTTTATGAAAAATAATTTTTCTGGTAATTGGCATAGGATTAATAGTTTTCTGTTGCCCAGAATAAGTATTCTTTTTCGGATGGAAAGCAGTGTGCTGTTGAAATGGTGGTGTAGCAGACAAAACTCCAGCTGGGTTGACCGGAGGACCTTGCAATGCTAAAGGAGCCCACGCCTGTGATCTTAGCGCTATCGCAGTGCAGGCTCTGCAGCGTCAGCAGCGCTGAATTCTGCTGCCATAAGGATGCACGGGTGCGGCCCGGATACTTCTGCTATGCAAAAGAGAGAGGAAGAAGAAGGACAGAGCTGCAGAGCCAGATCTACCTTATGGGAATGGAAAGGTGAAGATGGCAACTGGTGTTTGTGGAAGAATCTTCTTCTTCCCAAAGGGGTACAATGGCCAGCCTGGCTTTCTAGAGCTCTCACCGTTTTTCTCTCCTCAGCTATCTGTCGCCAAAGCCAAACGTTCACTTTGCCTTCAGGTAGAACTAGCCCTGAGCATTCCCTTGTGCAAAGGACAATTTTACATAGTTCATAGCCTTTCAGCATTCCTGGTTGATTGCCACTGGGAAATAAAAAATCAGCAGATTTCAGGATTAATTCCCTGCCACATTTCAAAAACCATGCTGTTAACTACAGAAAGGCTTAGAAATTCTTATGGGAAATCTTAATATTTGTGTACCCCCACCTGACATTGCTCCCAGTAGTTCTCATTTTTGCTTCTAAAAAATGTAGATTAAATTAGTAATCCAACACTAAAAAATCAACCAAAAAGAAAGATAATGGAATAGTTAGTTTATGACAAGATCTAATAAAAGAAATGTTAGGCCCACATATTAAATGCTCCTAAAGTAGGTTAAAGGAAGTGTTTCATCAAAATTAGTCAATAGAAAACCATCCAAATTGTTCCACTGAAAATTTTATTTTCAGTTATTTTTATTGTTACTATTCCACCAAAAGGGTCTGCTTTCTACAGAGAGCTCAGAATTTTAACTGAAAAAAACCCTTAGATGCTTGAAAACTGAAGTATTTTGGCTGCAAGCTGAACATCCTCTGATTAGGAGATGCTGCCACCTAAGAATTACAGGATTTGGAGTGCAGGTGTTTGTTTTGTGCGCTACTGAGGAGGATGAGACAGAAAGACCCAGATCACAGTCACTTAGTGGCCTCTGTACTTAACTAGGAAGAGCAGAGATGTGACCAAAGGGCCTGTAAGTGGTCTATGGTTATTCCAATTTCTTTCTGTATTGGAATGAAAACTGTCAGAATTTTCCAGTTCTGCAATGTATGCTAAACCAGCTATGACTTTGAAATCTCAAAAAATTTAGTGAAGGAAAACTAACGTGTGGGAAGGTTTAATCCACCTATGTCCCATGAATATAGTTTGTGTTTCCATCACATCATTTGTTTAAAATACCATTTTCTATAATAAACAAATCAGTCAATTGATCAACCAGTCAAATGAATCAATCAAAGATTTGGAAGAATCTTGAATTCACCCCTAACAATAGTTAGTAAAGAACACCAAACAAACCTTTATTTAAGAAATAAAGATAATTATTCTAACACTTGGCAGAACTCTCTAAGGATTTTTCCTTGAATTTTTGCTGTTAAAAGTTCTTATACCTCCTAAATCCCAATTTAATTATCTCTCTGCTTGCCAGACCTTGGAAGACATATTTGAGTGTTTTATTCAATTTATATTTGCCTTTGAGTTTTTCAGCAACAGCCCCCCACTATCTGTCTGCTAGGGAGCTATCAATGCTGCCCGTTGCATTCAAAGAAAAGTCAGACAGGAAAAAAGAAAAAGAAAGGGAAAGAAAGAAAAGAACCCCCTTAATCTCTTTGATTTGAGACTTGCTGCGTGAACATATGGTGGTGGGCACAGTTCATGTCTGCATTTTAGAGTTAGCTTTCATTGTTGAAGTGTAATCTACATCAAACAATTTGCAGCTTCGTATGTCTCATGCTAAAATTCCAGTTCATCGGGGACTCTTCTAAGTGAATTTAAGATTTAGGAAGGTGAACACAGAAAACCTTAACAGACTCGGGGAAAAATCCTGGCCTCACGAACTCAGTCAGATTTTGTTACTGACTTAGGCAGAAACGGAATCTCATCCATCTGGTCTGCCATTTTCTCTTGTTACGGCCTCAGCTGCATCCCTTGCCAGGCATCATAGCAACAACAGCCTGTGATCAGAAACAGTTGAATTAAATGGAGCGCTTCAAATAGTTTAGCCAACAGGTAAAAAATAACACCTTGGGATTTCATCATGAAAAAGAATGATGAAGCTCAAAGCGTTATGAAATGGGCTGGGAGGGTGTCTGTTTTGGAAACAAGGGAGCAAAAAATGCTCGTTATTCTGTGACATGTGTCAGTCAAAAAGCAGGAGTTTTTTTAAAGAGATGACAGATTCTTGGATACCTCTGTCTGGTAATAAAATCCTCTAAATCTATCAGCGCCAACAACTCAGCTGGAAACAAGGTGGAATCATATCACCTTCTCCTTAAAAAGAAGGCATAAGGAAGAGTAAGAGAAGTGTTTGTAGGGTAAGACAATGAACAGCATAACATTCATCTGCATGAATAGTCCATAAATTTTCATCTTTTCCTTTTGATCTTAGTAAAGTATTTTCTTATTAGACAGCTAAACTGATATATTCATTCTAAAATTGGCTGCATTATGAAGAGTTTTGCCAGCAGGTCAAAGGAGGTGATTCTTCCCTTTGGCTCAGCACTGATGAGACACAACTGGAGTGCTGAGTCCAATCCTGGGCTCCCCAGTACAACAGAGACGTGGACATAACTGGACTGAGTCCAGTGAAGGGCCACAAACGTGATGGAGGGATTGAAGCATCTGTCACATGAGGAAAGCCGGGAGAGCCGGGGTTGTCTAGGCTGGGGAAGGTTCTTGGAGGATCTTATCAATATGTGTAAGTGCTGGGTGGTAGGGAGGGGAGAAAGAAGGTGGAGCCAGATGCCTCTCAGTAGAGCCTAGTGACAAAAGAAGAGGCAATGGAAAGAAATAAAATACAGGAAATGCTATTTAAAATAAGAAAAAGCCTGTTTACTGTGAGGGTGGTGAAACACGGGAACAAGTTGCTCAAGAAGGTTGTGGAACCTCCATCACTGGAGATGTTCAGAATCCAGCTGAAGAAGTTCCTGCTGTAGAGAGAGTTGGGTTAAATGATTTCTAGTGGTCTCTTCCACACTTAAACACTGTGTGACTTTGTGATTTTGTAGGGTAAGTGTTTACAACCACCTTTCCATATAACTGCTATTGCAGGAAGGAGGCCCGGGCTAGACACAGACTCCACCGTGCTCAGCCTGGGTCCTGAATTTAGATGAACCTGGGCTCAGAATCTCCTGTCACATGGAAGAAGTTGCCTGCTCCTTAAACTAGATGGAGACACAGAACCTCCTGCTGTATAGAGGGTGTTGAAGCAGCACAAAAGAAGGTTGGATTAAGTAAAATGGGCAGGGGTTATTTGTAGAGGAGTATCACTGATGCATTTCTGAAAGTATCCACCAGTCTAGAAGACCTAGGAAGCACATTAAACTAATTTAATTTAATTTTAATACAGAAAAGAACTGCCAGTGATTCTTATTTACAATATATCAGGCTATAATTATTTAGTTACCTGTTCTTTCATATATCTTTCTCAAGACTGGCTTCCCCTCTTGGCTGCTTCATATCAAAACAAGGTTATAAACGTCACAGCTGTTTATTAAGTGCAGAGAGCACAGGTGTGTATCAGTTTCAGCAGTCACATAGGACAATTTTCTGGCCCATAATGTGTGGATTCATTGAATGTTGGCAGGAGACTGAAAGGGGAAATGGAGGCTGTACGTATGTACAAGAGGGTACTTGGAACAGACATCTGCCATCCTTATAGAGATGTACAGCATCAGAGAAAAACAAGACAACGCAGTGTGTCTTAAGATGTCTGTGCTTAAGAGAAGGAGCTCTTAAGAATGCCATCTAAACCTCTGAATGTAAATCTTTTTCTCAAAAAAAACCCCACTTTTTGCCTTCCCTAACATCACAACTCATCCCTTGGAGAGATGAAAAGCAAGGGCTGTAGCCAAGCAACAACAAATAATCTTTAAGACTCCTCTTTTCAAAGTAAAACAGAGCCTCAACCCAAACCACCTCTTCCTTTCTTCATCAATGCAGGCAACCTACAGCACAGCCCGTAAACAAAGCAAAAGCTTGGTGTTTCTTTGTTTTTCCAAAATAAATAAGCAAGACTGATGAACAGATTAAGCTCTTTTAATATATTTGGAAATCCTCTTTTTTAGCAGAATATAGCAAGGCTGACAAGCGAACTGCTAGAAAACACAGTCTGCTCAGACTGAAAACACTTTAGACAATCACAGACAAAACTTCTGTGCAGACTTGTGTATGATTCCCCTGTAGAGTAAACCTAGACCTGTAAAATTCATTGAGTTGCTGGTTTACTAGAAAGAAATAAATTTTATATAAAAATAAAAAAGATTAGATTCTCGAAAGAAAAGTAAGTCCTTACACAGCGAAACTTTGAGGTTTAGATTTAAAGTCAATTAACTAATTAAAACAACACAACAAGAGGGTAAGTCTTTGGAAAAGTCAGGTTCTTTCCCCCCTCGCTTTTTCTCTCCCTCTTTGGCTAAAAGGGCTAAGCAAAACTACATGCAAATACACAAAGTATTTCCAAATGTCCATCTGTAGTTAAAAGAGATTAAATTTGCTCTAGCACGGTCCTACTCTTGCCGATCCATTCAGGATAGCTTTGTTTTCCTAGCAGGCTCTAGTGCTGGTACTGTTTTAAAAAAGAAAAGTCTCACAAAAATAGTTTCAGGGAGGATATGGAGCATTACCTGTTACGTCTTGGCTCACCAAAAAAACCCACAAGCTATTTCCCATTTAACTGTCGGCCCTAAACCATTAGTTTTGCTGGCAAGACACATTCCTCCCCACTCCCCTTCGCACCCGTCTGATTAGAGGACCTTATTAACACAACTAGTGTTAATCCTTCAGAAAAAGATGGTCAGCAAGCAAATGTGGTTTTAGCAAATGCTGCTACCTTGCAGCAGGTGCCTGAGGACAGAAGGCACGTTGCCTACCTTCTGTTGCCTCAGCTTCCTTACCTGGAACTTGGAGGACAAGCGAGATCAGAATTGCAGATGGTATTGAGAACTGTTGATGAAAAAATGAACTATATATAAAAAACCACGTGTCTTTAACAATAGCTGTCAACAGGCCAGATGAGAGCATGCTTTACAGCTAAATGTGCGAGTCTTCCCACCATGTATGAAATGGAGAACGCTGTACATAAAGAAAGTAGTATGGACACATACATAGCAGTACCTAAGTTCTTTTCACCATTATCAAGGCGCTAGGTAGAAAAATAAATAGCTAAAACACTCAAATAGCAATTTTTATATTTTTACCATCTGCAAAAAGCTGTTCTTTACTTTCCAAATCATCTTTACTTTAAATGGAGGAAAGGTGGGACAAAAAGAAGGGAGAAAAGATTCTCTTAATATTAATTTGCATAATAACTGGGTTTGTTTATAACATGCTGACTCTCAAATGGGTGCAAAATAGAACTGCTTCCAAAGAAGCATATTTGTATAACTAAATAAATCAACGCAGCTAAAAAAAATAAAAAAGTGTGATCCTTAGGTAGCTCACACACTAAAAACATTTTTTTCCACTTCACCTGCTGAAACACTTAAGTTGCTTGACTACATTTTGACATTCGCTGCTATATAATAAAGTAAGAAAGGATGTAATCCTGTTAATGATCAGTACAGCCTGCATTATATTTGACTCAACAGTTTGCCGTAATAACTTTATCAATTACTGAGCAGCATTTTCCTTCTCCCATAATTTACATGGAAGTAACACCGTATGTCACAACATATTCAGTGGGCAATTATAATGAGAACATCAAAAAAAAGCCAACCTAAGATGAATGTGTTATTCTCAAGGTTTCAGTACAGCCAAATAAATGTTGTTAGGAGAAATCTAACATGAAAGGCATTTTTTCTTCCTTAAATTCTCTCCCAAAGGACTGACACAACTTTTCACTGGAAGCGAGTAGAGATGATGTGATGAATGACAGGCCAACAACTTAATTTAACTAGAGATGTAAATTTTTTACTGTCAGATATGCAGCTTTAGCAAAGTCACATCCAACCCACACATTATCTCAGATAATCACTTGTAAGATGTCTCAGGTGAAATATCTCTTAACCTTCAGAGATAAGAGAAAATTACAACATGTACTGCTCTAGATTTTTGCAGTGCAGATTCCACAGGACATAACCTGCTTGTATTGTGTTTCAATCAATTTAAATTGATTTTATGAAAGCTGTGTGGCAAGCTGTTGGAATACGGCAGTTCTCTTGGATTGGATATATTCTACCCTGGTATAGCCTCTTTTTCTTTTGCTGTTGCCTTTTTGTAATATTTTGCAATCAGGAAATAATTCATGGCGAATAATTTACTCAGCAAATTTAGGCAATAGACACAGAACCTACACAAGGGCACAAGAGTCTGTCTTTTGGAAGCAAACAGGAGAACTGGGGCATAAACATAACTTTCTGCAGCAAATTTGTTCACACACATGTAAGTGTGCTTATTGTTTGAAAGTACAGACTGTTTGATGCACCTTCCTACGATCATCTAAAAGTACAACGTTGAAAAAAAAAAATTCTGGGACTGTTAGGGGTAATTCATCAAAAGAAAACTTTCCTGTCCCTCAGGTAGATGTGTACAACTTCAGAACCCAGAGAGGATTTCAAAAATCTGTGTCGCTTTACCTAGGTATATGCTGATGTTGAACGGGTGCTTAAGGATTTTGTGGACAGGCTTCTGCTAGCTTTGAACTAGCTGCTCTAAACACACGTGGCAATGTGGCTGAGGACCTGCTGGACACAAAATCCATTGCAGCTCTATGTAAATACATGATTAGCCCAAGCTTGGTTGCGTGTGTGGTAGGATCTTCCTACCAGTACTCAATCCAGAACATCTGAACTTGTTGACTGTTGTGTGAGAATGCTCTTAGAATTAGTTGGAGAAATGCAGCAGCTTCATGAGAATAAAGAGGGTAGAGAAGGTGAGTAGCTTTTCACACTCCCTAATGAGGTTTTTTTTGGATGGTAAAATACAACTTAGACTAAAAGGCAGCAATTTCATCTGATTGCTGTGGTTCCCGCTGCCTTTACTACCTCAGACAGTATCTGTGGGAGCTGGCATTGACTCATTCTCTAAGCTGCGATGGGAGGAGGAAATATTTAAGGTTCTTTTGCATAACTAATGTAGCAGGAAAAGGCCATTAGTGCAATTAATGCCCATTAATATCATAATCCTTACAAAAGTCTTCATAAAATAATTAGAAGATAATATCACAGGGGACCTTTGCCTCAAAATGTTATCTCTAGCTATGTATGTGCATAAACTCTAAAATCTCCATCTGGTAAATGCAATGAAAGATTTTAAACCAGATTTTGGATCCAGAAGGTATTACCTGCTTGAACTTAAGCATCAGTGGATGTGTAAGCTTTACTTTTTAGTTTGCAAGTTTACCAACCAAACCCACATTCATCTACATTACCTTTTTTATAAGCAAGAATGACAGGCAGTGATTGCACTCTAAATAAGCTTATAGGCTATTAAAGAGTGGCCTGATCTTATTGCTGTTCACTGAGTAAGGGAAGGTCAGTTTGAAAAATCAGTTATGTCAGTACTCATGCACCAGAAGAGAAATAAGCATCCTCAAGAGAGAGAAAAGAGGGCCTTAGCACTTCTTCCCTACTTCTGGGTCCAAGCATGGGGAGCAAAATACCTGTGTAGAGGGGCTGATGGGGAGAGGACTGTAAGAGGGGAGTGGCTCTTGCAATAAACCAGAAAATCATCCTCAGCTTGTAAATATTCTATACCATCTTTTTTGCTTTGCTTATGGAGTTCACTTTGAAGGTGTGAAGATGACTAATATGTATCCTTTTTTAAGTGCAACAGATGGTACAGATTTTCTGTAAGGTGTCCTAAAAAGATGATACAGTGATGCTGAAAATAAGATGACTAAATGTTTTGGGACTCAAATCACTAGATAATGTTCTCCACAGGAGTTGAGAAATATGAAAATTCAGGCGTGATACATGCTTTTTGTCACCAGGTACTTACTCTCATACAAGAACTTATGCCTTTTTGAGGCACTACGGATATGAAAAATAACACAGTTCTTTGGGTCACACTTAGTTCTACTGAAGGAGAAGCTACGCACAGAGAAATGCAGTATATCAGGGGATGGCTGTCACTGGTTATACGCAGTCTCTAGGCAGTACTGAAGGACTCTTGCCTTCTGAGAAGGCTTAACCACAGAGCCTACCAAATGTTGCCTCTCCCTGGATTTCCCAGAACTTTCCAGTATCACCAGGAAGAAGAGTCAAGAAGAAAAAGGCCTGCACCAGTTCACCCCATCCAACTGCAAACTGGAGTGACGAGCTCAGCTTAGACCTGCAGCCGGTCTCCCAGTTTGAAAAAATACATTACAATTTAAATGAGGAGAGAGCCTAGGTCTCTGGCAGAACTGGCAGTGGACACCATTCTACCCTGGCATACAAGTCTTCCATTTTCATGCAGAGGGAATACATATGTCAATCTATCATTCCCATGTATGTTCTCAATTACTATCTAAATAAAACCAGGAAGACCCACAGGACTTCACAGCCAGAATTCACCAAGAAAAACAATTCTCCAGACTTAGAGGAGAACAATACCTACAAATCCTGAGAATATATTTCAACGCTCCAACACCTCTGGAAGCAAATCTACATTAAAGAAGCACCTACTGATCTTCAGTCCTCACTGCTCATTTCTGTTCCCCAAATCAAGACAGCTACAGCGAGGGTTCGTAAGACAGAGTTCCGAACTAGATCAGTGATGTGATCCAGGTTTAAAGAAACATAAGTTAAAGAGTTGGAGAACATGTGGAGTAATATGATTTTGTGAATAAGACATTGACTTAGCACTCAAATATCTTTTTTTTATTTTTTTGGCCTTGCCAGTGGCCTGTCTTCTTACTATAGATAATTTACCTCCTCTTGGCCTCAGTTTTCTGTTTGCACAATAGAAGAATTTATTTCGTTTCTTTGTGTAAAATACTTGAAAATCCATATCTGAAGAATGTTTTCTAAAATCCAAGTTTATGTTTGAATGGATTTTAATTATACTTAGTATTTCTTCTAAACTATTTCAGAGGACATTTTAAAACGTGAATTAATGTCAATGTTTAAATATTCATTTTATCTGACATAAGTTCTCAAATGGTTTTCTTTTTTCTTTTTTCTTTCCAT
>JANZLQ010000022.1:24239583-24299748 GCA_026212715.1 Elanus axillaris | reverse complement strand
GGGGGGGGGGAATTGAGAAAGATTTTTTTGTGCATACGAAAGCGTATGATGTATAAAGAAAACCAGCTCTTTGCTAAGGTAATGTATTTTTTCACATAGCATTTCACAACAGCTAAAGCATTTTGATTTAAACTTCCAGATATGCTCTGCACCCAAACAGTGATTCAAATAGCCTATAGTTATGACATACCTGTAATAAGAAAGTAACTGGATGTAAATAAATAAAATGGAGTCTGTAAACACAGCTTCAGTCTGAATGGTCTTGTCATATTTCATCCCCTCATTTTAATTCAATACTAAGCAAAGCATGGAAATGTTTACCTTTGTCTGATCTTTAATTCCCTAAATTTATGTGGAATCATGCACAGATGCTCTGGAAACCAGCCCGGAAAAGCCTGGCATTTTAATTGATCCCAGAGCCTCTTTCCTCACAGCCCCTGCTGCTACAAAGTCTGCTACTTGCTCCGAAGGGGCTGCACGGTTGCCTAGCCACGGCGAGCGGCCAGGCAAGGTGGAGAAATCCAGGGGAGGAAGTAACCAATCAATTTTTTAATTTCCCTGTGTAAACAGCAGCAAATCGGGATAGATTCTGAAATCTCATTTGTGAAAGTGAGACGCGTTGTGTGCATTTTTAACATATGTATTAACTGCATGCAGTGGCTTGCAGCCAGAAATTATAAGCCATTGGGTATGTTTTACAAAGCTTATTTCAGAAGACAGTCTGAATATGTAATTTAAAACTCTAATTTATTTTGGAGGGGGGTACTTTGTCTTCCTCTATCACTACTATCTTTTTCGGTTTAATGTTTTCTTATACTGTTAGTTAATTATGTTATAAGAAATAAACTTTTCTTTATACCTGAAAGGCGAAATATTGGCAGAGTTAGGAGGATGATATGCAGAACCAAATCCTGATGTCAGGAAGATTTAGTACAAAAGGAAGAATTGTAGGCTTGTCCTTAAAGATTTTCAATTAGTGTTGTCTTGGCATATGAGTAAAAATGAGTGCAAATTTATCAGTGTCATATTTGCAAGCCAGTGAGTTGTGTGACCTCTCTGCACCTTCCTGCATAACAGGATGGTTTTGGATTGTTTCTAGGTGTTTAATACAGGTTGCCTAGGCAGCTTGCCCTTCTGTGTCATTACGGATAAGAGATTTTTCAAGGTATTCCATGCTTCCTGCTCTATCACCCCAGTAGCTTCCACGGAGAAAGGATCAATGGTCATCTAAAAACACTGACTCGTTGCTACTTTCTAGAAAAAAAGACATTACATTCTACTGTGCCACTAGTAATAGGCCACTTCTGCCTTTGAGATCCCTACTACCTTAATGTAGCTCAAAATTTTAATGCAGTAATTAAGAGTCTTACATATGGGACAAAATATCTGACTTTACCACAAGCTAATACAAGAATTTGTTGTAGGGATACATATGGAATTTGAAAACTATGATGCATACCACAAGCTCTTTACTCCATAAAATTGAGTTCAAACCATATATTTTATATACATATACACTGACCTTGCAGGAAAATGGCTTTTGGAATTTTAACAGGAAAATACAAATTTGCTTCACTGGTTGCCAAGAGAAAAACCCTTTTGGCACAGTGAAAGTATTAAACACGGACAGTAAAGACTTCAGAGATCAATTCGTTTTTTTAGTAATCTTGAAAAGAGAAAGAAATCTTAGCCACATTCAGATCCACATGAGTTCTGCCACTGACTAAAAGTCAACACTTTTTTCAAGGGCTGTACCAAGGAAAAGTGAAGGCCATTGAAAAAGGGGCCAGGCTGGCTGGTTACTGGAGGTGCATAGGATTGGGGAAAAAGAGAAGAGGAGGGGCAAGAAATTGAAGAACCCAGAGAAAGGGACCGGGAAAAAACTTTCACAAAAATAAATTCTAACCCTATCTCCATGAGTAAGGCAAATGTTGCCTATACAAATTCAGACCCAGCAGTGCTTTTGGGAATTAACACTTGCAAGACCTAAATCTTACGCTGTATAAACCCTAAAGTTATTCAGAATGGGAACTAAATTCTGGCCACTAAAGCACCCTGTCTGAGCAATGCAGGCCGGCATCTCTGAATGCTACTGCATTTCAAATTACCGTTTTAGTATTAAGTATAGATATAATGCTCTCCATTACAACCTTTTGAATGCTGCGTGTCATGTTTGTGAACTTCTTGATGAATTGTCTTCCTATCAATATTACAAGCAGACTTTGTCTGAAGGCTGGCAACAGGAAAAGATGACTGGAGAAAGGGCCAGAGCAAACTTTTCTGAAGCACTAAAAATACCATCCCCCTCTCTTACCCCCAGTCAAGCTCACACGCTTACTGCAACTTCTCCAATGATTTCACTTCACACTCTATCACAAGCCTGAATGCAGATGTCTCCAGATGAAAAGAAAGCACATTAAAAAAAAAAAACAAAGACTAGTGAGCCAGCAAGAATTCAAACAATTCCAGGACCTGAGTGCCAATGCAGAAGTTGAGATGCAAGGCAAATCATCTGGTTTTGCGTAACCAGAAGAAGGTCTGGTTTATTAATATCCAATGCCAGCCAAAAGCTTGAGCTTTCCAAGTACTTCAGAAGTAAGAAGAATAGATTTGATTAAAAAAATACAAATGAAAATCATGTTAAAAAAATGCTGTTCACAGGGTGTAAACTTGAACTGAAGAAAACTTCTTGAAAACCAATGCATTTAAGGCCCTAAACTACTCGTTCATACATACGGGCATTTATACTCATTTAACTGAAAATGAAATTTGGACCAGGGCTAATAAATAGTCTGAAAAGCCTAATCTAGAAGGCAAATTATTAGTTTCATAGGAAGAACACTGTCTATCCCAGACTTTGTAAATTTTCATTGAATGTGACTGATAAACTGCATTAATCTGCACAGTTGTGCACACCTGATTTTTATATCAGGCTAGTGAATGAAATAGCTGTCAAAAATCATGTGACCTCTAGCAATATGTCTAATACAAATGAGCATTTTTATGCTCCAATTGGAAAAAGTACAGTCACAGCTTTGGCAGGTTGAATATGGAAAATGGTGTTTTCCAAGAGCTACAATTATCAGGTATGTGGCACACACATTCCAAATAAACCCACCTTTAAACTATTACGTTCTTATGTAGGGTAGCTATCTCCAGAAAAGCAATCTACAGCTGAAAAACAGCCATGCAGCTACAGTGTTTATTAGACGAAAAAGTTCCTGGTTCCAATACAGAGAAATCAAACCCTGAGAGCATGACCCCTGTGAGGCCAAATGAAATATCATCAGGGATAAATATTGTTTCCTTGAACACTTGCTTTTTCATTTTGGCAAGTGGAACTAGTCAAAGAAGACTGTAGAGCTACAAGCCCGGAAAGATTTTGATAAAAGATAAACCTACTGCTCCATGTCCCTCCTTGGCATTCATTATTGGACCTACGTTCTGTGTCCTGAAGCTCTAAGACCTGTCAGAGGAATTAAGGGATTGGGTCAGAATTTATTGGTTCTTCTCTAGATTTTAGCTTACTTAACGGCCAGCCCAATCCACTCCTCTTTTTCCAACATATGAGACACAAAATAGAATGTGATTAATTTCGTTTGCTGAAGTAAAAGCAGGAGGAAAATTCTCAGCAGATTATGGAAAATTTGCTAAACTTCATGTTGGCCTATGGAAGCTGACTGGCAAATTCAGAACAATTTCACAGATATTGAACAGAACCATGTTAAACTGGACAGCAAAGAATTCCTTCCGTGGCCATCGCCAAACAACTTTGCTGTTGCTCCATTTCATGCATGTACAATTATGAGCTACTTTTAAACTCGTTTAAAGATCCTGACAAGACTGACATTTAAAACAATATTTTGCATTTAAAGTAGTGGACTGAGTGAGCTAAAATTATCAGAATAATCTCATCTGTTCTTGATAATGAAACAGCTAGAGCCAAAAAGCAAAAAACATATTATTTAGGGGCTGACATTACTTTTATTTCTATTAACTTTCATGGGAAAAAGTGAAGCTCATTCAAATAATACCAGATTTTGTACTAAGCAAAAGGTGAATGAAGAGGAGTTGTATGGGATGTTGGCTGTTTGCTTTTGTTTTGTTTTGTTTAGCAAAAATGCTTTTTGTCATCTTCAGTCTTTATGTAATAAAGTGGATATTACTTACTTGTCAGCAGACAAAATCAGTGAAAGTATCCTCAGTAAACTTCTCCTGGAAGGAAGAAAAATAAAAATGTATGAAGCACCAGCTATAATCAGAAAAATCCTTTTGTTTACACTATTTAGCTTTGATTTACCCTACATAGACACTAATTTGAGTATGAGGGTCAATGTTTCTTTATCAAACATGACTTAAAAATAGTACTTTTATAAATCACAGACGCTTTCCTGTCCTCGTAGCTCAGTTACTGCTTGGAGAGACTAGGGAAAGGACTCTAAAGGGATGCTTCATTCTCAACAGGCTATTGTGTCCCTGACTGCTTTGTTCTAGCCTCCATTCAAATTGCCAACTTTTAGAGACAAATTGCTAGTAATTTTCTCTTGCGGATGAAAATCCAATAGGGAAAAATAGACTTCCTTGTCTATTCTTTAGAAGACCTACGACTTTGAGAGTCTTCAGTCACTATCATCTTAAAACTAATTTTCAATTCATAAGTCAGGGGAGAACAGTGCCACAGGAGCACTGGGAAAAATATTTGGGTTTTGTCAAATGGATTTTTAGAACAATGGAGGTTGCTGTTAAAACTAAAATCAAAACTTTTAGGCTGAGACTGATTCCAAATAAAAGAAGTATACGCACTAGAACTTTTTGTGCTTGAAAGTATTCCTTTACAATGAATGAAAGAGGAGATAAAAATAACTTTTACTCAGAGATTATACGGATGTCACAGTTCATGCACGTATTTTGCCATTTTTCAAATGGCACAAACCCCTCCAATATCTGATCAGTTCTAAAACTTGCAGTCCAACAAGTAGTAAGAGTCTTAAAACATTCATCTCATTAGGTCTGGGGTGCTATAATGAGGGGTAAAAACAAAAATAATTTTCTTAGAAATCAAAACTTTTGTAGCAGTTTGAGGGTCGGCATTTCAGAGTTCCCCTCTTTCCTATTACAAAACCAGCCATCAAATATTTCTTTTTCCCACAACTCTTCACACCAGTTTCCCAAATGGATTTTCCACTTTACCTTTTTGTCCCTACTTCAACATTAATTTCCCTCCCATTTCATTGTGTGCAACCAGAGAGGTGAAATAATTGTGGATGTTGCCCGTTTTTATTGTGATAAACAGGCGGACTCTTTTCATGCTGACAAATACACTCAAAAAGCTGGACTTTACTTGTTTTAGCAGACATTTCCTTTTTAAAAGCCTCAGAGGGTCTGACCATATGTTCAGCTCACATTTATACAGCCTGGTTAATTTAACCCATTAGAGTCTCATCACTGGCTTGAGAAAGTACATTTCATAAGTATATCAGGCTTGTAAGTGTGATTCTATAAAACACAAATTAATTTTCAGTGTTAGGACACTCAATCTAGGTTTTCTGCTTAAAATACATTTTATTTTATACAAATTGCATAAAGTCTCAGGCTAGAAACAAAGAAGAAATCCATTTATATCATCTCTCAGACACTGGAGATCCCTTCCAGCTTTGACATGGTGAGGGTGGAAAATGGACGCTCAAAGTATTTTTATTGATCTTTTGGTGAATGTTGCTTTTCTCATAATGATATAGTTGATTAGTATTTACAGATGTTCCCAATAGTAGCTTTTCTTGTGCCTTCACCGTACCATTTACATGCTCTGGAGCAGCTAGACTCGAGAGAGACAGTGAAGGAAGGTGCTGATTCCTCCCCAGCACTGTTAAAAGCATTTCTTCAGAGCAGGGGAAATGATGGTACTTAAGCTGTCCCTATTCCAATAACTCTGAGACAAAGTAAGAACTCTGCCAGCAACGGGTTCTGAAATATTTAGCAATTGCTGAATATCCCTCTTCTCTATGTAAAACACTTTGGGCTCCATTTAGCCCATGGAGAGATGTAAGTACCTGGGCTAGGGAAGGGGAGGATAATGCAGAGTGTGTCTAAGTCAGGTCCGAAGTAGACTGAATTAAACAGTACAATTACTTCCTTTCACACGGCTGTCATCATCCCAAAAGCAGGACTTCACATTTGTGAGCTTATGTTGAGGGAGGCAGGCTCAATACTGGGCTGGATCTGGTTATCATACCAAGGCTGAGATCTTCCAAAATATGCAGTCCTGGCCTTCGTTTCTTTCCATACGCTAAATGGAAAGAGTATTAGCTAACACCGAATGCTTTAAAAATCCTGCCATTCTGTTAGTTTACTTATTCAGAAGAATATGACTTTGTCATGTGAAATTAAAGATAACGATTACTCGGTGCTAGTTTCAGTAACACCTGCAAATAGAGCGGGCTCTACAAGGCACAAGGAAAGAACCATTCTTCCCTGGAAGGGCTACAGGACAGAGGGCGAGCAGGTGGAAGAGAGGACGTAGTGCCTCTGACAAGAACGTGGCTTAGCTAGTGAGAGACTTAAACAATCCCAGTCCTGATAAAAAGCATACTGAAGCCAGTTAAAATCTTGATTTTAGCATGAGGCTTATAAAGAAGAAATTCTAGAGATAGAATGAAATATATAACCATTTTTTTTAAGAAGTCTTTTAAATTAAAATACAGTTCCTGTAACTTTCCTCAGCTGGAAGGGGCACTTAGTATATCCTGCTGTATCGCATTTTGGACAATGGATTTGCAGGCTACTTTGTTAGATATTTCTTTTAAAAACACATGAGACAATAGTAACTAAAAAAGATTCATAACCTTCTCAATGTCTCTCACAAGTGGAAAGCAGAAAATCTACATCACAGGAATTTCTTCTTGCAGAACTTCATCAGAAACACTCATTTTCAGGGCTAACATTTCATTTTCTCACTGTGCGAGCAACTAGGTAACAAATCTTAGGTACATGTTCAGGTTACACTTCTCTGCTTCTTGCACATTCCTTATTCACTGACTTAATCCTCAAAGTAGTTCTGCAAGCAGAAAGCATACTATCTTTCCAACTTATTTTCCCAGTGACAGTAGAAATGCATGACAAGGATCTAATCCTGGCCACTCATAAATTGAAGTCCAAATTTTTAATTACAAGGCTGTTTGGGTTTTTTTCTAGCCACGGGAGAAATGAGATGAGACATGTTATTTAGGTAGCATTCATACCACCTAATTTTGGAGAATTGGCTCCCTCCACTCCTATATATGAGTACATACACTCATTTTGGAATTGAATCATCTCAGAAGTTCTCATTTCCTCATTGGTGATACAAAGGGTCATGGAAGGAAGACACGGTTCCGAACTGAGACAGTTGCATACAGCTTCCTAAAATCTGGTAGCAGGAGTATTATCCCAGATTTTTCTTGGGGCCAGGAAGTGCCTGGAACTGCCACAGACTGGAAGCACAACATGCAGGGTGCTCAGCAGAAAGGCAAAGCATGGGAAGACAAGTGAAAGAAAATGATTCACCACTCACAACATTTCTGTATGAATTTCTTGATATGTGAAAATAATGGAATATAGATGCTGTCTCCGATTTAGTCAAGACAGTCAATAGGGACAGCTATTTTTTCAGAATTCCTTCGGAATCCAAAAGTAATTCAGCTGTTTTCATTTACACTTGTTTCAATATATTGTTATTTTTACATTTTAAAGGAAAAGTCTTAACCTTGCTATTCATTCTTTTCACTGTGATTACTCTTTAAACCCATAACAGAGAGAGCAGCGTGATGTTTCACAATAAGAGCTACGACCGGTAGTTATACAGTCTGCTCCTTTGTCACTTCAGTGCAGTAGGATATCTCATTACCGAGTTCTGTACCATAGTATCTCCTACACTACTTCTTAAACCTTACTCTATGGCCTAAATGTAACATAAGTGGTTCAATAGCTTACTCTAAATCTGCCTTTCCAAATGCAGATCACAGCTGAAATTCAGTTCTACAAATACGTGTGTAAAACAATCGCATGCAAATCTTGACTGCTGCAACTTTAAAGATTGCTTAGAAAATTGAAATTTTAAACCCTGATTCTGTCATATCACCTCCCAATGGCTTCAGCAAAGCAGCATCAGCTCTTTAATACATACAGCCAGGGGAAAAAAAAAAATCTTTTACAACTGATTTTTTGATTACTAAGTCTCAATCTGATATATACTGGGCTTCATGAGAGAAAACTTTAATGAATTGCAGGCATGCAACACACATTCTTACTCTTAGTGTATCTAATGTCTGGTTTACCTTCCGTGGGTTTTTAAAGTAGACTATTACGGCCAACCATGCCAGAGAATGCTTTTTGCATCACCGTTCCCTGTCATTCAAAAGGGAGGAGGTGACTCCCCCACCTGGAGCAAAACCCTGGGAAATGGATTTGCTGATGAAACATTTCCATGAGACTAGACTACAAATGAGCACCAGAATCTATAAATCTACCACTTAAAGTGAAAAATAAGGTAAAAACAGTTACACAAACACCACTAATTTGGCAAACACTTAAAAATATAGGATGATTTCATGCCACAGTACTAGACAAGCTTTGTGCCCCTTAGAGATGAATTTTGCCCGCTCATAAAACAATGAATTTGGTGCAAGTCATAGGATGCTATTTTTAGAGTTAGTGGGTATTTTCTGTTGGGAATAAAGTTTGGGAGTTCTCTGTTAGTGGATCAGAGCTTTGTTCAAGACAACCTTTTATTAGTTTTATAGTCTACTTCCTGAGTATTTGAAATCACTGATGAAGAAGCACGTACGGGCATGAAGCAGTTCCACAAAGCTGTTTCCAATCTCATCAGTAAGCTAAGTGTTAAACAGAGAAGCCTCACAGACAGCTGGAGCATACAAAGTCTATTCTGAAGGAGTTCCTAACCACCACACCAGCATAATTTCTAACTCTTCTAAAGTAAAAGGAGAACATCCATTAGCTTATTATAATTTATAACAAGGAACAATTAGAAGAATATATCTCTTTAAACTTTCTTTTTCCTTTTGGAAACCTTCCAAGTTACAGAAGGAGAGGTCACCTTAACCTGGTACTATTTTTGATCTATTTTGATTGGTAAAGTAGAATGAGAAAATGTGGACTCCAACATCAATTTTGTTGGTGGTGGTGGTAGTGGTTTTGTTTGTTGGTTGGTTTTTTTCAATTTCTAGAGATGATTTTGTATTTATTTAAAGTAGGTATTGAGTAAGTTGGTCCCTGTGAACACCTAAAATGAGCACCATTGTATCTACCACTAAGGGTGGTAGGACCGAGCACTGGAACGGGTTGGCTGGAGAGGTCATGGAGGTCTTCCTCCTTGGAGATATTCAAATGCTGTCTGGAAACAGTCCCGGGCAGCTTCCTCTAGGTGACCCTGCTTGAGCGGGGAGGGGGCTACCTAACCTCCCGAGGACCCTTCCAACCTCAACCTTTCTGTGATTCCATTTAGCAAAACATGAGCAAATCCTGGTAGGATGCTTCCTCATTATTGTTCATGTTACAGGATCATTGCCACTGGGGTAGGGGGGACAGTTACAGTACTGTTGCCTCCGAGTAAGAACTCCATCATGAACAGATGTCATAAAAATTAATTCCTTCTCAAGCAACATCAATAATGCAATGCTCTCAGAATAGGGCAGGCTTCATCCCTCATTTTAAAAAGGGGTTCTACTTCACCCTAATGATGAACTCCTTTTCAGCTAGTGGCAGTAACTGGTTGGAAGCTCTTCAAATACTCCTCAGATTTTCTGCATTATTTATGAACAAAGCTTGCAGACGTAAACTGACCATAAAACAGATTACTATTTCTTTTATTAAGATAGACAAAAATGGAAATTCTGATACTATTACATGCTTTATGGAATCAAGACCCCAGGTGTAGGGTTAGTGCATCTGTGCTTTAATCTGCTCCCTTTCCTTTGGCCTTTCTTCTGGTAGTTAACAATGAGATCTTGTCATTCCTGATGAAGGAAAATTCATTCTTTTAGATTAGTAAAAATCGCATCTGAAATATAAGTCTGAAATAGAATTAAAATATTTTCAAGCATTACAACATAATCATGGACCCGTGTTAGCAATTTCTTACAGTTGCCAGTGCCTAGTAAAAATTTCAGATAATATTACAAGCAAAATTGTATTTAATTGAAATGTTCTGTGCTTCACACCTGCATCATTGTTCTTTCTACAACGCCCCACATACTTCTCCATCTTCTGCAAGTGAGTTAACATATGAAGTTAAATTCTGGTCACAAGGCCATGGTTTTGGTTTCATTCTGCAAAAATAAAACAGCAACAAAAGCTGCTAATGCAGACTGATTTTGGTGCACATATTAATACAGGCTTTTGGATGGATACAAATTGTTGTCACAAAATGTACTCGAAAGACTAGTGTTTCTGCATGTTCATGCAAATGTCAAACTATGGCATCATTAACATTGTGTAGTGTCCAGTAATTCTGTTCTCCCCATGGACAAGGACTGTGCAGAAATAATTACTTGGCAGTCACATGCACTTCATCACTTCCAAATTAGATTTTAGTAATCCACCGCTTTATTTCCAGAGTAATCAAATTACTACAATGGAGTTTCCTTCACTTTTTTTTTTTTTCATTTGATATTTATTACCACAGACGCAAACTGTGAGTTAAGCACAGTCAAGAGAGAAACACAATTTGGGGAGAAACAGTTGGATAATGTGTTTTAAAACATACATGAAAATGATCCTTAAACTCTTCTCTATCCCCAGCGTAAACACATTTAGTAAATCAATGGTATAAAGAAGAAGCAAAAAGTAAATCTAGAGATCACCACTCTGAATAAATTGAGCTTTTGGAAAAAAAAAAACCTTCTGATCACATAGGTATTCCTATTTCACTTTTAACAGTACTCCTACACTGGAATTCTATAAAAAAATCCATTTAGTCACCTTGGAAAACTTTGGGTGACTTCATTTTGCTGCTGTGATATCACCAGAAAAAAATCAAACCAATTTTTTTCCTGCTAGTAAATAATTGACATGTGAGAATTGGAGCTTTTTCTGGACTCTGGATGGCTCTGGATGAGGCAATTGGCCCACATTTATCAGGTCATGTCTATTCATCACAGTATTTAATCAAGTGCTTCAATTTAAGCACACAAGTCTCCTGTTATTGAATGAGACCAAAGGAAATGCTTACATAAAAATTATGTTTAAGGGATTTGCTAAAGCAGATTTATTTGAGTACATTTTATATGCTCAAGTGTTTCGGTATTTTTTGTTCTATATTTTCTGGACTGAGGACTTGGTGTTGAATCAAACCAATTGAAATTGATACCAAGTCTTGCAGATCCTCATGTTCCATACAACAAGCTGATGATTATTTTTGTATTTTTTGTTCCTCTTTTTATGGTCCCCAAGACAGATATTTTTTTTCTTTGAATAGCAAGGGTAGGTAGGTCTAAAATCCAACAGTCATCTGCTGATTATTTGTTCAGTCACCACTGATTATATTGGACCTTTAGGCAATTAGGTACCTAGATTTTACTAAAGTCTCAGTATGGCTTTTACAGATTAATTAAGTCCTATAATACTAAAATGAGTGGTTTTAGCTCAGGATCAATCAGTGTTTACTGAGTCCTAAAAAAGAATAAACCCTTCTTACTGATATATTTGCAATTAGAAAAAAAAGGTAGGTAGATCAAAATACTACTGTTCAAAAGACACTTGGAATCTAATAGCGTGTTGTCTAGAAGCAGAGTTCTCTCGTGCTTGCTGCTGTGATACAAATGCATTGATACATCACTGCTTCTTTATTTGTGAATATACAGATAAAAGTACCAAGGTAAAGAGAAATTCCAGAAATCAGTATTCTTGATAGACTAATAGCCTGGGTCTTTATTTCTATAGTAAGCAAAACCTAATGTTTCAAATTAGAAATACAGGCTATTGGTTATTATAGCAGAACCCATAAATCTCTCTTTCACCACTCTAAAAGTCCAGAATACTTCATATGCAGTTTTCTTCAGGGAATCGGTATCCTTAAAGTTTCACAAGTCAGGACTGGGAGAACATCAACAGTTCATGTCATTCTCTCACATTTTTTTACTGGATTTTCAGTCTACTGTCTTGCACATCCTCTACTACACAAAGGCATTCTCTGAGATCCTTTGGTTTAGGTTACTTACTAAAGAGGACTTCCAGGCACCCCCAGCGGCACAGCTCGCTCTAGTTCTCATACGTCACGGGGTGACAGAACGGAGATTGCAGTACTGCGGCCACAAAGGTCAGCCTTGCGAACAAGGGAAGAGACTACTAGATACCCATGTGATGAGGGTCTGGAGAACCTTTCTGAATAATAAAGAAAAGATACAGCTCCTTTTGAAGCATAAGCTCCCTCCCTACAGCATTACCTTTGTACTAAAGGTATTTCTTCTACCTGACACTGAGGATAAAATCCTGGCTTCACTAAAATCAGTGTAAGTTTTGCTATTGCTATAAGCGGGGACACAATTTCATTCTGTCATGTGTTCTCCTGTTTTAAAGCACAGCTAAGTCAGCACTTCCACGCAAATTTAGCTTCCAGTATTACCACTGAAAAATAAAAAAAGAAGCAATTAAGGAAAGAAGTCCCTACCCGAAATCTGCACCAACCTTCATGTCTTTTTTTAATACTTTTTCATTTTTGGCAGTAACAATTATGATCAGGTTTTCATCTCTCAACTCGAATGCTGATAGAATCACATTAATTATAATTCTGACCAGGAAAAAAACGACAGAATTGTGTCTTTAATCATACCTTGTGTTTTCCACTTTACACTTGCTCAATACAATCCAGTGTTACAAACGCAAGAGTTCAAAATGTCTGTTGGCAGAATTAGCAAGTTCATTTAGGTTTTGTGGAAGAAACTGTGAAAGAACTGTTTTTTAACTATTGAAAGCCTAAACTTTAAGTTATACCTTTAGATATGAATCACCCAGAAACAGATATTTTCTCGTTAGACATTTGTATTAAAACTGGGTTAAAATCATGCAGACATGTTAGTAGAAATCTGTACAGCATAAAATAACACTATTTTAAGGTGAGGGAAGTTACTGCAATCACTCCATTACAACCAAACATTCTGGTGCACTCTAGTGGCAGAACATCGAGATGTACAATAGCTTTGCTATTTATCTGCTTTTTAAAATCCTGGAAAAGACAGATTTTTTAATTTTTTTTTTTATTCTGGATGTACAGGTAAGCAAAGGTTCCTGTACTGTATGTAATTAATGCTATCACACTGAGGAGAAGTGAAGTGCTCCTAAATGTCAACAAGAGACAAAGAACCCTTGATAACTGGTCTCCTGTAAAGCCAACAGGCTTCAGATTTAAGGCTTCATCCCAACACAAGCAAGGAACCACTTACATCCAAATCACACTGATTCGGACTCCAAATCCCTCTCACCCCACTTTGATTTTGTGGCCTTTCACTTTCAAGGTTTTATGACCGCTGACTACTACGACATAGCTGATGTAACAGGCATATAGAGGCATACCTGCACAGTTGTATGTACACCTACGTTTACCAATACACAAGCTCATGGATGTAAAAATATTATACCAGCCAAAGGACTGTAAGATGGGAAGGGAAAAAAAACGTAAAGTGCATTCTGACCAACAATTGCCCAAACATTCAGACAAAAACTTGGGAAAGAAAGAGAGGAAGCCAAAAAAGGGGGGCTTAAGGTACAGTTATTTTATATCTGCTCAAAAAGCAAAAAAAAAAAAAAAATGCCGGTATGATATTCTGAAGCTTTGAAATTAAAAAGCAGTGCCAAAATTGCCCTAAAATACTGTATGTGCAAGACTGCCGTTGTCGGTAACAGAATAAAATGGGTTTTACTAAAAAGGTACTTCTTTATCTTTACTGGCTAAATATGGAGTTATTAGGAAGAAATCTCAAATATTCTGAGGAGAGGGAGAGTGGATATTCTACCCCTACAAGGCAAACTAAACAAAATTTCTTAGCTAAAAGTGCCTCGCATAGGTAGCACTAGACCACTAGTTCATACACGCCAAAACTGAGATATAGGAAGATAAAGTGTCTTGCTCAAAATCATTTCACTGCCTAATGGCAAAGTTGAATTAGATCTCAGGTCTCTTGAGTTCCTCTCCAGCGCTTATCCAATGAAGAATCCTCCGTAGTGAAAGCACATATCTTACCTTGAAAACATAATGGAAAGGTGCTTGCTTTTGTGGAAACTACATTTATCGTAATCACTCCAGTCCAGGGGATTTTTCTAAATGGTTCTGAGATTAATCCTGTTTAGAAACTGCTATAAAGGCACAAGATAGATGCTGGTGATTGAGAATATTATATGAATGTGTATTAACATATTTCCCCAGGAGAGTAGTTGCATTAGGACAAAATAAACTGCATTGCCTACCCTGAGCATTCAAGAGTCATTACACAACTCGTCTCTTTGTCTTGAAGACTTAATGTTCTTTTCACTGGCTTTCTAATCTCTGAACTTCTAGGTTCTGTTTATTTCAAAGTATACAGGTTTCTCCCTGAAGCTTACTTAAAAAAAAGAAAAGAAAAAATCAAGATTCCAGATCTCCCTATGTGTCCTAGAACAGAGGCTTTAAAACAAGAAGACTAAACTTCATGAAGTCTGTGAAAACTCTGAGAAAGGACAGAAATGTATATAGCTAGAGATTACAAATAAATAATCCAGAACACAGGATAAAACTAAACAGATTCTCTGCCTGAAGGATAGCAGAAAAAAAAAAAAAAGTTACTTGCATATGCAGATGCCATAATATGATAGTAATTACTTTTGCAGGAGTAAATATAAGCATTGCGGCTTCTAGACCATTGCTTCTAAAGATTATGTATACTCTGCAGTATAGAAACACAATCGGAACTTCTGTTGATGTATCTAAACTAGCTTTAAACTAGCTAATTTGTGTGGATAATAAGAATAATATCAGTTGTTCCTGCCTGGGACCTGAAGTCTGTATTCTGTAGTGAAAGCCCATGCCACAGCTTCTGCAATGTTATCAGTAACCAGATGACACAGTAAAGGTCTATACAAGGTGCAGTCAAATCTCTGGACTAAAAGGTAGGTATTATCTTCACCCAGTTTCAGATCCTTTCAGCTTTAAAATAATAATTTGCATTTACCCAAAAGAGGTTAATTTCTGATACCCCTAAACACCACGAATGCTATTCTGCACCACAAATTAATCCACTGAAATCAAAGGGGTTCCTCAAGAACAAGATACAGGAAGGTATACTTTGTTTAATTCTAGGCCAACCAAAGGAATTTAATTTCTTCACTAAGATAAACAAGGGCACAAGGTACTTTTGTTGTCACAGTGTTCCTTCACAGCATCATCTCGTACACTGATGTCAAGATATAAGTTTGAAAAGGCAAAAATCTTTGTCAGAGAAGTTGCTTATCATTTGCCAGTCAGATGAAAGCTCACACTCTTGCGTTTTTCTGCTGAACTGCCGATGTTTGCAGTTGCTTGCCTGTCCCAAGTTATCACAATGTGTGAAGAGACAAAAAGTTTCAAGACAGTTTGTTTCAGAGGACTCTTAAATATTTGTAAATAAATCTGTAATCAGTAACTTAAAACCTTCTAAATATAAATTGGTGTTCAAGCAATTCCTGACAACGAAACCTACTGTGCTTTTTGCTGTATAAAGAGAACAAAAAAGAAACGGTCTTCATTTAGGACTCTTTGTCCTGCACTGACACATTGCCCCTCATCTTCCGTATAGTTTTTAACTGGGGAGCAGAACGAGCTGTTTGTGGAACTTGCTTCACATACCAATTCCAAAGAACTATTTTTGTGCCATCTGGACGTTGCCTACAGGTTGGTAGCTATCCAGACTGGTGGGAGGAAGTCAAGTGCTGGTGCTGTACTAGTGGTGGTATGCGACAAGCAGTAAGTGCTTTATGCACAGAGAATTAAGACCTCTATTATGCCTGAAACCTGCTGCTTTTAGCGAATGGGTTTCCCAAGCTGCGTTGCAGGCCCTGAGAGCGCTCAGATGCCAATGATCTGCCAGCCACAAGGACACGGGAATATGTCCTGCTCACAAGGGGCGTACGTCTTCACCTTAGGGTATTAAAAAGCAATTGGTTCACAGAATGTACCAGGGAAGTTTGAAACAGCAGAGAGTGAAGAAGGTTTGCTGTTGTACCCGAGGAAGTGAAGAATTTTACTTGTCTTATTCAACAGAGTATTTGTGTTCGTGGTAATAGTTGTTTCAAACTATATTTAAACACATTCAGGCCTGTTTTGAGATCAAGTAGAAGAAAGGAGATAAAGCAGTCAGCCCAAGGTCTGTTACCATAATGGGTTTTAACGTAATTTGAGGCTGGGGAATGCCCACTGGATGTTAATCTGCAAGAGATGCCAGAGTGGCCTAGTACTTCTGCTACGCAAGGGAAATTGTTCATTGCTTGATGATTGAACAGTGCTGGGGAGAAACTGTAAACTGCATGGACAGCCTTGGATGTGTGCCCTACCCCAAAATCTCAATGATTACCTTGAGTTTCTCCCATATGGAAAATGTCTTACCATTCAGACGTGACAGCAGATACAAGTAAAAACTAAAAAAAAAAAAAAAAGGATTGTCTTTGCTTGGCTCCTGTAAAGCTTTGAGGTACGGGAAGGAAAATCTGAAGACCACTGATTCCAGTTTTTACTCTCTTAAGTGATTTTTAAAAGGAAATAGGTGCCAAAAGTCAGTATCTTTACTACACTAAAGAATAAACAAAGTCTTTTTTTTTAATTTTACCTCTGCTAAAGCACAGAAATGTTTTCATTAAAATATACGTTGAGTATGAGGGTCAGGCCTTGGCGACAGATTCAGTACATTAGATGGATACATATTGATTAAATCCAATACCTCATGTGAAAATACAATTTAGGAAAAAGAAGGATGCAAACTTTTAATGAGCAGTCACATCCCTAAAGAAAAGGTGCCAGATGGTTACACTTGTCTTGGAATACTGAAGCAGAATAAAGAAAAAAATATTGTTCCTTTTCTGTAACAAGAACTAAAATAAATTTTTAAAGACATCACCCCCACTCGCCACAAAAAAAACCCCAAACCAACGACCAAATTAAACGAATGCATATTCTATGAATATTCACAATATTACTTGCAATTTTATCACACGCATTGGAACATGCCTATAACATGATGAAGTTGGGGAAGATTTTTCTTCCCTTTTTAGATGTGACTTCAGTGGAGGTGTGAACTGTGTTCAGCTAAGGTCATATAGCCTAACATGCTTAATACACAATACTTCATTTCACTCCTGGAAATTTTTCAGGTAGTATTATTTTCCATTTCATAGTGCTGCAATCCTGTCTTTTAACTGCTCGTTCTTTCATTCCCCAAATGTTTTGCTTTTGGGGTTCTAAGTCACAGATTGATGACCTGGCTCATTTGCTTCTGCAGGTGCTTGTAATAGAAAACTACAGACTCCGTACAGCGTAATTTAATTGCGCTAGACAGATAACCCAGGAGTGGCTGCTAACTCTCTGGAGAAGAGAGCGACTGTGTTCCTGGGGAGCTGCGCGATAAGGAGTCCGTCTGCCTGGGGAAGCTGACCTGCAGAGCAACAGGAGGGAGCTGGCAGCACCAGCCAGCCAAAGGATCGCATAACCTGAGCTTTGCTGAGATTTCCCGTCTGTGTTTATCCCACCATCTCCCAGAACAGGGAAGAAAACACCAGAAAGAATATAGATCAATTTCTTGGCAAATCTCGAGTAATTGTAACTGAAGACAACAGAAATCTATTCGATGAAAACTACATAAATTTAAGTTAGGATCCAGTCCATTTAATTACAAGGACACTTAGTGATGCACATGTGTCCCCCTTCCAGCATGGTAAGGGATGTAGAATCTAGAAATATCCAGGCAAAAAGAGACAGTAACAGGAAGTACAAAACCTAAAAGAAATTATTAAAGAGCAAAAACAAGCCCTCAAAAGTTTAGAGTAACCAGAGCTTAATGCTAACCATGGAATTATTGCTGCTCCTTTCTCTCCCTCTCCCTTCTCCCACTCCACTCAGGATAAGCAGATTTTTTGCTGGAACTTTTCAAAAATGTTCATCCTGGGAAAGATACCCAGCAGGAACAGTTAAAATTTTTTACAGCTCAAGACACTTCAGATCATTTTTTAAAATGGGAAGTGTGAGACAAGTGTTAGCTATAAAGAGCAAAACAGGGACTGATTGTAAATTCCCATTCCCTAAATAAAAGAATGCAATTATCAATCTGACACAAAAAGCAGTGCACATTTTTCAGACTGGTACTGATTTGACAAAATATTCCAAGTAATTTCAAAATAAGGGAAAGTGGTCTGGGACTAGAGTGATAAAGGAAGGCTGAAGGGCTTTCTCTCTAGCTCTGCCAAATGACACCATGTTTTCCGTAGATGAAGTATCAGACCATTTCTTTGGATTATTCACTTTTCAGGTTTCAGAAAACTTCATCCAGGCCCAAACTTCATGATTCAAGACCGTTTATAACTGGTCAGTCCAGAACTTCAGATCCAGACAGCCTTATTTTATTAGGAAATCTGGATTTAGATCTGGACTTTTGTACTGGGAACCCTCTCATGTTTATGAAAAGCCTTGAGAACCACAGTGAAAGGTATTAATAACAGAAGTCCTGTAAGACCCTGCTAAATCTTCCCCATGGGCGTGCTGGGATTTCACGTCTTCAGCAGAGACTGCTATGACAGCAGACTTTCATTTTGTTGCTTTCCCAGTTTAACCAAAGATTCCGGCACCTTCACCCCCCCGGACTGGTGTTCCCCCCTTCTGCTGGCTTTGGCACAGCCACCAGGCAGCCCCGCTCAGCTTCAGCGAGGGGGGGGCGAAAGGAAGGCTCCAGTGGGTAAGCAGGGAGGGCAGCAATTTATGTAAACCTTGTCCTGTAAGCATACAAGCCCTTCACCAGAACATTTTGTTCTGATGGCTAAGACTCAGATATAAAACCTCCCGGGAATAGTCCGAACACATTTCTCTTCTCTGCCCCTTTGGTCTACTCCCCTCTTCCCCCTTCATCGCAGTTTCTCAACTTCCATGCTAGTATTTTTATCTTTGCTTTCTCTGATTTATGCTTGTTAGAAATTCCATGCATTGATTTATGTGTGCTTAACACTGGCATTTCATCTGATAGATCTCATTTGCTTATTTCTACGTTTACAGTTTGTGAAGCTTCCCTACTTTCATTTTCCGCGGTCCTATTTCTCAGCTCTTTGTCTCTCCCTTTTGAATCTTCTTCAACAGTATAGGATGTCTACCATCACCGGTCTCTGAAAATATTTTCAGCCACTTTATGCAAAAGTTATTAGACCTTTTCACCGACTGAAATACAGCTTGTTTGCTAACTTCTCCTTTCCCTTTGTGAATTATTCATTAAATTCTCCGTTTTAACAAATACGTCTTGTGGGAAACTATTAGCTGGTTCTTCTAACATGTATTTTAGACAATGGATTCATCATTAAGGATTCCTGTTGATAGTTGTTTCATATATTCAACAAAAACCTACGTGCTGAAATCTAAGTCAGTCAATCACAGAAGTGACATTTATTTTCAAAGACATGATGATGATCATGTTCCTAAAAAGTTCCCTGTCATTTCACATTCAAAATCCAAACCCCATGTCCTGCAATATTCTCTTAAGGTTTCCTGTGTTAGTGAATACTTATGTCATTAAATTAGTTTCCTACAATAATCACAAAAAATGAGAGTAGAAGGTAAGTTTAATAAGATGAGTTGATTTTGATGGCCGAAATATATATCTGTGGTTTCTGTTGCTTGCATTTGGCTAAGCAAAAGCATTTCTGCTCTAAGCTATGAGTAATGCTAGTGTCCTTAGCAAACTAAAAAAAGAAAAAAAAAAAAGAAAAAAGCAATGTGCATTAGAAATATGACATAGTAACTTATTTATACCTGACAACTTGCATGATAAGTGTGGCTTGGTCTTGTTCAGAAAAAAACAGAAAATGAACAGAGTTCAAGATGTCACCAAAAGTCCTCTTTGAAACGTACACAGAACTCTATTACTGTTATTCTAAAAATTAAGTATCTAAAAGCAAGGTCTTAATCATAGGCTAAAATACAACTAACTCTAAGATGGGGAAGTTGTAATACAGTCTAGTTGGTCTTCCAAATTCAAAATGTAATATATCCTCAAAGCCTTAGAGGACAAAACCATCTAGGTTTTGTACCGTGTAGCTACTTGAAAACTGTCAGAAGTAAATACAGACCATGTTTTCATACCGTTCTAAATAGTTTTACATGCAAATGTTTGCAAACAGTGGTGAAGATTCTCCCTAAAAACGGCAATTATCCTTGTGAATTGCACCATTATACCAACCAATTAGTGCACATATACTGTTACTGCAAACTAAACTGAAAAACAGTACAACTAAAAGGTTTGAAAGGTATAACCTAAAAGCTCTAAACTCAAAGAGTTTAGAACAGTTGCTGTTTTGCACCAAAGTGGTCTATTCATATTTTATCAAAACATCATGAAGTGATTACCATCGATATTACAGAATCAAGACAATAAAATACCCTGGAAGTAACATATATATGTGTGCTACAGCCAATTTTCAAACTGAAACATCTTAGCGGTTTCAAAGCTTTAAAAACGATCTTCTGAGAGGGGTGCCGCTTGCAGAAATCTAAGGTTTCCTTAATAAGCAAGTAGATTTTGGCAAAAAAATCACACAGGACTGTCTTTAAATTACCTTTCTGCACTGCTCAGTAACTAGAACATAACTTAAGATATTAAAACCATTTGGGGCTTTAAAAAATGCCTTCATGCTGAAAAGCTGACTAGTAAAGTTTTAACCTCCTACAATCTGAAGCAGCTGGGGCAAGAACCTCACAAAATCAGGTTTCATCATGAGAGAAGGATCTCAGTTCCCATTATGAGTGGCATTTCTAGAGAAACAATTGTTTTTCAAGCTGTCAGTGGTCTGATCACACAAGTGACTTTTCTGAAAGTCCTAGACAGTCTCTGAAAGACTTGAACTCATCTTGCACACACAGACGTACATCCCAGCTCTGATGGTACTAAACAAAAGCCCTTGCTCAATTTTTTCGATAAAAACGCTGCTCCTAGATCTGTCAGTCACATGCAACAGTCCCTTAATGCTTTCTTAATATCTCTTTTTGAAATCCCTTTAGATTCTTAGATTCAGAGCTCTTCTACTACAGTAACCTCGAGGGCTGGGAAAAATAGCTTTTTCCACACTCCTGCAGGACAAGATTCTCTACGTGCCTGGATTGCAGTGAAAAGGTGTCATCCAGACAAAAAAGGTTTACTAGCTTATACTAGTACTAAGTTATGCTGCACTTCCACTATTCTGAACAATCGGGAAACCGTAAAACCGCCAAGAAAGGTTACGATCCCCCCCAATCCCGAGGACATGCTCTACAGTGGACAGGGAGCTGGGAACAAGCCCATGTCTGCTCTGAGTGCGGAGCCTGCTCAGTGTCCCAGAGAGACACTTCTCCCTGCTGGGAAGCATCCTTTGTGAACTGGAACAAAGCTCCACTGCCCATTGATTCACATCCAAGAGATTTCTACAATGAGAGCAACATTTTTGTCAGTCGACAAGTGGTCACAGAAGTCATCAGAAAACAGCAAGTGCCGGAATAGCTTCCAGACAGGCTGTGAGTACACAGCATCTTGGAGATGGTCGTTATTGTGGATTCCTCCTCTAAGTGGGCACTATGCACAGGTCTGAGGAAGCCTCCCTTCACCCGTAACCAAAGTACGCATGCCCCGCTAGAGACAGCAGTAGCGCTGCTGATAGTAGAGCGGTAGCAGCTCTGATGCCAATGACTGCCAGTGTAGGGAGCCCACAGCTATTCCCTTGCCTTTTCTTTCACCCTATATCTGTGCTTAAAACATCAGCAGTGCCACGCTCAGCAGTTGCGCTTCACCTTCCTACCTGCCACCGCACACCAGAAAACAGAATCAGTGAAATTCAAAAGGCCCCGAGGCAGACATGATCCCACTACATAGTGAGAATATATTGTGATAAAAGAACCGTGCCAAGACTGCACAAACACAACATTACCTAGAGCCCCAGCACGGAAGTCTTACAAGTGTGATTTCAGATCCCCACCTCAAGGAATCACTGAGTTTTAAAATCCAACCAAAATGTAGTAGCAAAAGTGCAATTAGCAGAAGGCAAGTTTATTTCTTAAGTGGTAACAATAAACTAGTGAACTGGCTGAAGTCACGATGCAGAATCATTAGTGAGCCTAAAACAGATGGTATCTCGTTTTTAGCTATAGGCAAAATGCCAAATGACATGACTAAATAGAAAAAAAATCCCTATAGTATTGCATTTTTGTGCCTATTGAGCATGCAGACTGAAAGGCAGGAACATTTTTAATAACCTTTCTTTGACAACCTTAAAGCCATTTAATGCTGAAGCCTGTCCTCGACATAAAGCCAAGAGAATAGGCCTCTAGAGAAAGCTCACTGCTGCACAGCTTCACCTCCGAGCAAAACACATTATGCAGCAAAGCCACATAATACTTACTTTCCATTAAAAAAACCAGACCCTCACCGGCTATCACAGTAGTGACCTTTCAATCCAGCCTTCTATAGTATTTATTGGCTGAAAAGTTGTTTCTATGAATAGCAATTGTCTCGTTTAAAAACTGAAAATCTCTTTTCTGTTTCAGGGAATAGCATTTGTAAAGGCAACGGAGTTCCATGAAAAAGCAAAGGTACCTAAAAGTAATCAAGTACCATGTACCAAGTGGCTTCTACGAACAACTGCTCATGCTTGGAGCAGTTTTGCCGACACAGCAATTTTCACTGGAGGACCTTAAAGTAATTCCAAACACAAAGGCCCTCCACATGAAAGCATTCCAGACATGAAGGCTTCACAACACCTTTGAGAAATACTTATATGACAGATGAGTAAATTAATTAAATAGCAAGCCAGGCTCTGGACTTAATTCTGGACTGGTTTTGCTCCTTTGACAGCAGGAAGAGGCCAAAAACCAGCTCCATCTTTCCATCTCAGGATTCACCTGGCACTGAGAAGTCTCCAGCTGGCCTAACTGGCACCTACTTAACACTCACCTGGAGCAGGATGCCGAGAGCTGCAGGGACACTGGAGCAGTACTACCCTACGGCAGCAATTTCCCGGCTGGTGGATGGCCCATTCCCGGCTGGAAGGAGGAAGGCTGGATGAGGACAGCACCAAGACTGCAATGATTTATGCCGCTACTCAGACCAGGATACAACTTGCTCCAGAACCTGAGAAATCCCATTTTTTGTGACTTTCTGCTCTTACAAGATCAGTCTAGCAGATACAGGGAACAATGGAGAGATTTAGGCCAAAAAGACAATCTTTTATCCAGGTATTGCACAGTGCTTCTTTAGTGGAGCTAAAAGAGCTCAGCACTTCACAGTCCTATTAAAAAAAAAAACCCTGACTCCTAAAAGTGTATGTAGTAAAATATAGAAGACAATCGACTGTATTTGGGGGATAAAAAGCTAAGAATACCATGGTCAAAAGAAGGCAATTTTATAGACCAGAAGTCAGAATTAAATTTTGATTAGCATGTTAGGGTTTTTTCTAGTGTCATTTAAAGAAATGGCACTGAATTCTGGACTAATTTAATCCCCTAATTTCACTGGAAATCAGTGTTGCCAAATCTTGTGATTTTAATCCCAAATCTTGAAATAATTGGTGATTTATTGTTTATTTTTTAAAAGATCCAAGCTCATATAGTCATTATATTAAGTGACTTTTTTTTTTCTTTTTTTTAAAGGATCTCAACTCTCTGGGTGTAGGGAAATGAAATAAACCTAAAGAACAGAAGCCTTAAGGCTCTAGCACAGAAGGGAAATTGAAAAAAGAAAACTTATCACTTTAAAATACTTAGACGTTTAAGCCGAACTTATGATTTGGGGTCCAGATTATAACTGCTAGATACCAAAGCTGCAACTATTGAGCATTGTAATAAATATAAAATGGAACAGGATTTTGTTTAGGCTGTGCATTTTATGTAGCTTATGTATTATTAATCACTCTACAAACATGGAAGAGGGAATTCTCAGAAACGACCTCTTAAAATTGCCTTTTCCCAATACAGAGTCTAGTGTCGCTCAAAACTGAATTAGTATTTTAGCAATCTCTTTGCTCCTTTGAGCTCCAGTTATTTGCACATATTTTGAAAATAGATTGTATTTGTTTTTCAAAGGTTCTAGTAAGAAAGAACATTTATACAGACATTCGGCATTTCTGCATTTCCCCCTTGCATTAAGGGTTTCATCCTGTCTCAGCTGTTTCATTTTCTTTTCAGCAGCCCACAGTGTCCCTGCTATAATAATGATGAGCTCCTGGTTCCTTCTGTTCCTTTTCATAAGGACAGGAGGGCATTGAGGCTCCTTTCATTCAGAGCTTAGTGATCTCAGTCAGGGTTTCATTTAACCCTTACTGTGTAAGTTAATAGGAAACCCAAACAACGCCCTCTGCCCGCCCCCAAAGAGAGGAAAATCCTGCAAAGAAGTTATCAATCAATTTATTTCGCAGTGTTTGTTTCAGCAGTACATGATAAGCCCTCTCGGTTCTGGATCAGAAAGGGTAACATTGTACTTTTCAATATGAATGAAAGGGATTTATAATACCAGTGGGCATAAAAAGAGGCAGCGGAACCTGATATAGCCCCATTAATGTCAGCATATGTACAAAAAGTATGTCGTAATCAAACTGGTTTTCCACTTCAGTATATGTCATCGATCACTTTTTTTCACCTGCTGTAGTGAAAACTGTAGCAGATGATTATTAGTTTCAAATGACTGTGCTTTAGTTTACTACTACTAATTTGCCCCGATCCATTAAATTACATATGCATATTGCATTGCACAGGGTCATTTTCAGAAGAGTTCTTTAAAAATACCACCTTCCATCTCCAGAAGTATCTTATTAAACAAGGTTTACTAATGAGTAGCACTTGTTTTTTCCAAAAATATACATTGTGCCACGCATGTTTATGATGTATTTGAATTTCTCAATATGATTGATGTTATCAACTAATGTATTAACGGCTACTTTGCCTTGTGATCAAGATATTCCTGTATTTTAATAGAATCACAGAATGATTTGGGTTGGAAGGGACCTTTAAAGATCATCTAGTCCAAGCACCCTACCATGGGCAGGGACAACTTTCAGTAGGTCAGGTTGCTCAATAAACATAATAAAACTGGAAATCAATGACAAAATATATCCTCCTCGGCCTGATTTTGGGTAAGGTAGACTTCACAGGACACAGAACAAGAAATATTCTTACTCAAGCTGTGGAACCTCAAAACAAGTCGTGGCAGTAGTTTGTCAAAAGTTTGTCAGACAACACTCCCATTGCTGCATATGCTATTCCACCATGCACAAAACTGGCTGCCAGAGATGCCTCGCAGCAGATCAGTTGTCCTCCCTACCCCAGCACGTGCCCTGCTCCAAAGAATACTCATTTTAAGCTAGAATGGTGTTCCAGAACACTGGCTTGCTTTATATAGCCTTCTTTTCAGAGTCAGCAGTTCAACTAGTCCTTATTTAAATGCAGTGGGAGGTTTTATTACAGGGAACTTGCATAACAACAGGTGTCCCGATGCCCATGGGAGCTCCCTTAATAGACTTATTTTATCAGTGGCTCTCATGGGTGAGAATGTCGTCCCCTCCGCACCCTTGTGGGTTGCAGACAAAGCGCCAAGCGGTTCTGAAGGCTCTGCTCTTCTGTGTCTTTCCATTTTAAGCGTGTTTCCTGACCTCCACCAGCACTATGGCAGAGTGGTGAAACTTATCACTGCCTGTTCTTATAATTATAAACCGGTTATTCTTGCTCTCCAGCGTTACCAGTCTCTAAAACCCTCTAAGATGCAGTTCCAGCATATTCCCCATCATATCAGGAAAACGTAAAAAAAATCATGTACGTGGAAGCCTTAAAAAAAAAAAAAAAAAAAGAGACAAACAAAAATACCTAAAGATTCTTGTACCTAGTAGAACTGGCAAGAACATAAAGCGGAATATAGCTGTTGCCAGTGACCTCATCAACAGTAGCTTTTAGAGAAAGAGCAAGAAGGAATGGGATGAAAGATGGGCCAAGCTTGCATCCACCCCAAAAGCTGATGAAATGACTTGGCAAGTAAGAGGAAGCCTGACACAAACTCTGCAAACACTTTAACGCTTGCATACAGGAACTATAAGGAAGATTTTTGGCTCACGAGGACTCCCATTTCTGCGTGACCCTTTCATCCTTCTTTCTAACAGAAGGGAGGATAACAGGGACACAATCCTGCCTCTAATGACATTAAAATTACAACAACAAAGAGATTAGCCTAGTATTTTATCTATTTTTCTACAACTCAGGCATTTAGAGAACAATTTTCAAATAGTAAAGGTATTGATTGCAATTACCTGTTTTTTCTTGTGTAATATTATGGCAAGTCTATTTTTTCCTGTTATTTAAATGTCTCCATTCTGATATACAGACCTTCTGAAGTTAGGAATGAAGTTTTGCAGTAATTTTTTTTCCCCCTTTCCTCTTCAAAATGTAAAGAATTGTCAATTCTTTTACTCCTTTGGGGTACTTTTATTTTTTTTTTTCCAAGTATGAAAACCTGTTGGCGTTGTATTGCACAGATAATGCTACAATAATGGAAAAGGCTGGGAAAATAAAGGTTTTTAAGAAGGTGATTCACCTACCCTATTATTCTGGAGGCTCCAAAAATTCCCACTGAAGAATTGAACAATATTGAAGTATCTTTAAGAACAGGAATTCAGGACAAATATCTTTGTATTGCTGAATGATGATAAACCTTTTCTATTTTCTGGATTTCTGCATTGTTTGTTTTCTTTCAAAGACCGAGGCAGCATGAGTGCACATTGTCTCAGATTATTCTCAATGGAAAAAGAGCTGAAATTACCCCAGTTCTGTTCTCCACCTCCTAGACTATAAATCTGTATTAAAATTCCATTTAGTCTGTTCACTTAAAGTATAAGGTATATGAAAAATTTTTCTGCAATCTATCTGGTAATTGTGTTAGATATCTTTTGTTCCCTCAGAATGGCCTATTAACCAATGTAGCTGGTTATGAATCAGAGTGATAAAACTCAGCACTCAATTCAAACCAAGTCTGAACATCATATTTATTCATCATGTTTGCTTACATATTGTACTGAAAATGTTAAAAGGGTAAGAATCTTGAACCAAAATTTTAACTTCAGTTTTTCTTTACCAAAAAAGTACATAAATTAGTTCAGTTATATCCAACCTTTTCCCAGATTGAGCTGTTTCTTCCCTGAAGTTCTGACCACTCTTAATAAACTCGCTTATCTTTCCCAGAAGAAGTTGATTTCTTGAATTTTTAGTCACCTGCGCATTTCTCTATTGTGAAAGAAACAATTATGCCTTCATTTTAACCAACACGCAAGATAAATCAGAACAGGAATACTGAAGAATTTTATGTTAAACAGATTTTAACTCCTAAGTTCAAAAAACTATGAATACAAATGCTAGAATGTTTTTAGTGCATTTTTGTACAGTACTATGAATGCATACTGAACCTGACAAGATATACCCTAAAAATACCATTTTCCCCAACAGGGATTGTTTCATTAATTAATAGTATTTTTGTAACATTTAAGGAATCCAAAGCATTTTGGAAAAAAAAAAAGAAAAAAAAGGATTCACAGCTCTCTAGGAAACCAGGAACATATCAACAATTTATAGGTTAAAAAGTTAAGAAACCAGAAAATATTAACCAGTGCCTAATCTCACAGAAATCCTGCCACATCAGAAAAAACAAACACTCTTCATCTGTATTTAAGACTCAGTTATAAAAATATAATTTCAACATTCTCAGAAACAGGCCAGTGGCTACCATACACACTTGTTTATATAAAGCTTTGCTCAGCAGCTCTGCCGGTCACTGAATGGGCTTGCCACGCAAAGTTATTTTTTGCCATGAATCCTTACACAGCTATGGAAGACCAAGGTCCCACACCAAGAAAGAGCTGTTTGTATGAAACGTCTCTGAACAATCACAGTTAATAAATTGCCCTGAAACCACAAGGGCACAGCATGAACAAAAAATTTACAGGTGTGGAACAGATTCTAGCACACGGGGAGAATCAAACAAGTGGTGAGTGGAATTTTCCTCTACATTTGGCAGAATGTTTATAGAGAAAACACCATGGAAAGTGAGAAAAATTTGGAATACTGAATGTATTTTCCAAGTACCTGTGCCAAGAGTAGTAAAAATTTTGATTATTTACTGCATAAATGCTTGTCATATGTACAAGACCCTATAGCAGGCCTAACATGATCATATCAGTTTTAAAGATTGTTATGCTGCAAGCATGAACCATTATTCTTTCCTGTTTACTTCAATCTAATAAGTAGATCTTATAGGGAATAGAATCGATTAAACTTACTAACAAATCATTATATCTATTAATAAACCTATAAATTAATGAAATTAATGAATTCATCAATCAGTAAATTGCTACATTTATAAATATATGAAAATATATGCAAATCAACTCAAACTGATTTTTTTATAAAGAGTAAACTTTTTTTTAACCTGAAAACTAAAAGCTAACTATGAATGAATTTTTAAGTTTAGCTTTCCTTAATTTTGTTTCCAAAATGAAAATAAAATCAAATGGTGAGAACTGCCTATTTGCATTATCTTTAGTCAATAGGTACCATATGAATAGGAAGAGAGATATGCCTGGTGATGAAGCCAGAAGAGAAGGACAACTGTTTGCAAAAACGATGGATGTCTATTACTCAAAAGTGATGTTGGTCTATCCTTAGGTTTCCGTAGGAAAACAAGACCAATACAGTACAAACTAATTCAAATTCTTGCCCGAGTCAGAAGACAGGCTGATAGAAGAAGGTTTTTCATATCTATATTGCCTACAGTTCATTTCTGTAATTCTGTGGATCAGCATATTATCAATATCAAGAGTTATGAAGTAGTGTTAAACCCAGAGATCAACATTATATGAAAGAATGCCATTTGAGGGAGATGGGGAAGCATAGTTTGCTAGCAGATATCCTGAGTCTCCCAGATGTCTGAAAAGAAAGAATACCTCATCAGTCAAAACAAAAGCTGGTTCATGAACTGCTAAACTAGAAACTCAATGCTCTTGACTTCATGCCAGAGAGGATGCAGTTCATCACAGTTCCACATACTTAATCTCTATCATTGCGTTCAATACTGTGAAACTTTAGAACAACTCTTCTGCCCCAAGGAGTTGATCATTAAAATTAACAAAAAGCAAGTCATGTAGACAATGCACTTAAAAAATAACACACCATATTTTACGATATAGATGCACTAAAAAAAGTTGTGATTTGATATTAAATCTAAGCACTAAATTATAAGGGACCCTAAATTTGCAGAAGATGAAGAAAACTGCAGAAGATGAAGAAAACTGCAGAAGATGAAGAAGAAAGTCAATATTCTCTGATGTAGAAACATGCCAGCAGGCAACTCCAAGGGAGTGACAATATACAGTTGCTACCGATTTCATCTATACAAGCATAACTCACAGCTACTTTCAAGGTATCCATCCTTAATGTAGTTTTGCTCTTCCAAGTGTATAGAGTATTGTGCGAAAAGTAATGATCTTAGTGTGCACAGACCGTCTAGAAACAAGATTCTGTATTCCCCAGTTAGGGTGTCACCACTGATGCATCCACTAGACCATCTACTAAGAACAGAAACATCATTTATTACAACATACTCCATAACAGGCAGCTATCCTAAAAATTTCAGTGAACAAAACCTGGGAAGTACTCTGTGCTATAATCTAGCCTACAGTTAGCATTTTCCTGTTCCTTCAGCATCTCTTGCTATGAACCAGCAGCAAGAGTATGCATTTTATATACTTGCTCTGTGCAAAGAAGAGTAGAAGATGACACAAGGTAGTTTCACAGTTCTCAGATCACCAGCTTTAAAAGGACAAATATGCTAGCAATGGTGAAAAAAAAATATCTACAGGCCCTCTTTCCCTAATGTTGCATCACCTCAACAAATAAAAAGTTCCGATGCTATTCGCATATTTTCCTTGGGTATAAACCATTTGTAACTGCATTCACCCAGCTGCATGCCAGTGAGCTCATAATTTTAAGATGTTTGTACAAGCGCAGTACAGCTGGGAATCTTAAATTATTTATAATGCAGCTGAGAGACTAGGAGGTTTGAAGCGTTATTTCTAAAGCTGCAGCCTATCCAGAGAGATGCCAGACAAACATCCCGCAGTGGCTGTGTCCTAGCCTAGCGGCAAAAGGAGCGAGTGCAATGTTGGATTTCTGGAAGACACAAGAGACTCTTCATCTCTTTCAAAATGACTCAAACTCGAAAAAGGCTATACAGTGACACCTAAAAGCTTAAAAACACTTAAGACAATTTTGTTCTTTAAATTAATGTTTTATTATTTTATTCAAATAGAAACCTCAAAAAGTAGGCTGAAGTTTTCCTTTTTTTACAACTCTGTTGATTTATATCAGGCCTGAGTTTGGTCCTCAAATTTTAGAGGAGTGGTAAACCAAACATGACATTAGTCTACACAAAGAACGTCCCGACATGCACTGCCACACGGGCTTCTAATATAATAGCATAGCTAGGAATTGAATTGTGAATGGGCCGCTTATGCCAGACAGATACTGACTGGATACATACTGAATGTCTGATACTTCAGTAAACAATGTCATGTTTTTTAAAAAGTGCATTGAAAGGTGGATTCCACCGAATACTATCCACAGGACATCTTAATACTTACTTCTAACAGCCTACTTGTGTGATACCTAATTTCTTACAGAAAGTACTATAAGCTTTTTGCTCTGTTCTTTACCAAATGGCCCAAAAGCCTGAGCTAGAAAGAGATATAAATATTTCTTGCAAATGGAGAAATCCACAGCAGGTAAAAATGCAAGACAATTGGGCTTGACAGGGACGGCACAACAACACGATGTGCTCCAGTAACCCCCACATGGTGATTTAGCACAGCAAACCCTTTCATTTTTCACTTCCACATGCCCAACCATTACAGAATAACTACTACGCAGACTTCAATTTGGCAATTTTTGTTAAACAGGGAAAGGCTTACCATGAAGCACGTAAAGGCCAAAATCTCAAAACAAAATCTCTGAGTATCCACTGCCATAAAATCAGACTCACAGATTGCAGTTTACATTCCTTTCAAAAACTGAGGCACCCAAACCACATCAGTTACTCTCAAAAGCTTTTCCCACAGTTCATGAATTGCAACACCTATCATAACCTAGTGACAGAATTCCTAAGTTACAGTAAAAAAACCCAGACAAAACACATATAGACAGTAACATATCATAGTCCTAAAACTGTATTTCCTGCTGTTGAAAAGTTTGGGACTATGAGTTTAACTACACAGCAGTACCTGAGATTTGCAGGATAGAGATGAGGGTACAGTATTTTCTTATTATGGGTGCCCGCAGTTATCAACTATTGACTTGTTATAATGACTTTACCAAAGAGGCTAATAGCGTCTCTGGTTGGCCTGATAAATTGTCATCTCCGAATGCAGCTTATTTTTCTGCTGAAAACTGCTGTGGACTTTCTGTGGAGTAGAATCTCTGGTAGGATAACTACACAGGTGCTTGCGGCTCATCTCCTTCCCCCTCTGTTCACGCTACTTTTGTACAAGTAGCATAGATGGCTTGTCCGTCATCACTCTTCTCAGAATATCTAGGGGTTATTCTTTAACTTTTTACTTTATTTTCAATACGTACTGAGCTTTCTTCCATTTATTAAATCACTTCTCACAGGACAAAGAGTTCTCCCTTTTCTGATGTTCACTGAAAATCTCAATGCTTGCCAGCTATAGGACTCCCATGTTGGCTCTACACCTGATCCAAGTGGTCCTAGCAAAGAGTCTCTCCCACCAAAGAGATACTTTGGAAGGATGACAGGAGACAGACTTTGGAGCAACATCTAAACAACATAAAGACCAATAGCGTGGGCTATATTTGAAAGTGTCCTTTAAAGACGAGATGTACCTCAACCAACTAGCATTAAACAGAAAATATACCAAAGCGGCTTCAAATATTAAAGGCACAACAATCTATTGGCAGGCCTTGATATGTAAAAAACGACAGTTTTCTCACAGATTGAGTTAGCTCTATCAGTTTACCGTAAAAGAGTTCAAACATCCTATTAAAAGGCAGGCTAGCATCATTGAACCATACTGGTTGGCTAAGTGTGGCAGGCTAAAACAGTTTAGAAGTGCCAGTCAACCCTGTAACCACACATTTCGATCCTGTTAAGTTTGATTAGAACAGAATGATTGAAAGAGAAATCCTACTGCTAGAAGTAACGTATCTAAATATTTATCCGTAGAGGAGATTTTTAGAGCTGTACATTTACAGAAGCACAGCTCAACTGTTAAGATCAAAGCAGCGCAAGCACCCGAGGTTAGTATTTTTATTACAGAGTAAGAGTAGCTTTATATTATTTTAATTATTTTTCAAAAGATTCAACATGAATTAGAAAAAAATAGGAAAAGAAGTTAAGGGAAAAAAATCTCTGAAAAAAGATTGTACATACCTCTAATTATACCGATATAACTAAGGAACTGCAAATTCACAACCTGCCTTAGGCTGGTAGCACAGGGATCGAATCCCAAATAAGTTTCCAGGATGTAAGATGTGCCCTTAAGGTACTCAAGGGTAATTGTCAACATGTCCTCTCACCCTGTAATAAATATGACGTAGCTTATCCCTTAACAAAAGTTAGCTGGTCGGCCTCACATCTGAAAAAGACAGTGCCAGTAAATAAGCAGCTGCCACAGGATACTTGGCATGCTCTAGAGTCACAGTAGCTTGCTTAAGTGCCCATATCCCAACATCTGTTTATTGACGAGCCTTTAGATGCTGACTGAACAAGTGGCACGGTGTTTGAAAGTACAACTACGATAGCAAAGAGTGAACGGCATTTGTGGTGAAGACAATCCCTTCCTTGTTCTCAGTAGGAGTGTTCGTATGGTAATAAAGACTCTACAAAAAAGGTTCTTCCAATCTGTCCCAGTCAGTGGTGTCAGCTGAAGATCTTAATGTAAATAACTTCATTATTGTCTTTTACTTAAAATAAGATTTGTTCTTATGACTGGGGTTACTTATGCAAACGAAAGGCATGCAGAAAGGGCCCATGGTTTCTTTTGCACTGCAGTACCTGGCCATTGTGCAATGAATTTCAGCGAGTAGTGAATGTTGCAGAATTAGTTCACCACTCACTAAAACCAATTCAGGCAAAATTAAAAACATTATTTTTTTACCATTCAACAGAAAAGAAAGATACTACCTCAAACCTTCACTGGGCCAGATCATTAGCTAATATAGCTATAGCCTAGCTGTGCTTGTTGGCAGCAGGGGCTGTTTTTCAGCAGGTGAAGACCTCTTCCTACATCTGTAATAGATGACTTGTCCATACCAGGTTTGTGGAGCAGACTTAAATTCCTGCTAAGCTTAATTCATCTGCACTGAAGTAAGCTACATCTGCACAGCACAGCTCAATGTGCATTCTATTATCAATATTGAAAGCATATAAAGTTCAATGCTCATTAGGTCTTTGTTTATAACATTCTTATGGACACATCTCTACTCCATATTAACCTGGAAGTTCTCCAGTCGTCTCATACTGGTTTGCGTCCCAGCAGGACAGACCCTTCTGAAGCCCTCCAAAATTCTGATCTCAATCCTATTTAAAACAGCTGCAACTTGCCAGAGCCTTCTCATCAAGGCTGCCCATAAAATGAACAGAGAAAACACTCCAGGAGTACCCAAAAGGCTTATTACGTTATGACACCCGGATACAAAGGAAGTAATGTGGAAAGGAAAGAAAAAAAAAAACCCACCCAAAACCCTTGCAATCTGCCAATATTAGGAGGAAGCTGAAAGTTGCAATCAGAATCAAGGAGAGATACTTTATTTCAGTATTGCAGACTTGAAACAAATAACTGTGAATACTACCCACAAGCCCCACAGCTCAATAGACACAATCCACAAGAACAGAATCCATAATGATCCAGCACTTAACAAACCTGTGAGGAATTCCAGAAAACCCTCAACAAAATGTGCATTTAGAGATCTCTTAGAACATGAAAAGCAAACACAGATGGCTCAAAAATGCAGAGGATTCCTCTGGTCTGAGTAAGAGGAATTAGCCACTCTGAACTGGTTCTCACTTTGCTCAGGAATTGGCTCATAAAATTATGAAAAAGCGCAGAGGCCATTTCTGAAGATCACCAACAGGCATGCTGGCTTCCTCAAAAACACAGCAAGGCTATGCTCTTCCAGCACAGCAAAACAGCTTCCTCAAACAGTGCCTGGACCACAGCACTGAGGGCACTCAATCTCTGCTCAGCACAAGCTGCTGCTTTCCCCCCCTCCAGCGCAAACCTCGGCCCCAGCAGTAAGATCAGCTGCTCTGGCATCCACCTTTCCGGCATCAAAACTAAGCAGCGTTCCAGCCCGCAGGTTACCTGTGACTGCTGCCCAGCAGCTACAAAAGGCTTAATGAGTTTCAACTTGGACATGAAGAAATCCTTTCCTCCTAAATTTCTGTCAACTTTATTTCGAAGTGCAATTTCATTATATTTGCACTTCTAACAGTTAAATATCCTTCGGGTTTGGATTTGAAAAATACTTTTCAAGTATTGAATGCTTAATAAAAATTTAATACAAAAATTATATATACTTCACTATCTCTATGTAAATATGTGCAAAATTATTCTCTGAAATGTCATAGAATTAATAAGGAAAATATTATGAGTTTAGTAAAACGTGCATTTAAAATTGCATAGCTATATCCCTGTAGACAAGTGGGAATATGAGGCACTGACTGCACGGTCCCTCCATTCTGCCCGAGGGATTCTCATGTTACTTACAGCATTCCAGAAGCCATGGCCCTTCTGCCTCTTAACCACTGCTGAATGCCTCTTTGCTTTCCATAGCCAGAGGAAGGAGTTTCTGTTTAGAGAACCTAAACTCTCTAAATGAGGGGATGCATCTTCATGAGTTCAAAGGACTATAAGAATTTTCACATTACTATTTTAAAAAACATGCAAATTTTTCAAATAGAGATTTTTAAAGACAAATAATATTTTCCCGTATCCACAGTGGGACAGATTTGCAAAGAACTCCTGTATTCATGTGGGCACACCAGCAAAGCAGTAGGTTTTAAAACAGTAAAAGCAATGCTCCCCACTGCTACTGCATCTCTTCTGCAGAGCACCCCGCTACTACCCAGCTTTGTCCTTCTTCATCTGCTACTCATGACTGCAAAGCTTGGCAACAGAAAACTTTTTTCTGCCTCCCCCTTTTGTTACATTACAGAGAGTGGCAATCCAGCACGGTGTCCTTATTTTTTAACCCATATCATAACATGATTCAGGTAGTATAATACCTTAGGAACAGGACCTTGCCACTGAAATAATTTCAGAGAACATCCTTACCAAAGCTGTAACTCAGCAAAGCTAAACCATCAGTCTTCCAAAATGTTCTCGGGCAAAAGGTAATCAACCCTGTGCGTCATGTTAAAATAAGCAGAGAAGGAAACATTTTAATTAATGAACTTGAATGTTTGAATTCATCATGGGGCTTACAGAAAGGAAAAAAAAAAAAAAAAGACAAATTACTGCTCTTGGTAAAGACCCCCAAGGAAATAAAACAAACAACATTTAACAGAGCTCAATTTTCATTTCTCACTGAAATAATGAATAGTAAAGTCATAATTAAATGCCCTAAAGATTTCTGTGGTAGCTGGTAATAACCTTATCATGAACCACCTAGTAAATTTTTGCTTTAAGATTCCTTAGCTGTAGGTTTGTTGGTTTAGTGGCCTGAAATAACTATGGTACAAACCCTCAATTATTTTCCTGCTTGTATATCCACCATACACAGCTGCCTAGGGGTTTGACTAGTGGGCCAGCAGTTCTGACTCGAGGATCTGCTGCAGCTCTGCTACCGCAATGGCCTTGGACGTTACCTTAAACTGCACAGATTGACTCAACTCTGCAGGTCAGGCCAGGGGATCTGACATATCTCTGCAATTAGCCTGGTACCTAGACCAAGCTAATAAGCCTTACCAAGAGCTGGCTAAAGCTCAGCCTGGGCTAACACGGGCTTTTTTCCACACTTAGGAGCGCACAAAGACCAAGCCTGTAGAAGACCACGAACAATATCCACAGCTGTGTAAGCGCTCCGACACAGGGTGCTCCCTTTCATCTCTCCCGCTGTCTCTCACTCCACAACACAACTGGGACCTTGAGGCTGGCTGAGCACCAACAGCACCATTGCAATACAAGTAACGGCAATGAAAAGATTAAAATCTTAAGGAGGGAGAGAAAGGAAAAGCTTAACCAAATATTTTGCTGACACCCTCCTGGCTTTATGGGAGTGACAAAAATTTTTACTTATGATAGCTACTGGGTTTCACCATCACTAATGAGGATGCAACTTTTCTGCCATGGCATTTAACTCCCGTAAAATGACTCTGTCACTCATTATTTATGCGTTGTAAAGATTATGCTCTTAAAGTTAGAACAGAAACCTTGCTTTCATATTCTGACCAGCATAACTCAATAATTTTATTACGAATTCATCCTGGAATAAGTTTATTCTGATGAATTGGATTATATTTTCTTCCTTTTTTTTTTTGGTCTCTAGTTGTGAAAAACTTGTTTATTAATCATAATGTACAGACTTTGCATATAAGTTTTATGAAAAGCAATGAAGATGCTTCATAATACTACACATACTTTTTGCATATGAAGTATATTTGCATATATTCTCGCCAAACACTGTGCCAATTACTGCTTTCTACTTAAACAGCCGACTAGAAAGAAAGTGAAAGCATTTGAAGATGGATTTATATGTTGATTTACTCTTCATTTAAACAGCCAGAAATCCACTCTGGGAAGAAACAAAAAGGCAAAGGAAGGTAACAGAGATAGTATTGACTATAGTAATTTAAGGAATGACCAAAAAGTCAACATAATAAAGTAGAAGAAAGCTGTGCTACAATGTTATGGCATGATAGATTCATATACATGAAGTAATCTAAGCATGAAATGCTGAGAACGTATACAAAAAGTCTGTGCATTTGTTGAATAATTAAACCATTCTTAACAGGCCAGTTCAATACTAAGCTGCTGCATAAGATCTTAATTTAATTCTAACTTAAATGTTTTAAGTGAGAATAAGGTGAGGACAGAACTTATGTTGCCTTTTGCACAAGATTAATTTCAGCCTTACAGCAAAATGTAGAGAGAAACTAGCATTTTAAAAATATCATCCTGCCCATCTCATTAGAGCCAGCTACCAGCTTCTGTTAAAAAAAAAAAAATTAAAAAATCTACATCCAATCTTTGCAGGTTTTTATTCATGGAAGGAAAGGGAAAGCATAAATCAGTAGAATAATTAAATGGGTTAGAAAGAAAGAAAGTATAATGAGAATGACAGAAAAAGACATACTGGAATTAAAGAAGGGAAAGAAAAAAACAAAGGAAAACTGGAAAAAGTAAATTAAACATGTTAGCTGCAGCAGCTGCACCCAGTACCCCTGCGCAGAGCTGGGCAGTGCCCACTCGTGGTCAGCCCCCAGCACCAGCCTCTCGGCCACTACCGAGATGCCTTACAGGCCCACCCCACTTTTTTTGCCCCTTCCAGTAAAGACCCCCCTTGCATTCATCCCAAGTAGATGACGAGTCGGACTGTCTTGGAAATCCCTCTTTCTCCAGCCTGCGGTGTAGCAGGTCACCTGCTCTCACCTGGCTCTGCCTTTTGTAGCCCCTGGGTTTCCCAATTCCCCAGCAGACTCAATTCCCTTCGTTAACTTTCTGCCCTGTAGCAGGGTAAAAACTGACCTGAGAAGGGGGAGACCACTATCAAACAAGGTTTCTGCCACATAACTAGCATCCATCTGAAATGCAATGAAGTCTAATTCTGCTAAAATCTCGGTATCTAAAAACAAGTGTTCTCATCAACTCATTAGATGTGCCAGAACTGTTACCAATTACTTTCGTTAAAGGGACTGCAGAACTAGGAATCTAATTTTCCATAAAACCCTCCCTGGATTGTACCAAAAGAAATATTTTATTTACTTTCTCCTGGAATCCTTTTGTACTTGTGCCTCTGCATTCAGAGAGAACATTGCAAGTTGAATCAAGATATTTTAGAATGGAATTTGAGGAAGAAATGCAACTTGGCTCCAAATAATTTGGTTTCACCGAGATATTCTGACCCCTCTTATTTCACGTGGCAGAAGGAGCGTGGTAGTGTCCCAAAATAAAGAGCCTGGAAAAAAAACCTGCCAAAGAACTCATATATTTAGATGACCACCTGGTCAGTCCTATTCTGTAGCGCTTTGTGAAGTCTATAGCTTCTTTCATGTCAAAAGAACGTGGATGAGGAAATTTTGACCCTTTCTAAGTCAATAGATACATTCCTGTGGGTCAACAGCATCAGGATTTCACTTGTAATTTCGGTCTACATATCATTGTTTCCTGACACACAATAACAAAATACAGGAAACCTACTGAAAGCAGTCGCTTGCTGTTATTGGGGTGAGGGGGGAGACTTTGAACTATTAAGTCCTTTCCATACTGGTCTATACCAGTAACGGCAGAAGAAACAGGGTTCACGCTTAATTGCTTAATATTTTTCTTTGAAGCATTGGTTATTTTACAAATGACAGTTTCAGAACAGGTTTTCTTAGCTGTTTCTTATAAAGATCTACAACACAAGAGGAACTGATGACCGTACCTGCTGATTTACAAAACATTCAGGGTAGCACACAAGCAGGCAGCATTCAAACATAGTAAAAAACCCGAGGCCATTTTTGTGAAGCAACACTCACGAAATCAAGGCACGGAAATCAATGAAAAGACCACTAAGTTTCCATGGGGATTTTCATGTACATGAATGAAATGGCATTACATTCCTACAGCTTTATTCTCCTTACATCTCTATCAGCAAAAATTCCTTGTGTTAAGAATACTGATGATAGGATGGCAAAACATGTGTCTGTACAGTTACATGCAACGCTAGCAAAGTAAATTATCTAACAAGTTCATAAATTAATGTTCAAACATTTCAGATAACCAAGTAGTATGGCTTAGGGAAATCACCATGGTTTTAACATGTCATAGATATTCAATATAATTAAAAAAAATCAAACCTGCCTTTTTCCCATTTTATTTGCGTAGAATTAAATTTCCAGAGTTTTTTTTCCAGACCAATAGTTATTGCACAAAAATATAAAACAAATATGCTGTTGCTGACAGCAACCACCTACTGATTTTACAGCATGGAAAAGTTTCAGATTACAGTTACTTAAGAACTCCATGGGTGGGTGTGTTTGTTTAGGTGTGAGAGGAAGCTTATTTAATCAGCTGAAAGTTTATCAGCAAGCACACCTAGCGCTATTAAGTTCTGCTACAAATTTAAATTTGTAGTAAAGGCAGGAAGATTTCACTTTCATCAGTTACACCCATTTCAGTTATTATAGTACAATAATGGTCAGAAATCAGATTTTCAAGTATAACTGTGAAACATTAAATCAATGCCTTGGGTCCCAGGTGGTTCCACAGCTCAGAAGGTGTAAAATAGAAGTAGACCTAGTCTCATCTTTTATTTAGTAGATCTATATCCTTCCCGTGTCATCTTGTACAGCAAGAAGTATTTCTTCTAAATGGAAAATAAGCAACCTTGTTTTCAAATTACGAAATAGGATTTTTAAAAAGGAGAAGGACTTAATTGAAGTGAGCACAATAATGTACTTTTAAGAATAAATCTAAGCTGATTCAGCAAAAACCAATAAAATCTACTGTCTTTCAGCCTCTGACATCTGAAATGACTACACGAATAATTCTTTAAGACAGCTGAGCTTGTGCACCTTCGCAATGGAGGCCTGTGGAAAAAGAAACTCCATTTCTTTCCAATGCTTTTCAGCTAATCACAATGTGTCCGTATTTCCTAAACTGTTGGTCAGCAATAAAGAAAATACACACCGAAGGGCGTGCTGGAAGAAGGCATAAAGAAGAAACTACTGCACACATCCCCTACCCCAGCCACGTGTCGCCACATGCGTATCTTCCGCCGAGCGCGCACGCTCTCGAGCTACAAGGTGAAGCCGAACGGGAAACGATTGAAGCGAAACCTACGGTGTGCTGGGCCAGCAGGACCTCTCACCCACGAAACAGCACGACCACGCAAGCACCAGGCCTCCCCCTGAGAGCAGGCAGGGGGGCCAGGCCACCTCCTTCAGCAGCAATAAGGCTCCTCGGTCTGCTGAAGCACGGTATTGCTGGGCTGGAAGCAGAGCCAACGGGAAAGCACCATCCTCCGGGGCACGAGAGAAGCCAGGCTGCTCTTCACTGGGACGCAACGGGCTGCACAGAAAGGATAGATACGAAAGCTGCCCCTGAGGCCGCACAGCTCAGCACCCAGCGGCAATTCCCAGGTGGACGCGCAAGCTGTGCATCGCCAGCCTCCTCGCCGCTGCGTCTTGGCGCTGGCTCTCTGGGCGCAGCAGCAGACAATCCCGACATGACAGAACGAATCGATCCTCTTGTCCTTCCATAGGCCCTTGGATAGATTTACTGGTCTTGGTAACATACTTCCAAGAAGCCAAATAGTGTCAGTGGTTTCGTACCAGTGGGATATTCTCAGAAACAAAGCAACACCCACCCCACCCCTCCCCTCCCCGACAAAGAAATAAAGCCCTAATGGAGTGAAATGGTCCAGTAACTGTTTTGGAAGTAAACCAGTAAAGGCATTTGGAAAAATAATACAGGCTGCCCATACAGAAATAAAACCCGACGGAACAGTAAAATGCCATCTCAGAAAGCATATCTAAAATGTTCATCTATTTTCTCTCAAGAAGCCCAATTCTAAGCTGGTGCAACTTGTCATAGCTCTGCAGTAATTCTATATTGCCTCAAAATTCAGTTCTTGAATCCTGGAAATTCACATCTGAGAAGAGATTGAATAGAATTCAATATATGCCTGAGAACACCGGTATTTTGGCCAGTAACAGAGCTGGTTTCTAATGCTGCATTTCATTAGTAAAGCTAAGGGAAAAAATAAAAACCAATGACTGCCCCATGAAAAATTAGGAGAGAAGTATTTTATAAACCTTTGTTAGTTTAGCTGTTATGAGGCTATTGCATAAGTACCCCATACTAATTTTATTGGCTCATAGCACATATAATTTGAAAGTATTATGTTACCTGCATAAACCATACATATGGTTCAGAATGTCAGTGTAATCTGTCTGTGGGAACGGTAACGTATGGTTCTGGAATAGAGATGGTGTACATAAATTATGCAAGATATTTTCTAATCCCCACAATATTTCAAGGAATGGAACAGCCATTATGTAACAAGAAATGTCTCCTACACCTTTCTGACAGATGGGGGACAAACATTATTGCTTTTCCCTTTTCCTTCAGGGCAGGTCACTCTCTCAGTTCACTACAGTAATGTGCCACTAATTCTAAAGGCTTCATCATTCATTCAGATTTCAGCATTTCATTGTGGTAGAAAAGCTACCATTTTCCATTTGCTTCGTAAGTATATAAAAAAAAATAAACGTAATTACTTTTTACCATAGCGGTGCTAAAGGAATACGAAAGTCACATAGATGCAGCTTACAACAGTGCATGTGATCAACAATTTTGTTGGCAATATCAAATGCCTATTTGCTTTTTCTTAAAACTTAGAACTGCTCTGAAATGTTCAAAACATCTTAGTTTCATAATTAAACAAGGACAGACTTGCGGTAAGACACAGGAATATAAATAGCTGCATCAAGTGGCCAACTGCCACAAACTCCCTGTATCACTCTGTACAAGTCATTTAATTTCTCTGCTTCGAGTTCTCCCTTCACTTGACAGACTGACAATGCCGTTATTTACTCTCTTTAGAACTTAATCGATTAAAAGATATAGCGTTTAGTTGATAACTTTAAAGTAAGTTTATTTTACATTTAAAGCGTTAATTTCAAAATCCAGAAAGATGATTCAGCACTAAAATTACTTACACTGTTATTTCTCCTTAAAAAAAAAATTTGGTATGTCCAGATGTACAGGCAGGCCTATAGATGGAGATTTTTTTTAAAAAAAGTATGCAAAATAAGTATATCAAACAGCATGGCAATTCATGTAAGAATATGAAAATCCTATTTTTACCATTACATTTCAAGAACTCTCTTCTTAAGACCAGTTGCTTTAGTTGGACCAAACCATTTTAGTTATGCTGTACTACTGCATACAGCAGGCTTAAAAGGAGAGACTAAAAGAACCAACATTTCCAACCCTTGCAGTGACAATTCACACTACAAAATACAAAGCTAAACACAAAGAGAAATGAAAACCAAAGGTCTCTTCTAATCTTGTTGGAAAAAAGTTCCCTCCAGAGCTTAATCAGTAGCTGAACTTTTTACCTCGAGTACATGTGCAACATTCACCAAACACTGAAGTCATGATCCTCAGCATAAAGATCAAAATGCCACTGTGCCTCAGGTTTTTTGTAGTGACAAGGATTCATCAGGTGTGTTACGACTGTGTGTCACAACTGCCAAGATGATGAAAAAACTTCGCATTTTAGAGGCTCTGTATTTTAGGTTTATTTGGATATGCCTTCATGAAGAGTGAAGGAGGAAAAAAACCAACATCTGGGTTAGTTTTCTGTAACTAGAAGACAGCAAAAATCTTTATCTAACCTTTTGTGGGTTTTATCTATTGTTTTTAATTGCCGTTGGAAGGAAATGAAAAGATTAACATAAGGACATCATCCTCACCGACACACACTAATTCTAATTAGCTTCTTAGAATCAGGATACTTTTACAGCTGCCTCATTTGCTAAAATGTACACTGTTTTAAAATAATGATTTCTGGTTCAGCTAACCCATTTGGGGGGCCAACTGCATGGGATATAGGGTTTTTTTTTCCTCACTTCAGCTTCTTCTAAAGGGAGTAATAATTTTTTGACTTCTGCTCTATCATACTCGAACAGCGACAGAGAGGTAATACTCATGCTGTCATTTCTTCCAATTCATAATGCAAAAGTCAAAATATGCATTCTATAAATCATGGTCTTGATTTGCCATCGCTTATAATTTGTTGAGTCTTCTCAATCACTGCAAACTAGCAATAACTACGGTAACGCATTTATGCCGTATTTCTGGTATCATACCTTTGCAAAGCAAGTGTAAAAAAGGACTGAACAAAGCATATGGCAAAAGGTGGCTGGATTCCACGAGCTCAAAGAGTTTAGAAGACCATCACATCAGTTAAATCGTGGTAGAACAAAACCACATGCAAGCGTTCAGAGACTGCACTCTAATACAATGCACGCATACACAGAGAAGAGGTCCAGTTCACTGAAGCGTTACAAATCAAAACTCAATCACTTTCTTGTGCTTAAAGTGCCCTACAAGGAACTGAAAGGTTAATGAGCAAGGCGGCTTTAATTGCTTTTTTTTCTAAATACCTGGCCTATAAACTAAACACAACTGCCTTTAAAAGCTTCATATTCCAAAATTTCTATAGTAAACGTTCTTCTGTTGGAATTTTCTATTCATGGAACTGGACTATAAATAGTCATATAGTACCTTTAATAGGTTGCAGACACCATACTCTTTTCAAATATCCTGACTTTGCTAGAGGCTATAATGACAACAGCGAAATAGCTTAGATACCACTGGGAGCAATTTGTCAGTGCAGTGCACAGGGTCCAGTGTTTTCCTGTTGTAATTAGTGGCTAGTGCATGCTCACTATTACCTGAAGTTACTGTAGTAATTCCAGATTCAACCATATGTCCACTGACTAGTGGAGTGTGCACATGTCTATGTTTGGATAACGCACCTTCTGTAAATTGTTCCTGTTAGTCCTTTGCAATTTATTTCATGTTTCCAACAAGTCTTGAACTGGCAGTGTCAGCAACACATGTTTTTGACATTACTGAGAACACAGACAAGAATGATTTATGCCATTTTCCCCCTTCTCAGACTGATATATCAAAGGTATAAAAATTGTCATATGTAGAAAGTCATAGGACAAAGAGAAAGCTTTAGAAAACCTGACTTAGATGGAAGGTGTGAAGATGAGAGTTTTATGTTACCAGAGTTAACACCTTAGGAATCATTCCTCAGTTGCATAAAAAAAACAATTATTTTTTCACATTAGAAATTCCTCACATAGGAACTCCTGCCCTACATGTTTGTCCGATCTTTCAAATACAAATGCAGCGTTTCTTCCTGCTTTGGTGGCGATATTGTCCGCTACATTTCACACCAAAATTCGTGCTCTACCTTCCTCAATTACAGTCAGTGACAAAAATCCAGTTACATTCAAAAGGAAGCAGTGTTAAGCTTGATCCAGATGAAACATACTTTCTCACTTTTACTGGATAGACTCCAATAGTCTTAAACAATGATTGCTTCAAAATGTTACAACTGCAGCTTTCATCATCACCAGCCACGTGCTCTACACCATGCTCACCCCTTAGAGAAGATCAGGGAAAGGGCATGCACCCGCACAATGCCTGGCCACTATTTGTCAAATCAGAAATAGCAGAAGTTGGACAACAGTGGGAAAAGGCAAGATGACAGCAGCTCGCACTCAACGGTACTGTCGAAGCACTACGAACTCAATGCACAGCTCACACAGCGACTTCATACTTCGCAAGCCAGTAACCCCTCCCAGCCCACGCTTGCTACCGCACACTTCAACATTTCCCTTGACTCGGAAACAAAGAACAATACGTTGGCTCTAGCAATAGTGGCAGAAGTCTTCTGGCAATATAAACCCTTTCTCTAACTGTATCTGTCTCCTTGGGCCTTAAACTACATCCATGCATTTGCAGTAAATATGATTTGCAAGATGAATGATGACACAGGCCCAGTTTAATACTGGCCCTCTGTGCCACCTCTGGAACTCACAGGCCTGCTACCAGTAACAGTGCCAGGCGCTTTGGCTCACCCAGCGAGAACTTCTACCTAAAAAACCCAAACAATACCCGCCACAACGCTATCGGTACTAACAGCAGGATTGTGCTCCTGCTCGGCCTGCGGGTCTGCGCCGCATCACGGTCTCGTGCTCCATCCAGGGTGTTAAACGCATCACCCAGGCCCACGTGGCCTTGCAAACAGCCACACACCTTTGCAAACCTTACATCAGGAAGATCCAGGGTCCCTAGATTCATACCAACAACCAACGTAATAAACTGTTGCTTCTTTCTTTATTCGTCATCTTTTTTTTTTTTTTTATTCCTCACTTTTCCCCCTAAAAGGCCACAGGATTTCACTTGCTTGGTCCCACTTCTAGCCAAGAAACTTTTGCTCAAAATAAAAAGAGCGTATTTTGGGAAGACACCTAGTCTCTGCAAAGGATTGCTAGCAAGCAATGAAAATCACAAGAAGTGTTGATAAATTATTCCGTTAGGTTGATAATCTTACCATTACAGAAAACTGAATCTTTCTTTTAACCGTTTCAAGCTTTCACTTCCTGCTGTTGGATCTCATCTGTGCTTTTTTAGGTTAAACGACAGTTTGGCATACCATTTGAAGGTGTGGGGGTTTTTGCTGCCTTGTCGACTTTTGACTCATGCAGTAACTTGTTAAAAAAATCCATTTAAAAATAGGGGAAAGTACTTCCTTGACTACTCCAGTAGTAGCAAGAAATTCTAGCTTCATATTATAGAAATTATTTTCTGCACAATGGTCACCCTGGCAATCCCTTAATGTATATTATCTTTCAGCCTGAACAGGTTTTTGGGCACATTTATAAAGAATAAAAGGGAAGATCCTTGTTGGATTTGCAGGAAAACAAATTTGTAAACAAAAAAGCAAAGACTTGGGCAAACTGGAGGTGAATTCAGTGCTGAAACTTGAAGCAAGTAAACAAATGATGGGTCAGATTATTTCACTGGTAGATCCAGGAAAAAGCATTTTCTTACTCAAGAGTGAGTAAAAAAAAAAAAAAGATCTAGACATAAATTAAATTATTTTCTTGCTTATCACTTGCAGTGCCTAAAGATCCCTGCATAGCTGTTGAGAGCCCTAGTTTCAGATAGGAAGTGTTCTTCCAACCCAACAAAAACTTCCAGCTAGGCAGAATGCTAAGCACATCTTCACCAGCACCATCAACCCTTCTAGGATACAAACACAACTGCTTCAGTAGGACACAAACCCTGGTGGTGTTACTGTAGGTAGGGAGAGAACTCCATGTGTCTTCCTAAAATTTTGGGTCAGACCAAGCAGCTGACTGGCACTCTTAAGATACTGTTAAATTTAGCTTTCCTTACACCTTATATTTTTACTACGTAAAAGGAATTTAAGCTTGGAAAGAGATACCATTTACAAGGCAAATTATTAAACACCTGAACTCAGCAACTTTCACCTCAGCGTTAATGATGAGGCTGTGAGAGACGGCAATACGCAATTTTTTTGTCAATAGCATAATGATTTGAAAGCCTTTTCCCCAGGGCATGGCATCCTTTCCCAGCTGAAAGGGCAAGCTTAGCGATTGCAACATTAAGCAGCTGATGAATGACCTTGTTGTCACACTTGTTTTAGGGATTGATCATGTCCAATTAATTCCTAGAAGAAATCAATTGTTCTTACCTACCTCATTTACATTAATAAGAAAATATTAATGACTTCACTGCCTATAAGTATTGGAAATAGAAGTTGCATTTACATTTGGGCTTGATGGTATTTCAAGAGGATTCGTTGTCTCCTCCTACGAGAGGAAAACAAATAATCCCATACAATTTTCCCCAGCTATTCAGCATTAAAATCAAGCATTTCTCTATGCATTTAATTGACAACTGGATCATATAACAAACAATTAGTCTTGTATTGCTGGCTTATTTTTATGGGAGTAATTTTTATCATACACAATAGAAAGCACATAATCATTTTTTTCCATTGCTAACTTCATGTTCAGAGAAGCACTACGTACAGAAACTCAAGACCCCAATTATGATTTCCTGTTCAGATAGGCATAAAATCTAACACACCATAAGAGGAACAGGGATACAAATGTGCAGGTAAAAGTAGTTCACATCATTTCATTCCTGGAAATGATCCTTTGGAAAACATTCATACTGAAACTTTGTGGTGGGATTTAATACTCATGATGACTGCCAAAAAACTTAAATAACGCTTTATCAGATGCTGGGATTAGCCTCTTTGTGAGCTACACACACTATGAATAGCCCATGTCCAAGCATTGATCCTGGACCTTCTTCCCAGAGGGAGAAATATAATAGCAAGGTGCATTTCAAGACAGAATTCAGAACTTGATTGCTATATTCTCTGTTCAGTGCATACTGCTATCATTTCTGGTAAAATGTCCTAGTTAAGGGTTACAGTAAATTGATCACATAATACTACAGGAATTTATCATGTAATAGAAAAGGAATTTAAGAGCTGAATACCTAATATTATTAATAAAACAGGTCTGTGGATAGAGAGAGTTAGGGGATACTGTTTATATTATTACCTGATCCTACATTAAATTAAGGAGCTGGTAAAATCAGAACTGCAAGGACAAAATAGACTCTCAATGGGATTTTTCAATTGGAAACTTCTAAGTGGGTAGCACAACAGTGGGTATTTACTCCCTGCATCTCTTTCGCCTCTAGAAAGAGCCCACGAGCTTGGATTCTCCTCTTGGATCAGAAGCCCAAGCCCATCTGTGCAGAGAGACTCTGCTGCCACCCTCTGTGGTATCAGAGATGATTCAAACACTAACTAAATAAAATGCCAACCACTGCAGTTAAACAGTTAGGGACAAAGATCTCTAGTTGTGAAAGAACTGACACCATGAAAAACTATTAGGATATAATTACATATGGAAAGTAGTATCAGTAAACCTAAGGTACTGGCACACATGGAATTAAAGTGGTGTTGGTATATGAATGGCTTCGATATTGAAATAGTAGCTATGTTAACCAGCTTTAACATCTTTTGAGGCTACATTTTAAAAATGATAAAAAGAGAATGTGTCTTAACTATGTGTTTATCTCTGGTCTAGTTCATTGCTACGGACGCCTTTTTTTCTGAGACATTTAAAAAAGTATATAGGTAAGGGAGAACAAACATGTAATTGTTTCCAGGTTGTCTATCATCTCTTAATCCAAAAGTCAGTACAGGCACATAACTGATTAATACAGAACGATGGGTTTGGTCAAAATATCATTTAATCCCTCATGAGACGGATAGAAAACTGAGAGCAAACAGCTTGCGGGAAGGATTTATATTAATTATTAACAGATAAAAGGCTACTTTTCCTGACCACATTCATGATTGTTCAAGTCTATTTTATACCAGGGCAGACAGGATATTGTTCTTTTGCTCTCATCTCTGCAAGAGCAACCCCTACTTACATAAGCACAGTTTCCTACCCTGCACACACAGCTACATTTCTCATTCACTACCTTAATACGCTCACGTGTTAAACCATTGGTCCAAGCGGTCATTAGGGAACACAGAGGCTGAATGCTTTAGCAGAGCAGCCAACATCAAATCAAGTCTTTTTTTTTTTTTAATCACAACATTCATAGATTCACTGCTGTCCCCAGCAATAGCAAAGCCACTCAGTTTTGGTGAAGGGGAAATCTACCCATTCTCCAGGGCCTTTAGAAGGGAGCAGTTTTCTCCCTTTTCTCCTCACCATCTGCACTTGCATTTTATTTGTTTTTCTGTAACTCTGCCCATCAACCTAAAGAAGCTTCTCAAGCAGATGATTCCTGCACTACTGCTCTTTGCTGTGTTCTGCATGTCAATAGTATAGGGCCTTCACTATCACTCTGCAACAGGTCATTTATCCAAACTGTTCACAAGGAATAGAATTTAGCTTTAAATCTTCCATTTTCAGAAACAGCAGAACTAAAGTTAGCCATACAACTTTAACTTAGCTTTCTAGTTAAACAGTACCTGAAACTAATACTGCCATATGACCGAAATATTAGTCTATCTTCATGCCCTAGAAAAAGATTGTCTTACACACAAGAAAAAAAAAAAAAATCACTTAAGAGCAAGAACATTAGGTCCTTATTCACCTGAGGAGTGCGGGACAGAAACCTTGTGTGCAAAACAAGAAGTCATTTTAATCGATTGTTGGACTTGACATTTCAGCTGGACATTCTGAATTTAACGCATGTTCTTTCAATCACAATCAGGCTCATATATTCATCTGGATGGTACCAATCTGCTTATATTTTTTTCCTAAATGAGCAATTTATTCTACACCATTTATCCCTATGCTAGTATCTGAATACATACTGAAAATTACTAGAACACATAATTTGTTTTCTTCTAGATTTTGCTTAGTACAGTTACTACAAGCTAACAGAACTTCACAAGAAAAATAAGAAAAAAAGCAACTTAATATCCAGACAGCTCCTACTATGTCACTTGTGGAGAGTTACAGTACTGTTTGACAATCAGCAAAGTGTTTTTCCTTTACTACTTAAAAAAAAAAAAAATCAATGTTAGCAAAAGCTATCCATCTTAGCTATCTAATGGGCAAGTAAAATCCTCCTGATTCAATTCATAATCCTTACTAATCTTCTGAAACAGGAACATAAGTTTTTTCAATCATCATTTTAATAGAGAAAATAGCAAAGACCTGTTTCTCTTCATTAGTAAAAAAGGGAAGAAGGTGGTAGGGGAAGAGGCTGTAGTCTGTCATTTCTAATATCTTAATTCCCATGACAGTTGAGACTTGTTTAGGTCAAGAGTTTGCAAATTCAGGCTGCAAACCTCAGCATGCAAATATGAGCTCCAAATACGTAGAGGGAAGAGGTTAGAGACATCATGCTGGTTCCTTTCCTGTTTACACTTTTATTAAAAATGAGTTCCAAAAAATTTTAATCAAGTGACATTTGGACGGCTACCCGGGCAAACTCAACGAGCTTGCTGAAATAACAGAGTATGTGGACAAAAGACATAATGATACATTACTTGGAAGGAAGACATCTGTTTTCGTGAAATTAATTTTATAAGAAAAAGCTTAAGTTTATCAAAAGGCAAGTCTTTAAATAGTGCAAGTACCAACTCCCTACAAACATCAGATTTATTCTAGAAATAGTTAAAAGCTGCTAAGAGACTTAACTCATGGTCAACATGCTGAGTACGTTAGGAAACGTATCTACCCCGACAAGGAAAACCAAGGCTTAACCCTCATTGAAATTTGTCACAGAGACTCGCGTACCTGGGAATAGTACGTTTTTAAATAGTTGAGATCAATTATCCCTCACTAAGACAGGGAATGCCAGCAGCTTCTACCCAACTTTTCCCATTAGATCTCCATGCAGAAGAAGGAGCACTGATAAGGTCTGTTTTGTTACTATAACATTTGTAACGTTACTGCAACATTTGATATTTACCCTTAACATATGGCCAGGGAGAAGGGAATGACTTTGACTAGTATCTTTGGGTATATCATTCATCAGGAACCTCTGATAGCTAGCAAAAAGTATTCTAACAGACAAAAAAAAAAAACAAAAAACTTATGCCTGTTAAAAGCGTTAAGAGCAAGTTCAAGTGCAGAGTTTCCATACCAAATGCCAAAACTACATAATACAGGGAACTGTGGCTAGACAACATAAGTTCAAACGTCATGCTTTATACTTCTAGTAGTTTTAAACGCTTAGAGACAGCGTTCATATTTCTTTCAATACCACAGAAATACTGACTCAGTCCTGAGGTCCACTGACATGGTGCTGTCTTTTAAGACTAACCACCACCACAAGTTCCATAAGGGGGGACAACCCCTTTTAAGAAAGAGCAAGACAACTGCCACAGCTGTAGCTTTTAGAATATGTTAATCTGCAGATCTCCGTAACTTCATTGCCTCACTGACATGATGTGGCAAGAAATCCAGAGAAAACAGTCATCTGTTTGATAGGAAATTAGCAGCATGTCCTTCCAACTATCTAAAGTGTGCTACCCTTGAGTATCTCTTTTGTTTTAAAAGAGGGGGAAGAATATGAACTTATGCATGTCTATAATAATTTCCATACAAGTTAAAATAGGCATTACTTCTTTTCCCAGATAAGCAATATTCATCCCCTTGTACTAACTGTTTCCATTTCAAAATCACAAGATCCTTCCCACTCTAGTTTTGTGGTACAGGAACATCTACCATAGTTGTATACACTATTTTGTGTTGTAATACAGGCTACTACTCTAATTAGCTTCAATCCAGTTTATACTTTTTAATATCGTTTGCTTCTTTTAAGCTTATAAGCAGAAGCAAAGCACCTTCTAACCCTTCCTAAAGGGACTTCAGCAACAGAAGAAAGAGAGATGTCTCAACTGATCTTGAAACTATAAGACTATGGGCTAAAGAAACTCTCACAAGTACTCCACAAAAAAAAACTAATGACCTCTTTGTGGTATTCACATACGTTTTCCCCATCTGTCTCGACTATTCTTTTATCATCCTGTTCACTTTTGGTAATATGAGCTTACAGAACTAAATTCACATGAACATGTTACCTCTGCATTACAATACCCATTTTAAGTGACAGTGGTAAGGTAAGATAGAAACAACCCTGATCAAATTTTGATCACAAATTGATTAAACATAAAATGAAGAGAAAAAAATTGTCATTTAATAAATAAGTTTGTTGCCCGCTCACTTTTCTGTTCCACAAAACAAAAGTCATATAACAGACTACGGAAAAGGGAAGAAAACCACACAGAACACCATATACTTTACTGCAGTTTTCTTAGGAAATACTTGCATATTATCATATAATACAGCAACTAATAAAGCCTTCTAATTTTAGAACTTTTCAATAAGCTTTCCAGTTGGCTTTCTCACCTTCACTTGGACCCAGGGGCTAAGTCATGTGCCAGCACTACAGAAGCGTGAAAGTGGCCACCAAAGCAGGCACCCCAATGAAGACAACCACCACTAAATGAACCCTGAACTTGGGGTTTTCCCGTTTGAAACTGCACCTTCCCTTTGAGCTTTTGGTCAGCCTCCAGCAGTTAGAGACAAAACTACCATGACCATATGCAAACGAGTATTTTCTAAACAGAAAACTATTCTATATTTGAAACAGAAAGCATTTTCTTCATTTTATTAGGTGAGCAGCAAGTACTGAGAAGAGAGACATTTCCTGTAGGGACCAGAATTGACAGCGCAATAACAAGAAAGCACCAGTCCCCCCCAAGACTTCACATGCAGTCAGAAGTGCGATCTGCAGCCACAATAATGCTTGGTTTTCAACCTCAAGTGAGGTATGGCTTTCTTGCCTTTCTGATATGAATAGATTTATGCAGATTTCTTGGATTTCAGAAGTTTTCATGTTAGTTTTGGGTTCACGCATTAGCGCTTTGCTTCTTTCCTCAGATATTCCTCTACTTCCATCAGTAAGTCAGTCCACACACTTAGGCCACAGACTGTAAAGTCTCCATCCCGTGCCTTCAGGAGTTTCAGAGCAGCTTGGGTCTGGCCTCTGAGCGGTGCGGATCCCTGACAGTAGCAGATGAAGCGCTCCCTCAGCTCCTCCCAGGACAATTCAGCTTTGTCAAGACAACCTTTAACCCACCGTCCCTGCAAGGGGTCATAGAGCAAGCAGCTTCCCCAGGCAATTAAGAGGTCCAAATAAGCTGTGCTCAACTGGGAACAGTGACCAGCTAGGGAGGCAAGAAGGGAGCCCGGGTGAAAAAGGCAGAAGGCAGAAAACCGCTCCGAGTCCCCCAGCAACCAGGAAAGCAGAAGCCCGGCAACACCTTCGTCTCCCGTTGCACTCGCCTGGCTTCCGTCTAGGCTCTTCCCATCCTGACCCCTCTCTCCGGCCTGCTCGGCGTCACTCCCCGGCCTCAGCAGCAGCAGCCCCGCCGCCACCACCTCGAAGGCCCGGGGCTGGGGGAGCTGCTCCAGGACACCGGACAGCCAGCGCAGCCGCCCCACGGCCTCGGCCTCCTGCCTCTCCTCCCGCAGCCGGCTCAGCAGCAGCTGCGCCTCCGCTCGCGGCTGCGGCCCCATCCCCTCCGGGGCCCGCGGCGGGCCGCCGGGCAGCGAGAGCAGGCGGGAGGCGGCCTTCCGGCGGGCCAGGAGCACCAGGCTGCGGGGCTCGGGGCCGGCCTCCGCGCCGGGAGGTTGCAGCAGGCTGTGGATCAGGCGGCGGCAGGCGGCGGGCGGCAGAGCGCGGTTCTCCAGCAGCGCCAGGCCCAGCAGCTGCGGGCAGCGTCCCAGGTGGGAGAAGCCGAGGAGAGGGCTCGGCTGACCCCGCCGCAGCCGCCGCTCAAGGGCCTCCCGGAGCCGAGGCCGGGTACGGAAGCGGTCGTGGAGGTGCTGGAAGTACCGGGCCCACTCTAGCGCCCTGTCCAGGGTCGGGGCGTCCCAGTCCCGCACCAGCGCGGAGCGGGAGACGGCCAGGAGCGCAGGCAGCTGCTCCACCTGCTCCAGCACGGCCTCCATCGCGGGCCGCCCCGGCCTTGGCGCCACCGGTTTGAGAAGAAGTCCCGCCTCCCGCCGGGAACCGGAGCCAATCCGGACCGGGGAGGGAGGGGATTTGCAACTCTATTGGCCGAATCTGACGTCAATCCGATGCGAATTGATTTTTCGTTAAAGGAGGCTTTAACCGCCTTTCCGCGTCAGTTATTTATCTCTAATCCCTCAGCGAAGGGCGGGGGGAAAGTTCGGCCGAATTAAAGCGTTAAAAACCGAGAAGGTTTAAGAAGTTAAACCTTAAGAAGTTAAAAAAAAAAAAGCGCCCCCCAAAACCCCACAAACCCTAAGAGGCTTAGAATACGCCTTAGAATAATATTCCTAAATACCCCCTAAAAAATGAAACTCCTCAGGAGCAAACATTCCCTGCCCTGCATTTGGGGGTGTTTCCCGATTTCTGTGGTAATCGGCCCCGTCCCTGGAGGGCAGCCATGGCCCAGCTCAGCACCCAACTAGGCCTGACCCCTGCACTGCCCACACGGCTGGGCCCTACTGACCCACCGACTAATGGCTTTGTAGCTCATTAGCAGGTCCCCAGGGTATCTGGGTCTTCTCCCGGTACCCGCTCCAGGCCTCTGGCTGCCTGCAGAGGTAATGGCCGTCGTGCCTACCCTGCCCTTCCGGGTGCTGCCACAGGCAGGGTTTCCCACACGGACACCTCCCAGACAACATGGTGGCAGCATGCTATGATCGCTCCTCTTCGTGGTAAGGAGAGATGACCCTTCCTTCCTTTCCCGCCTCGGCCAGCTGAAGGACAGTTTTACGTGGCAGGCTAAGGCTATTAGGCGTTGCTTGCACGATGCAGCCTGTTGGTGCGACTGTTCCCGGAGTGCTTCCCTCACGTCTGCTGCCTCAAGTGCTCAGCTGGGAGATGGGTCTTTTCCCTCCATCCATGTCCCCACGACAGACCTGCCACCCTCAGCGTTCCCTCAGGGCGTGGAAAAGAGCAGGCCCACCTGGCTCCTGGCAGCTTCCGCAGGTGCCCGCTGCGCCTGAGGGGGTGAAGCAGTGTCGGGAAGGTGTCGGGGCGCTGTAGCGGGTAGGTTTGGAGCTGGTAAGGTTTGGGAGCTGCTGGATGCTCCTCAGGGAATTTGCAAGCCCCGTGGCATAATCCTGGCCACTGAGCAGGCAGGGAGGCAGCAAGAGAGTCCCGGTGAGAGCCCGGTGCCGTCGGCCAGGCCCGGAGCTGCGCTGCAGCAGTGCCCGGGGGAGAAGGGCAGTCGCGGGGCTGGGCTAGGCCCAGGGGGGCATTCCCTCCTCGCCCATGCCTGTGGGACATGGGTGGCCCACCCGTCGGGTGACAGTAGTGAGGGACAACACAAATCCTGCTGCCGGCCTGCCCGAGCACCTACTTTGGTAAGGGCTTTCTGAAAGGCAAGAGCAACACCGGGCAGAGTAAATGAGGTTTGACTGGAATTTATTGCAGGAACCAGCAACAGAAACCAAACTGTAATGCTGCTGGCTACAATACTGTACGGCAAATCATAATACTCTTCCTCTTGTGCAGAACTCGTGTTTTCTTCCGTACATCTTAGTGCTGGAAGTGGTTTCCCCTGGGTTTGTTATCTAAATGAATTGCATTTTGGGGTGATAGAGTAAGTGTGCGTAGACTCTCGACAGCAAACATTCTTTTGCTCAGATAGTAAGAGACACAACTCTTATAGCCTCTGAGTTGCGCCAGACTTGAAATTTACGTGGATGAAAGACAAGAAAGAGGCCCACAACTTGCTTCTACTGCTTTCTTTTCCACTAAGGAAAACTGCAGCGGGTGAAGAGAGCCACTGAACACATTAGAGTCCCATGCCTCGCTAGGAACGTGCTCAGACCTTGTCCCATGACCGCAGACCCTTGCCCTAAAGGTAACTGCTAGCTGTTGGTGACTGGCTTTTCTATTTCACATCATACTTCCAAAATAAAGCAAAAGAGAGAATAAGAAAGTTCTAAGTAAGGGTTTAGATACTAGCATCCCCTCTTCAAACCCTCTCCTGGACTGCCCTGGATGGTTGTTTAGGAAAGATCTTTTTCAAGTACTCTGAAGAAAACAGAGCTCTCATCTGAGCTCTTACCCTATTTTCATATTTCAGTCATCTACGTAAAAAAACATGGGGTTATAGACTTGATGGTTTAGATCACCTGTAGGTTAAGGGCCTAATACAGGAATTAGAGTGAAATTCTATGGTCCTTCTGGTTGAAGGAGCTCATAACAATCCCTCGATATCTATGAATATAACGTATTTTAAGGTTTCGTTCTGAAATAAATGTTTTTCTCCTGAAAAATGTCTTTTAAGCTTTCTGTTAACTATTTCTGGAGTAATAAAGATAAAATCGGATATAGGTGGCTAGAGATTTGTTGCATTGTTAACAATGGAATTGCTTTTGTTATTAATAAATTCATACTTAGCTATCATCTGCCATGCCTATATACTCCAAAGCATATTATAAACTAATGTACATTAAAGAGAAGATGGAACGTGCAAACTTTGCAGTTACATACAATTGAGTGAAACACTTTGGGAGATTTTACTTAATGCTCTTCTTAAATGGAAGAGCAATAGAAACCTGAAGTGGTTGGAATGTGATTACATATTACGTGCTTTGGCCACTCAGTTGGGTTTAATAGAGCATCTTTTGAATTAAGTGCTGCGGCATATAGGAAGAAAACAGTTTCAGTGAGTTCCAGAACCACGTTCTATTTTAGCAAGGTGCGTATGCTCCATGTCATGAAGAAGAGATATTTCCCTTTATGTCAGAAAACTTTTCACGAGAAATCTTTCACATTATTGTTCTTTTTTGGATAACGTATAGGGGTGTATATCCTGTGAATGTCTCTGTATGTTTCAGTTGAAAGAAATCAAATAATCACATTTGCAGCACCAGGAAACTAACAAAAACAGGTTGTGAAAATCTAACCAGATTGGAAAAAACACTGAGTAATATGGTATCTGGAATACTCTTGCATGTGAAGAGAGATGGCCTGTGTGCTCTAACGAGTCTCTGTAGAGCTGACTGAAAAATAGAATTTCCATTTGACAAAAAACTCTGAATATTTCAGCACTTGGTTTTGTCTGAAATTGGGATGAAAAGTCTAAATATCAGCATTTTTCTTCAAGGGGATACAGTCTGACAACTCTGTAATGAAATGCTTCATGAAAAAAGATATTTATGTATTTCTAGGTATTGCAGCTGCATTTGGAGTCTCCAGTCATGATGGAGCACAGTTGATGCATATAATGAAAAATAGAGCCTGATCGGAACTAGCAGAGTGCTACATAAGATAGCATTAGAAGATGAATTCAAGGAACAAACGAAAGAAACAATGTCACACTGAGACAGTTATGATTCATGTAATAATTTATTACAATAGCCCTTAAAACCAGTAATTCTTTTTCTACACTCACCATTGAAGGAACTCCCTTTCTACTCCAAGTTTTGTGTTATTATTTGAGAGCCTGGCCACTCTCAAAATGTGTTTTGGGATATTCCGCCATAAGACTGGAATTTATTTATCTGTTGGTCGATCTGCTGATGCTGGTGCCATGTAGTAATCAAATAAAACTGAACAAGTGTGGTTCTTTCTCACAGGCAAATTGTTTTCTTACAACTTTTAAGTGCTGGTGCTCTCTCTTCTATGATCAGTCTTAGTTCTAGCTTGAGCAGCCCTAGGGTTTCTCCTACCAACAGCAAGATTACTAAACATAAAGGTTTGCTTTGTGTAGTTACTGTCTATCAACTTATGCTAAGTCTGCTGCTACCTGATAGCATTGCTGAATCATGTAGACATTGTTCAAAAGTATCTGTCTGTACAATACTGAGTCATTTTTCTACCTGGGGAACATCTATGGGATAGTGGGGAGACACTAAGGAGGTCAGCACTGCAAGACTGAGGAAGTGAGGTTAGAAAGTTAGCGCTGGGGAAGGGGATGGGAAAGGTTGGGTCAGGACGTCAGGAGATGCGGTAAGAGCACACCTATGGGGGGGGATAGCATGGTGAATGGATTTTCAGATTGCTCTGTGTGTGTGTGTGTGGGGGGGGTGCTTTCCTACTTAGCTTGATTACTTTTTAAGAAAAAAACCCTAAAAGTTCACGTCTGGGCCTCACTTTGGTCTTTGGTTGTTTAATATCAGGCTGCTTCCCTTATTAATGACTCTCAAACTGGTTTAGGCTGTGTTTGAATGTGTATTTCATGTCATGTAAACTATGCAGTCTCTTTATTTTTTCCTGACAAGAAATGGAACCCACAAAGATATCTTAAAGAAAATCATGCGGACTACATGTACAGGTGCATGAGGCTTCCTTCTATGGTGGATAGGGAAATACGTTAAAGTAGCATTTTTCAACTATTTTAAAGAATTATTACTGCATTACACAGTCTGAAAGCCAAACTCTTTGTTTTGTCTGATTTAAAAGCAAAGAAGAAGACAGGCAGAAGAGAGAACAGACCATATTTTGTATGATAGGTAGAGCACAGATTTCCAATTGCATCACATCGAATTGCTTCAGCTCTCTGCTGTATGCTTCGTGCAAGTAGCTATGATACTGTGAAGAGGGTTTTTTTTTTTTTTTTTTGCTAGTGTTTCTTGTGTTGTGGTTTGGGGTTTTTTTCCCCCAATAAAGTCTATCTCTTATTTTAATCTCTAAAATGAGCATTAAAATAAGAAAAGGGTCTTTGAGAGTATTCATCTACTGCTGTGTTAAGCTGTTTTAAGTGTTTCTCCATTACAACTTTTGATTGATAAGATACATGGCAAAGAAAGTTGTTGAGCAAGGAAGTCACTTCCACAGCTCCCTGAAAGCAAGCCCACTTTTCAGTGAAGCACTGCAAAACAGTTTCACAAGCCCTGCATTTTGTATGAATTACTGTACTGTTTTATCTAAGCTGGGAAGTCAAGTAAAAGATTCATATGAAGTTTTATGAAACTAGTGGGTTTCTTCACGCTGGTTATAGAGCCAGTAAAATTTGTCCTGGCAGGGAATATCAGTTTTGAAGCAAAATTAGTCAATGTAGTGAGAAGTCTGGATTCCATTGTTGTATTTTCCTTCCTCTCAGAAGTCATGTTGGCTGTAACAGGGTTATACTATTTGTCCTGAATAGAAATTTAGGACACTGTTTACTCAATATAACTAGTATTACAAAGCTCCAAAATGGTCTTTCCTTAGGTAAGAGATATTATTTCAAATTTCAAAAATTAATACATTGAGAGAGATGTACGATCCTCTTCTATATTTCTGGCACTAATACTTGCTTTTTAACTGTCAGGAGGTTTGTTTAGCTGCCTCAAATTGCATGCTAGGCATAAGGTTGCTAAACTCATTAAATAGCGACTTATGTATGTTGAAGACTCTGAACTTGTGGACCACCTTTGTAGAATTTCTTCCTATTTCTGCAACAAACTTTGTGGAAAACTGAGGCTGTTAGTCAAGCCAGTACCTGGCAGACTATGTCACCCCTTCCGTAATTTCTGGCTAGGTCCCTAGAATTTTTTTGTCAATGTAATCTCTTGTATCTCAAGAAGTAGCAAGGCTGTGGTGGGCTTTTGGAATGAGAACAGATCCAAATTGCATAATAAAGGTATAGAACCTATGAATTTGTACATGAGTGTGAGCCTTGGACCTCCTGGTGCTGTGCTTCAGTTAGGATAGCATGGTAAGTCCTGCAGTTGCAGATTGTAGTGTATCAGTGTATTAACAGCAATGTCCATCTGTGATAAGTTAGACCTATGATTTCAGTAACTGATGTCAATGACCAAGCAGCATTTCACTAGAGTGAAAATTGATTGAAAATCAATGTGTTGAAAGAGTGCTATATGTAACATGTCATTACTGAGATAACTGAAAAAACATGTAATTAGGAATTTTGCCTGTCTGGCTTACCAAACCCAGATTTTTAGGAAATTGATATAAACAGACAGACTTTGCTGCCTAGACCCATTTCTAATTTTGATACTATGAGCCAGGACTGTACTAGCAAAGCTACTAAGCTAGGGTATAGCTCTTCAGTATTATAGACATAAACGTAAGTAAAACTGAGTGGCAAATCATGCCACCTTTTTCTAACTGTGAATAGTCAATTAGAAGTGGTGAAGTTATACACATAAAAAGCTCCCTCTCACCAGATGAGCCACGTTAAATGATCACATGTGTATTTCAAAACTAGTTGCAGTTTTTAAGTGTGTAGAAGCTAATGAATTTTAGCTTACATTTGCTGTGAGCATGCATGCGGACAGTTAATGTTGCTCAGCTAATGAATGGCAAGGTATTAAGCTGTGTGCTTTGATCACTTTCCATTGTTTGTGATGCCTTTTAGAGAGGTTTCATGTGCTGTCTGTTGTGGTGGTGAGTTTGATAGATCACAGCATGTAATGATTAGAGTATTTGTCTACATGCCTTTTCCCAGGCTTCTTTTCCTTTAAGCCAAAAAAACTCTTAGTTACTTATGTTAAGTAGGTTTTTTATAGGATCAGGTGCACAAATTCGGTCTTCTGTGGGGGGGGGGGGGGGGGGGGGGGGGGGGGGGGGGGGGGGGGGGGGGGGGGGGGGGGGGGGTGGGGG
>JANZLQ010000022.1:24226057-24239483 GCA_026212715.1 Elanus axillaris | reverse complement strand
CCCCCCCCCCCCCCCCGTTTTTAGGGTACTGTGAAGAAGTGTCTTAAAGAGGTATCTGTTTCAGAGACCATCTTACCAGTATCCTCGGAAAATAATAATCCATAAAGCTTGAGTCATAAACCACTGGCTATGGCTAAAAGTTTGTAATTGTGAATTGTGATATACAATGCTGTGGTACTTGTATGAAGTCAAGCATCCTAGGACTATGCTTAGTCTAGCATCACAGGTTTAGTATTTAACACTGAAGTGTCTTTAAGAGTACTGGGGGGGGGAAAAATCTGTAATTTCAGAATAGCATCTAAAAATTCTTTCCTACTCATAGATTCTCTGTGTTTCCATGACAGTTAAATTGCTATCATTCACAAGAGTACAGGGAGATCTTATAAACACACTTCCATGTTGGAATTGGTTATATTTTTCACTTGCATAAAAAGTTATATAAAACTCAATGCAAGACAACTATGTATAGAGCTATTTATATGTATGTCTGGGTTCTAATAACATAAGTCACTTGGATATTTCATTTTCATTGCCCTAATATCCTGAGAACATCTTAAATTATCAGATACACTAATATCGCTCCTTCATAGCTCTGTATAGTGTCTTTACAAATAATACATGTCCGTGTATATATAGATAGCTGCATTAAAACAGAAACATGCACATGCTGGATAGACATTTCTTTTTTTGAACAATAAGGCTTTTAAGTATCTGTTGTTTCCATTTTCATGTCTCCAAAGCTTTTATGTGAATTCTTGCAACACATTTCTCATCATTCTCTCAACCTTTCCTCTGCTGAATGGCTGGGGCTTCCAGACATATAACCTGAAATGTCCTGGGAGAATTTACATAAAAACAATAAAGCCAAGGAAATGGAAACCACAGAATATATACATAAATTTTTTTCAGTCTTTGCTAAGAAGCTCATTGGTTAATATTTACAAAGGAATTCAATTTTCCATATTAACATCCTTTTCACTGTGAAGCAAATGTGGGAGAGTGGGATGGTAAGAATCATTACTTAAGTGAATGGGGGGGGGCTTATATGTTAATCTCATTAATGATGAGAAGATATTACTTTCTCCATCCTATTATATCAAGAAGAACATCCCATGAAAAAAACCCCACCATATAAATGTCTGAATGAAGCAAATGTTAATGCAAAACTTTGAAGGGATTTTTCTTCCTATTTAAGAAAAGTTTAAGTGTTTTTTTGTTTGTTTATTTATCTAAATACATATAAAGCAATGCTGGTTGCTGTTATCTATACTAATAGCATCCTCTGAAAGCAAATCGTTAAAACTGATACAGCTGATTATAGGATCAATAGTACAGTAAACCAGTTTCGGTTTCTGTGGAGAGCTGCTTGTTAATAATGAGGTGTGTACCTGTTTCTGGGAAATGCCTCTGGCAGGTTTTGTCAGGACCTTCCTGATGGTAAGCTGCTTATATCACAGAAACTACTACTATAACTGTCATATTGTCCCGATATTGATATTTTCTGAAGAAACACAGACTTAAACTTTTTTCCTAGCTGCAGAGTTTTTAACTTAATAATGTTCTTTAAGAAGAAGTTTTTTCCCACATTTTACAGAAAATAAAGGTATTTAATTAGTAAAAAGCTCCAGAAACCAAAATATTTTGATCTGGTGTTACAGTTTTCCACAGCAGTTAGGATTTGTGTTTTTCATATTAATTCCATATTATTTTGGTTGTCTGTCTTGGTCCCTGGTCCAGTCCTGAACACACTTAAGGATTTGTATGATGGCAAAGGTTGGAGGGCCTTTCTGTATATCCAAAAAGCATCATAATACAGCTAATATGTGTATTAGAATGTACTAGTTCATAGCTGAACCTGAGATGTTGCCATTAACTTTCTCAACAAGACAGGAAACTAGCAGTGCTAAAGCAATGAATTGTACTTGCAGAAAAGAATAACGAGTTAAAAAAAAAAATAAAAAGCACCAGAGATGAGATTCTAGCACATAGGATAGTTGTATAAACCTAAAAGCCAGCAGAAAAAAAATTTGCTGTGTAGTTCATACCCGTGGATGGGGTGAAGGTGATGGGTGAAGATGGATTCCTAGAATTAAGGAAAAAGTCTGAGAAGTCTGCTTTATTAAAGGTCCCATATTTTTGGGAAGAGAAAGGTAACAATCACCCAGTATTAAACCTGAAAATAATCAAATTCATATTAATTCAATTTGTTCTAATGAAAACAGCAAAACCACTATTCTTAGTTGAAACTAATGCTGCAAGTGTGCTCATGAGATTTCTTGAGATTACAATAGCTTCCCTTAGTTTGAGAGAAATACATTTGTAACTGCATCAAGGAATAATCTCTAATGAATGTATTGGAGTTTTATACTCTGTATGGAGAAAATAACACTCATGAAACAATGAAAAATGATTGATTATGTCTGTTTTTCTTTCTGTGAAATGCTGATGCTCCTCAGCATTAGAAAGAGCGTGAAGTTCTGTTAACTGATAACTTACGATCCTTGATGTCTGGAATTGGTTCCCTTGCTTTTTGTAAGAAGTGTTGGATCTAATAGTTCTTAGAAAAGGGACAATATGGATCAAGTCTACCAGACAAACTTGCCTATGATTGACTGTTCAAAAACACCTAAGGGAGTTAGGCATCTTGCCACAATAGCAAGTCAATGGGAACCAGATGCTTAAGGGTCTTAAGAGCTCTTGAAAATTTGTGTATTAAGAGATGCTTGTGTCCAAGTTAGGGATCCTCATTCATCTAGTAAAAGCATCCTGTGCATCTGGCAATAGTCATGATTGAAGCTTTACGCAGGAAACTCCAACTCTAGTTTATAATCTGGGTGTAACTCACCTAAGTACTGCAGTCCTAGTGGATAGATGCTACAAACTATAGTATAGAAATTATTTATCCAAGAGAACAGTCCAGAGCATTTCCATGGAAATAACCTAACTAATTTTTTAATCTCAAAATTAAATTTGCTTGCATTGTCTTTGGTGGTCTTTGCTATCAAACAGTGACTTCACTAAGAATGAGTGGTTAGAATTTTCTACTAAATGAAGTTATCAAATGAAATGACTTGGGATAAATAAAAACGTTAGCTTAGAAAATATCAGCATGATTTGGTTAATATTTTTTACTTTTAAATGAACATTTTAAAATGAAATTATTTTAAGGATTAAAAAAGAAAACATTTGTTCAAAAAATTTTTTGAAAAGCATTCTAATTCTGTAGAAAAGTTGAGGAAGAAGGGTTACTTTTACCTCAACAAATTGTTACTCTTAGCAGAGAATTTGTTTGAGAGGTTTGACTTCAAGCAAGGCACTTTCCAGCCTTCCATTGAAATATTTTGAACCTTCTCTTGTTAGTTTGAATTGATGTTCACTGGCTTGAACTGCTCTTCCTTGACTTGCTCTGTTCAAAGGACCTGGAAAAGAAGAAAGAGTCTTGTCAGTCCCTGTCCTGCTGACAAGATTGAGACACATAGTCTGGTTCAAAATTACCCTTTCTCTTGCTGGTGCGGGAAGAACTGCAGAAGACAAAGAATTGGAAATGTAGAGACTGCCTGGTAGGATGCAGTGGTTCCTCAGACAGTAGGCTTAGCACGGGTCAATATCCAAATGGAAAATGTTTGCTTCTCCTTTTGCTTATCTTATATTGTTTTGCTGGGTTTTTTTTCTCTGAATATATAACTGTTTCTAACAGCATTTTGTTCTTCCTGGTTTCCAAGCCCTTTTCTCTTACAGGCTTCATAGTAAACATGCCAGGTTCAAGTTATACACAGCACATTGCTTCTAGGTAATTTGTCCTGCAAATAGATGCCTTCTGCGTAGCTTGCTACTACAGCTAATGCATCGCTATCTCAAGTAATTTGAATTAACTAGCTTGGTTGGAAGTACTGACAAAGATATTGGTGAAAAGTAACAGTATGGATGCTACTTCAATTTTTTTTAAATTTTATTTTTACATGTTGTTTTAATTAGTAAATAGCAAACAGTGACTTCAGTCCTGTTCCAAGTATTCCTCCAGTTATAATATTAATGCACATAAACAGAAGTTTAATCCATCAGATTTGGTCATGAATTTCCCATTAAATTTGTCCCCAAAGTGATTCAGCATCCCAGTTCTTAACAGCTCACTGAACATACCTAGTCAGTTGTAACTGGTCTGTATGCAAATTACTGCCATGTTCAGCAAAATCCATGGCATTGTTCCAAATCCCTGGGGAAAGTTTTGTTGAACTTTGCAAAACTGGGAGTCTTTGTTAGCTTTTGTTTTATTTTTCAGTGTCTTTTCAAGGAGAGATATTCCAGACTCTTTTTTTTATAAAATTTACACATTGTGGGACTGGCATTCTTTATTCTTGCTCCACTTTAACAGTAGTGTAAATCTCTTGGCTTCATTAGCATTTCTCCTGATTTCTGTCTTTTATAGCATTTCATGAAGAAGCGGCCGGTGAACTCAGTTTATTTGTAGGATATGAAATATGATTATCTGTTCTACTTAGGCTAGCGTATTTATTATTAGGTTCATAATCTAGTTTTTATTATTAGAGTAATAAAAATTAATGTTACCCTAAGAAAGTTATAATTTTTATCTATCTACAGTAAGACTTATTATAAGTTACCGCAGAAGATGTGGATTGCCAGTTATGCCTTGGTAGATCACTGCATATTTTTGTTCACCTTTTTTTTTCTACAGACCAAATTTTGACATGCATAACTACTGGGATGGAAATGAAGAGATCCTTATGATGGATTTAGGCGCTAGCACTTACATATATTAAGACTGAATTATTTTAAATTACTGTCTTTCCCATCTTGGTTTTTTTTTTTTTTTGAATGAAGCCTGAGGACCACAGATATCCAGTACAGTATTTGGTAGCAAATACTACGTTCAGATAACTGATCTGAATATTCAGTCTTAGTTGGTTGGTCTGCTTTGTTCCTGACTCTTCTCACTTATCAGGCCTACCATATTTTGCACAAGTGTGTTTTTCACATTTGTTGAATTATTTCTTGATTTAATTATTTTGCAGGCACGTTGCTTGGACTTGTGACAGATGAAGATAAAGCAACATACTAAATTAAAAGATCACACAGAATAGTTTTTAATACTGGAATTCTGACCCTGGTTTTATTTGCAGGCATGGCTATAATGTTCACAGGGTAAAAAACTAGCTTTCTATCTATAGCTTTCTCTCCTCGTTATTGGTTTGGGGCATCTGGTTTCAAGGTTGGTCTGAAATTTGATCTTACTCAAATTCTCTCAATGTGTTTCAGTAACATATGTCATTAATGAAAGGAGTTGGGTAACCGGTCTCACCATTGTTTGTAATTCAGCCTATGACAGGCAGCAGGAAAGCAGAACAGTTTCGTCCAGCCCCAATTAGGAAAACATGCCCAAGGCGTAGGCTATAGCATAAACAGATATATGTCAGGCTCCTCCCTAGAAGAAAACCAAAAGTGTATTCTTGGCAATGATGCTTTGCTTTTATTCTGAACAAGAAACCTGCCGAACAAAACGAGATCCTTATTTTGACATTGGTATGGTTAACGGCAAGGACAAAGAAACATTCCCAATGAAGAGAATCATAAACTTGAAAAGGATGATCTGTGGATTGCAGGTGCTGATGTAACATTTATGCAAAATAATAACCTCCTAAATTAAAAATGTACAGAATTACAAAAGCATATTTTTCTCTAAAAGAAACATACTAAAATTATAAATGCTAATCTTTTGTCAGCAATTAGATATTCCCTTATTGTGTTTCAGATTGTAATGCTGTGAACTGGGAAGATTCTTCTGAAGGAAACTGCCATTCCACAACATGCCTTTACATGAAGAGTAATGTCACAGAGACAATTCTGGAACTGAGCAAATTCTTCACAGCAAGAAGAATGCTTGCAAGAGGTAATACATTAAAAAAGTAATATTTATCATTTCTGTTGAATCCTCAGTATGTGACATCAAAATATTTAATAGGTGTCTCTTACCTTACAAACCTCATGAGATATATTTAATAATAATCTTATAGATTGGAAGTCTGAAGCATCTGGAAGATTAAGTAACTTTCCCAAGATCACACACAGATTTCTCGTTTTGTTATGACAGCAAGTGATGACCAGAGCCAAGATTATTCCCAAACCACCTTACTTCCCTTCTCTAATAGCATATTACCAGATACATGGTTTGCAGGATAAGGAAGAAGGAAAGACAGAGAAGGGAAATATGTGCAGGACTCTTCTATAAATTGAGTTAATAAATCAAGGCTATCTTTATATAATTCTCGCTGTCTGCTAACGTCAGATTACTTTACAAGAGAAGGTTTTTATGAATATGCCTATTTTACAGATGGGAAAACTGAAATAAAAAGTGATTTGACAAAACTCATACAACAGATAAATTTGCAGGGCTGGGAAAAGGAACCGAGTCTCCCAACCCCCACGAGAGAGGAATAACTTATTAAATGAGCTGGCATTCACCCTGTTTCATTTGGCAATGTAATACAGTGCAGAGGGAATGGTGTTCTTTCCATTAGGAATGCTTCGATGATGCCACTTTAATAGAAGAATGAAAAGGAATGCTGGACTCGAAGCATTGCCTAAGGTATAAGACTGGCTGTTTGAACTGAGCAGTTGGACAAAAAAACCTGGAAAAGAATAGCAATAGAAGTAGTATCTCAACAATAGCTTCTGAGGAAAAAGACCTTGAAATGTTTATGGAGAAAGTGTAGAGTTGAGGGATAAATGCTGAAAAATGGTGTCAGAAACACCAGGGCGAAGGCTGGGAGGACTATGAAGACGGTACGGAAAGAAAATCAAACTCACAGAAATGTAAGCGAGCACCTAATTTTTGCCTATAAGGACCAGCCTGTCTCTCTTCCTTTACATTGCTGGCCAGGCAATAAAACTCTTGAATTTTGTTGTTACAAAGGCAGGTTTATTACAAGTTACATATTTTGTGAGCATGCATCACTTCAAATGGGGTAGAATTAATTATCTGCCATTTTTGACTTCACGGACAGAGCAATCTGAGAAAAGTAGAACTGAACTTGTGAGATAGCCAAAGAATCTGCTGCTTTATGGGGTTTTCATACAGTAACAGGATCCTAAATTGGGCTGCAGAAGTTGTTCCAGTGTCTAGCCTAGAGTAGCTCTATGAAGTTGTATTTTCACTCAGTAGCCAGTAGGGAGGGAAGACATACTTGTCTCACATAGGCCTATACAGAGATATCTCTGTATGCCATGTATTTGCTTCTAGGTTGAGCTTGGCATATCAGATCACTAGCTAGCCTATTGAAATACATTTTTCCCCATTCAGTAAAATATTATAATATCTCTGAGAAGCATGGACTGGAGTGGTGTGGGAAAGTATCAGTGAGGATATGATGAAGCTATGAAGACTTTGAGATGAGTCCATAGGACTGCTAGAAGAGATTTAAAGCTATATCTGTAGTTATCTACAGTTCTTTCATATTTAGAATAACTGCTGATAATTTAGTTCTTATAAACCAGGTGCCAAAAAAGCCTCATCTGATTTCATTAACATTAAAGGGAGTTTCACTGTGGGTGACATTAGGATCAGAATTGGGCCCTGGTTTAAACAGTAACTCAACAAAATATTTTCATACAAAGTCCAATAGCAAAGGGAATAAGCTAATAGGAATGGAAATTGAAGCAAAGAAGAAAAGGGAAGGCAGGATTTTGACCAGCCAAATGGGGAGCAGGTGGTCAGATGTTACTACTTTGTTAGAACATTTTCTGTTTAAAAGAATTTTTTAGTTCTTGAATAATGCATTAGTCTTCTGGTTTTCTCGGTCTGGGAAAATGTGTTACTTTCAAGAAACTGTGACATGTGAATCTGGACTGTTTGTAAATTGCCGCCCAAAGCACAGCATTTCTCTGCTAACTCCTATGGAAATTAGTTTGTGTATTTTGAGTCAGCCACTCGGCAAGAAGCAGCTGGTAAAAAGATTCCAGAGCACTTCTGATACAAGAAGACAATGTTGCTGTGGTAGCTGTTGGCATTCTTAGCTCCTCTTTTCCTCATTGCTGTTCTTGTGGTGTTGGTAATTAGTCTGATGCTTCTATGTGACCCTAGATGGCATCTTATTTTAATGACTTGTCCATCTGAATTAGAAACCAACTACAGAATCTGGTGCTTTTGTTGTAAAATATAACGAACAGGAACAGAGATCAAATATGCATTTTTGCATCACTTCATTTACATTTGGGCTAGTTCTGACAGGCATTTGAGTTAGTTTCAGTTGCTATATTATCTCCTGAGTCACTTTCAGTTGCTACATTGCCTGGTGGAGAAGGTAGTGCCCTATGAGGTATATAGTTAGACATCAGTTCTGTATGTGAGTATCATTGATTTCACTTCAAGAAGGAAGGAAGGAAGGTGTTATGAGGCCTCTCTAATCTATCTAGGCATGTAAATGATCTTTATAAATGTAATATCCAAGAACCTCGTATTTAAGAAAAAACCCCAAAACAATCTGCCTTGTTAATGTGTAAGGCACTGGTTTGTTTAGAGACAGATCACTGCACTTCAGTTGTCAAACAGAACGTAGACTTTGGCTTGCTAATCATTGTGTTAACCCCAGTATTTTTCTTGGCATGTCAACTGCATGCTCGGTATTAATGAATAAACTGTTATGACACTCGGCCAAAAAACAGCTTTCTGTATAAATCAGAATTGTGAGCACTTCATGACAGTGGTGCATATACCATAACGTATGCCCCAGTGATGCATGTACTTACTATACACCTGTAGCCTCTGAGTGGTCTATATATGCTGGTGCACGGTACATCAGTTCAAGCAGAGGTACTCCATGATGACAGAAAACTGTCTGTTCTTGGGTCAAATTTCATCCAGGCGTTTTCCCTGACACTGATGAAGATTACTGCAAAAGATTAGAAGTAGGTATGTTTTAGTAAATATGATGCAGAGGAAACGGTTAACTTGTATTTAGCCTTACAGTGATGAAAACTTGTTTTTCTCAGATTACCGCAGTCAGTTTCACATTTAAGATTAAAACCAAAAAAGTTTCGTGAAAATTGTAATTATTTTAAGTTACGTATAATTATATGAATAGAAACTACATTTCTTGCATAGTAAGTTTACAAGATGGAAGGATAAAACATACTACTTTCATGGTGAAGGAATTGTTTGCAGTTTATTTGTAGAGCTTTAAAATGGGTATTCCACGGCAGGCTTGATAAAAGTTCAGTTTGATTACAAAGTTGATTACAAAGTCATCGTGTGCATTGAACTGTATTATCAGATGATGGACCTAGCTTACAGCATTCCTTATTTTCATGATAATGAAACTGGAAAATCATGCATAACTGAATTAATTTTAAGATTTACCCATTCATGTTTTTTCCACATATTCTTCAACTTGCCAAACACAGGACATATTAGGATTTATGCATTATATTCCAACTGGTTTAGAAAAAAACGTAAAATTAAGAGGTATCTAGCAGCAGTTAGTGCAATATATTTCAGTGAGTTCCACAATGATATATTTATTGATCACAGGCCCGCAAGGCTATTGACTACTCTGCCTTTTTGAAAGTCAAGGAAGACATGGAAATCTTTTTGCAAACTAATTGCTATAATATCGGGACAATGCTGGGTCATTTGTGAAACATGTTGTGCACTCATTGTGGCTGCTCATATTCTAGCAAGCTGACTCAAGTATCAGCAGTTTTTATTCACCTCTGACTCCACATTTTGAATTTTAACTTCTGTGGCATACTCGGAAAGAAAGAACAGAGTAAATGTATTTCTGCATTCCAAACTTGTTTAATTTTTAGGTAAATAGTTTAATTGTATAGTCCCTGTAGTGGCAAAAAGCCAGAACATCAGCAAGTATTAAGTTGTTTACTCAATATACACTTTACTCATCTTTTCTGCTACTCACCTCTGTTGCTCTCCCATCTTGGTCCTCCTAGCTGACCAAGATGTGTCCTGTTTAATGGCTGTATGGGCTTTAAGAGTTGATATAGAATTGGGATGCCAGTCATAAATTACATTGTATCCACTCTATTTGACTGATATTATAGTGGTCAGTTGGGACGCTTGTTACATAGTGCAAAAGGAGTATTTGGGAAATTGCCAGGAAAGTGTGATCTCGAGATATGCTTGTGTCTCTGCGTGCCTGCTGAGAACTTCAACCTCCCCTCTACGTTCTCCCTCTCCTGCTCCCTTTTCTTCCTCCCGTTTAGTGACTGCTGCTTCAGCTGCATTGATAACCCTTTGATCTAGGTAATTTTCTCTCCCCATTTGTAAGTGACCTGCAAGGTACCTTCTCTAAGAAAATCCGATAACACCACAGAATGATATAGCACCTGCAGGTCACTGGAGGTGGCGATTGTAAGACAGTTTTAGAAAACGACTGAGGAATTTAATGAGTTAAAATGGGCCACTGTGATCATCCTTGCTGACCTCATGCTCCAGAATTTCATCTCTAATTAGCTATGTATCAAGATTTATAATGTGCAACTAAGAGTAAATCTTTTAAAATCTTTAATCCTGAATTTTTGTCTTAAATCATAGAAAGTTTATGACAACTTTAGATAGAATTTGTTGCATCTCAGCCAACTACACTCATCTTCTACCTCTTTTGAGAGTTATTATTTCCTTCCTACTGTTAAAACTATCTAAACGACAATGTGTAGAACTATTTTGTCCTAGTCATGGTAATAACTTTACTCAGGCTTTCGGCGTGCACGTATGGCTTCCAAACAAGCTTTACCTTCCTCAATCACTGTAAGTCCTCTCTCTCAGTTCTCTTTCCTATGTCTGCCCTTCCAATCATCATTTATTCATATGCCCAGTCATCCTCTTATCTGTTTGGAAGTTGACCGTGTCACAAGTATTATCAGCACGTGTGGACGCTGGAAGTTGAAAGTGTGGGGAGCTAAGATTGTTTATGCAGAGGAATAGTGAAAAATATGATAGCATTTCACAAGGGAACTTTTGTGTATTTCCTCTACAAAGGTTAGCAAGGATGTTACTAAAACAACCTCATGCAGAAAATGTATTTAGGCTGTGGCTCCAAAGTAACTGTGTCAAATCTGAAAGCCAAGTTCTAATGCTTAAGTGTGAAACAGAAAAGTTGTAGTCCTGCTTGAAGTGTGAATCTCAGTTCATTCATAACTGTGGTGTCATGACTGAAACTTCCGTAGCATTTATACCATGTACATTTCAGATGCATACTTAGCACTGTGTTCCCCTGTCTTGCTTGTATAAGTTTTGATCTAACCTTCAGTTTTTTGTTTTTCTTAACTCTTGTACTGGGTGTTGCATATTGCTTGCCTGCTATCAATTCTTTATGAAGTGACGGTAAGAAACTAATGACTGAAATAGTAAAGAATTAGATCCATAGGTAGTGTATCTATGAATGCATGCTATTTTACTATCACCTGATGTTAGAGTACTCTTTGGTACAAACTGACCATATCATGGAGTGCACCAACCACTTTGGCTTCAAAATCTTACAATTGCTTTTTCAGCCTTTCCCACTGGTACATAAGCAAGTGCACACCCAAGATTTATTGCATGATGCCTGGAAAAGCCTCAGCTTAACTCTCAGTGTAGAATTGCTCCTAAACTTAGTAGGAATCCTGTACTTCGAGAGCACTTGTGAACCTTGCAAAGCTTTTACTGGAGACATAACTGCTGCTTAGGGGAATGTTGTCCAACTTCTCTATATAGTGGCAGGACTTCTAAGCTTAGAGGACACCTTAAACAGAATTGGTCTTCTCATCTCAAGCTGGTTTTTTTTATTGAGGTGACACATAAACTGGATTTAAATTGCTGCTCATTGTTTAAAAAAATAAAAAAAAAATCTTTCTGAAGGTCAGACAAAACCTCTGTAAAGATAATTAAGTGCATGCAGGAATCTGCTCATCAGCTCACCATCTGCTCCACCCCAGTGCATTTTTAGGATGTCTGAGGGCTTTTTTTCTTTCTTTTCCTTTTTCTCTGATCAAGAAATTGGATGAGCCGAAGAAAACCATTATACCCAGGGGCATCCAAATTTCGCTAACCAGAACAAAACTAGGAGTTCATTTAATTCTGTACTGTTACTCACATAGAACATGCCTCCAGCTCATCATAGTCAAATACATCACTGTGCTGATGAAATGCTCTCATTTAAGTAGCACTCATCACAGCAGTTAATAGTCCATCAGAACAGCATAATATGAGTATAGGAATACAATAAATAACAGAAAATCTGTGTATTCTGATTGGCTAGAAATGAACATCTGCTAGTCAGAGAACAGGAATTTGCTTACAGTGCAATTATTGAGAAATAGCCCAGCATTAATTGTGCAAATCAAGTTTTCCCAGCAGATGAGAGTACAAAGAAATGAATGTAAATAAAAAAGAAGGGTCAGCTTGATGTGCTTTTCAGCAATCAGGTTAAAACAATTAATTCAGTATAATTGTACGTAATGTGCTTTGGCTAGAACGATGTAATTAAGTAGATATACACTGTGAAAGAAAAAAACCAAGCGTGCTCTTTGACTGGAGCACTCTTATGGGAAGTGATAACATGATACCATTAGGAAACTCAACAAGACAATCTACATCCATGCATTAAGAGAAGCAGAAGTCTGAACATCTGTTTCCCGCTATTGAATTCACAAAAGGGGCTTCTCTGTGCAGAGAATAAGTGAATAAGCAACAGTTGGAGAAGAGTTGGAGAAGGTTATCTCTGACATTTAACAAAATGTTGAAATGTCATGAGAATGACATAAGGTGAGAATGAAATGGCTGAAATAAAGGTGTGCTAAGAGTTAGCTTGGTGAACGAAGCACAGACGTACAAGAACAAGGAAAACCTCTACCCATCGCTGTTCTAAAAGTGTGGTATAATGGTTCATTTATGAACAGCATACGGTTTTTGTTCAAAATAGGCTACAAGGTGGCATGAAACTCTTTTGGAGAAATATGCGATAAAGCAGAATTCCCCAAGATCTTCCTTTAGCCAGCAGAAAAAAAAAAAAAGTGGCAATTAAAAGAGGTGCTATTAAGTGTTAAAATAGTCTAGAGACAACTAGTCAAATTAAAGAAAAAGAGAGTTTTATCTTGGACGTGAAATTTTCCTTTCTTCTCCTTTTTTTCTTTTCCTCCTCTTTTTCCACAATCAAGAGGCTTGGAAAGGGAGTAATAATAATAAAAGCGAAACGGACCCAAGCACCAACTTGCTGCCAAGGGCTGTAATACAATATCTCAGCATTTCAAGGGTAAATCAGTGTGAACTGCCTTTGCCGTCCCTCTGAAAAAAAAAAAAAAGTAAGTATTTAACTTCCGTTCAGCCTGTGCGGACTGCTGAAATATAGGAAATCGGTGTCGGAGAGAAGAAAAAAAGAAAAAAAAAAAAAAAAAAAGGGGGGGGGGGGGTGTTTCCCAA
>JANZLQ010000022.1:24208370-24225305 GCA_026212715.1 Elanus axillaris | reverse complement strand
GGGGGGGGATGTAATTCCCCTTACGAGGCGGCGTGAGATGTTCCAGCCCGTCTTTCGGGTAGTTCCTACTCAGCGTGTGCTTCCCCCCACCCTTCGCCGCCCCAAGCTGCGGCTTATCTTCCCCGTAGCCCCGCGTTGCCGGCGGAGGAGGGCGAGGACGGGCTCTGCGCGTTGGTGGGAAAGGCGAGCGGCCGCCTCGGAGGCTGCGGCAAAGCGCTGGGTGGGAGACGGCCGAGCTGAAGGGCAGGCGGGCTGAGAGCCCGTTTTACGCCCAAAAATCCGTCTTCCCAGGTTGTCGCTTTCCTCTCCAGGCTCTGGATTCAAATCTGAGGAGGGCAGAGTTTGACTTCAAGAGGGCTCTGTTTCTTCCCTGGTGCTTTACGTGTAAGAAAGGAAGGTTGCTGTCTTCCTTACCTAGGGCTGGTGTTGGCACCTCGCTGCAGCGGTGTGTGACAGCTGAGCCCGCTGCCTGCGCTGGCTTTGGCTGCTCCCAGGGGAGAAGGGCTCTCGGGACGCCGGGAAGGGTGGATTGCAGGCTCCCCGGTGCAGTTCCAGCACGCTTCTGACATGGTGTTGAAATGAAAAAGGAACACAAAAAGTATTCTTTGGTTTCCCATGTACATTAAATTATGAACGGTTTCTTCGCTGTGGAGTAGATGCTGTGCCAACTGTAATGGTTTTATGATGGTTTTGTGATGTGGATTGTGATTTAATAGGAAATTAGCTGACATCCCTAAATTCATATCATATGGTACCATAGGCCATCTGATCAGCATTATACCGTGGTACCCTAGTTGGAACCACAGCCAAATCTAGATGGAGGAGGTGAGGAAGAGTCAGTACTATCCTCAAGTTTCTAGCTCTTGCTGACTTTAGGCTACCATCTTATTTGGTCACTTGATGTATTTTACCCACAGTCTGATTTAAATTGGCACACTTACTATCCAAAGTACTTCTTCAACTGCGCTTTACACCTGGAAGTTAAGCTTCACACTAATTTCAGGACAGGATTTAGAAGTGGAACTTCATAATTAAAAGCCAAGCTGATGATTGGGAGTCAGCTTGTAATACTGTCTGCGTAGCGTCCTTGCAGCAAGAGCCACGCTTATACTCGTTGTAAGATGTGATCGGTCAGTTTTAATATGCGTTTCCTTTTCTAGGTGGTGGAGGTTGAAACTTCTTTTGTACTAATTTTTAATGGCTCTTTTGCTTAGACAAGCAGAAAAACATACAGTAAGAGCCAGGCAAAGAGAAGTCAACTTGAAAGTTTTTGGGCTGTGCTAGGAATGGGGCTCAGTTTCCAGAAGTTACAATTTTATGAGCCTGTAGATATTGAACATTCCTAAAGTTTTGTTTTGGTCTATGTGAGAAGGACTTTTTGCTTTCCTTTTGGTAGAAGAGACGTTATCGAGGCAACAAAATTGTTTCTATTAGACATAGTCCTGAAAGTGTCTAGGCTTCCAATGATTAGCTCAGATTTTTAAGTGCGGTTAACTTCGGTTTGGTCTGGCCTCAGACCAAGGGCCTTACAGGTCTAAAGGATCGGTAAGCTGTTGTGCCAGGTTCTCTATCCTCTGCTCGAAGCACTGCACACATTTGTAACATGTATATTCATAACGCAAAGGACAAAGGCTTCTTGTGATTAAAGTTTACTTTATCAGTGTAGATCACATTTTGATGTAAGCCCTTAAAAATTCTAATAGATTAATGAGTTTCAGATGGTGGTTCCCCTCCAGTGCCCCTCCCCCTGCTCCTAACATGTACAGTATGCTCCAAGTTAATCTGGGAAAGCTCCAGAAACCTTGGGCTAAATTGGTTGTGGTATGGTTTATAAGGATAATAAAATAACTAGAAAAATTGAATTTCCTTACAAAAATATGCTTGCTGCATTTGTGAGCCTATGTTTTATCTGCTTGTTTATGGTAGTGAGAAAACGAAGATTAGAGATATATGTATTTAGGATGATGCAGACAAGAATGACCTGTTTCTCACAGAAGGGAAAGAGCTCTGCAATAGCTCTTGAAGAGGAGCTATGCAATGTAGTAGCAGAATCGCTTCAAAAGTGATTGTGTTTGTTTTTACATGTATGAAAGGGCAAAATGAGAGCGCTTACTGTTCTGTAGTAGACTGGCAATTGCAGGTGGTAAAGACTGACTGAGTAACATCTACCAGTGAACGACAGGTCTCTGTTGTTTTCCTACTGCTTCTTTTAATCCATTTTAAGGATTTCAAGTAGAGGAGCTTTCACGGTTTCACTTGGGGAAATCATTCCACTGTCTAGCAGATCTCACCATGGGGAACAGTTTCCTGAGATTAAAAATATCACTTACAGAAGTTGTTAGTTACCTCTGTGACTCTCAAAGGAAGACATTCATATATCTACTCCCCCCCAGCCATTTCTGCATATGTGTGTGTGTATACACGTATGTATGTATATGGGTGAGGGGGAAGAAAAACAAGAGCAGCCTTTAGTCTGTGGACTAATGATATGCTCTCCAAATTTGAAAAATATGCCAACACTGAAATCCTGAAATCCGTTTTCAAATGTGAATGTATTTACGCTTGGATGTGCTATGTGTGTAAACCTGCGTATGTGAAAGTGGTGATTGCAGGTATGGGTTCCAAAGTGTGGGAAGCCTCATTTTTGCTTGCACAAATGTGCGTTTTGTTGCTGCCACTTAATCTGTTTATGAACACTGAATCTTTTATTTAAGCCTCTTTTGCACCCAGCTTGCTGTTACAGCAAGTGAATGCTTCGCACTGTCCACTTAAACTCCAGTAAAGTTGCAAAAGTTCTGTTCTTTTCCATCTGCTTGAGGTGATTAGAACTAGCAGGGAGATCCAGCAGAGACCCTTGCCAGATACTCATGAGCTCTGTTCTGGCTTTTGATCCTCTGTCTCCTCTCTTTCCAGGATGGCTGCTTTCCAATAGCATTACCTTCTCTCTAAGACAGCAGGAGATTGTCTGCAGTTATAGCGATACCCCTCTGTCAAAGCCAATGTGCAGTCTAGTGCTCAAGTTCCAGTTCCTTCAGAGAAAACTGTTGCTTCTCTTGTCTAAGTTGCTGTCTGCTCTCTCTACCACTGACAGTAAAACTCTTGCACAGTTGCGTGCATGATGTTTCGTTTCTTCTACAACTGATAGCTAAGGTACTTACTTCCTCAGTCATATTACAGGAGACCTCATTTCACAAGCATAAAGCTTGCTTATTTAATTCTATGAAGATTTTATGAAACGGAGTCTTTGAACCCAGTGTCCAAGGCAGAGTTACGCCATCTTCTGTTCCAGCTGTTCTGACTTTGTAGACCAGCTAGGCCACTGAATCGGTATATGTGCACACCTTCAGTCCTGGATAACTCTGGTGTAGCTGCCAGCTGAACAGAGACAGTCAATTAGCTTGCCTGCTAGGTGATAGTACCTGGGGGGGGGCAAAACAGCTGTCTGTTGCACGGTGTCACAGTCAAGCTGGTGTGGTGCAAAAGGGACATCATGTAGGACCTTTGCATCAGAGAGGATTTGATGGATCTCTGTATAGGGTTCTGCATTTGCTTTACGACTTTTTTTTTTCTCTCCTTAGATACTTTTAACATATTTTTTATTCTTTTCTAACTGAATATGAATACAAAGAAGAATGCTTGTTTCACTGGATACTGAATTTCTATCCTAATTCTTAAACCAAGTCTTAAAGAGCAAGTGACTTGGTAAGACTTCTTCATCCCTGACATGGAAGGGTTGTATCTAGGAACAAGTTAAAAGGAGTGGTTCAAGCCTCCTTTTGTTTGAGAACTAATGCACGTGTAATAAGGAGCCAGGCTGAAGCGACAATGAAACTCGTGTAATACAGAGAGCACTGGGTAGCCAGCAGCTACTCAGTATAAGCCATTATGTATGTATGCTTGAACTGGATGGGTAATCTAGAGTAAGAATTTACTGTTTTGTATGATTAACTCACAAGGTAGAGCATGTGTCTTTTCTGCGTATGCATATCTATGCATACATGCATGCTTTTATATATATATATTTACTACATAGAATAATTTTTTCCCTCCAGATTATACTATTATTGCAATTTTACAGGTAAGGAAAGTGGTCGGAATAGGAAATGGAATTGAATCCAGGCATCTGCGAGTGCCTAACTGTGCAGCCAGTTTTACTTTCTGGATTAACAGTCTTTGCCTCCTGTGTGTTTTGAGTAGGGAGTGTATCATTCTTGAATCCTTTTGTTCTACCGGTTAACCCCAACAAAAGCCAGTGGAATTACAGAAGATCACTTGTTTGATTCTCATTGCTTTCACCTTATGATCACTGACAACAATCAGCAGATAGTGCTGGCAAAATACAAGCGGTGAGCCACAATACACAGAAAACTAAATGTACTACTGTAAAGCAAAATAAAAACTTCACTGTTTGGTAGAAGCAAGCAGAGAGAAATAGAACCCTTTAGTGTGTTGAATCTGTTACATGTCATTGGGTGTACTGTAAACTATCCCACACTGAATTCTTCAGCTAGACAATAAGTCTAAGAATTTGAGATGTCATCCTCTTCTTGAGAGAGGTGGAAAAAAAGGCTGTGCTGCATAAATATGACCTGTAACAAAACAGAATGAAAAGTAGTTAAAGACCTTTCCTTGTCTGCATTCAGAGTAGTAGGGAGAAGAAGTTGCTTTTTGAGGAACAAAGCATTTAGAGGTAAGTTTTGAAAATGCTTCTCCATATCACGTCAGCCTCAACAGTTTATAGAGAAGCGTAACATTCGACAAAATATTTGATGTGTTTGTGTTGGCTAGTTTTCAAGAGCTGTATATATGATGATTTGATGTTGCTGTTAGAAAGTAGTAAGATTAGGAAAACCAATATTTTTTGGCTACTTTGTTCATACCTCATGTCTGCCAAAAGGAAAGGATGAAATAGTTGTTGGAGCCAAAGAGGCTTGCCTGAGCTGTGGTGATGTATCCTTGAAAGCTGCTGGCTCCTTCTGTGGCAAGTTAGTCCCATTTCTTTGACCAAATTCCTCTCTGCTAAATTGTCAATAGACTTTTCTTCAGCCCGCCCGAAAATAAATATGTTAAGACACTTTAAGGAGTAAGTTGATGGTATCCGAGAGAAGAATCAAGAGCCTGGCCTTTACTACAGGTAGAATCTTCAAAAGGGTCTTGAAGGAGCTCAGGACCCAAGTGCTGTCACCTTCATCTAACTAACTCAGTTCAGCTTCTTCACAGATCCCAGCTAGTATGTGCTGAAGTTTTAATAGTTAATGTATGGGTTATTACAATTGGTGAAGTAGATGAACACTTTAATGAAGCTCAGGTACTTCAGCACTGAAGTATCGTGGGGGCTTAAGTTAAACTTAAGTACAGCAGCAGTCAGTGTTTGCGTAAAGAATAATTGAGATTTTGATAGCTTCTGATGCTTGCATTTTAATAACTGATGCACAATATCACTTGCAGAATTTGTGACAGGAGCTACAGGTAACAAATTGCGCTCTGCTTCTTGAGGACTGATTTTTACATTTTTTTAATTTTAAAAATCCAAGGTAGGAATTTTGTTGCTTTGAGTCTGACAGTATTTTACTGAAATGTAGGGCAGGTTTTCAGAGAAGTAGCGGGGAAGGGGAAAATTAATTTCTTTCAGAAACGAAATTAAAGAAGACTTACACAGAGGTAAGGTTGGATTGTATGTGATTCTTCCGGGTTCTTCTCAGCGGAGACTCTTCATCAGCGTTAACTTTCTTGTTCCACAGTCCTCACTTTGCAAGCCTGCTTCACAAATTAACCCACACATTATTGTGAATTCAGGGCTACCATTTCAAGCAGACCTAGTCCCAGTATAGAGGTCCCTAAATCATTTTCAGCCTCTAGAGATATTTTTTTTTTTGTGTCACCTGTCTATCTCCCTTTCCTTATCTTTCCCAGTTCCCATTCTGAGAACCTGTGTCCTATTAAAACTACCTTAAACTCAGAATACCCTTCTTGTCTCTGGATTGTCTCTCTTCTTACTGCCGCAGTTAGTATGAAACTGAAGCACCCCTGCATCCTCCGAAATCAGAGCTCTTCGTTCTCCCACTTTTCTTCCTTCGGTGAGTCTCAAAAGTTCCTTGAGACCTTTACCCAGCCTGGTTGCTAAGCTTTATGAAACAAGAGGTAGGTCAGTATAAAGTATATTTAAAGACAGCCCTGTATTTTAGAGACAAACCGATGTAACATCTCAAATCCCTGAATTCTCTGCTCTGCATTTCCACAGAGATCAGCCTGAAGCGTAAACAGACTGCCTCCATGTAGCTGCTCCAGAAGTCTTCCCTCTCTTTTGCCTAGTCTTAAAGAAATGCAACTTTCAGACCTTAAAATTACTTTAGCCCCACCAGTGGCAGCAGCCTATATCCTATCTGGCTGGCTGTCAGGCATGTTATAATGTTGTTGATTGTTAATTAGCTCCAGGTTTCATAGGGCACTTAATATGTCTGGTCTTGGAAGTCACAAGGTAGGTGGACCTTTCCTGAGGTGCAGGAAAAGGATGTTGTCTCTGTAGTTTTCCTCTTAACGCAACCCAGCTCAGAGTGTGTACAATGTGTAATACTCCTAAACAGGGCAGACCCTGCTTAGGGTCCTGTGATGAATATTGTTGTGTGCATCCTTGAAATATAAAATTACAGAATGATTTAAGTTGGAAGGGACCTCCAGGGGTCATCTAGTCTAACCCCCTCCTTAAAGCATGTATGAACTGTGAAATTATTTTCAGTGAAGAGGTGCAGTGTCTACCTGGTTCCTTGAGTATAACGGTGCTTCTTTTTTCAGGTATATTTCTCCAATCTGTATGTCAAAAGAAGCAGACTGCAGGATTTTGTTTCCTGAACATTTAGATACGTAGGTGTTAATCAACTGAAAAATGGATGCCAAAAAATGATGTCTTTTTACCTTGCTTGATTTGTTTATTGTATATGAAGTGAACACTCAGGAATGAGACTTTTTTTTTTATTAGTTTTTATTAGTTTTTACTGATATTATTTCAGAGTTGATTCAAGAGAATAAACTAGTTTCAGTTCTGGTTCTCACCATATCAGTTGGGTTTGCAGACTCCAGAAGTCAGTAAAAAAAAAAAAAAGGCTTTTTTTCTGGAAAGAAAGTATATGACAGAGGTATTTATACTTGACTTTTCCTGTATAATCTTTGAAGACAAGGGGGCATCAATTACCATCTTGCCTCTGCTTACATCCAAAACGAAGCAGTGATTTCAAGAACTAAATTGCATGTTTCTCAGTGACTTAGAGCAACTTTAAATATACTGTCATTGTAATTCCTTAGCTGTTAGTATCATCTAGTCCAAAGGAATCTATTTTGAGAGTGACATTCCAGACTGGTTGTTGCAGAGTTAACAGCCTCATTCTTCTCCCTCCACTCCCTTGCACCCCGCCCCAAATGAACAGGTATGATTTGGATTTAATCAACCAGGAAACCATAAATCCAAGCTGACGTTTTTACAAAGTCATTTTTCAGAACAGAGCTGTGCTTAAATTACGTACTTCAGTCTGCCTTAAACTCCTCTGCTTTCAAAGGAACTTTGATACATAAGGATTTTTTTTTGTTAGAAAAATGTAAAATCTACTGATAATTAAGAAATGTACAAGGGAATAAAGTCTTTTATGTTTATTTTCCCCCTCAGCTGAAAAAAATGTCTAATTTCAGGAAGAAGTGTATTTGTAGTGAAAGCTGTATCTATCTCGAGGGCAAGCCAGACTTCAGGTTTTGGGGTGAGATACTCTCAACAAAAGCTTAAGCAGATGTTTTTGTGAACAAGGAGTTTAGTTACTCAGGGCATGGTTAAAATACGCAAGCTTGTTTTAATGTAAGCATTAAAATATCCCAAATAGCGTTTAATATATTTGGAAATGTCAGTTACAGCGCAATTTTATGGAAAGGCAATTGCTTTTTACATTCAGTAAACATTTTCCTTTTTTTGGCAAGGTAATTGTTTTCAGTATTCTTGTTATTCCAGGCCACAATGGAGTAGTATAACAAATTGTTCTTTTGTGTTGTTTTTAAAGCCACAGCTGCCTCTTACCTGACTTAAAAGGTATGCAAAGGATGGAAAGGAAGAGTGTTTGCGGAGTATCATAAGCTGATGCCAGTTGACAGGTGTAACCACAGTTGGTGTGGATCACCCAGTTGACAATGGGCAAAGAACTATTCCTTACGGACTTCCCACCTCCAGTTAATGTCTATCTAGTGCTGCCTATGTAAGACGCTGTGACTGCTAGTTGGTGTGATTGGGCTTTCAGCAGGCTACAGCCTACCAGGCAAGAAAGTATCTCGGCTCATTGCTGTGAGCATTAGGGTCCAGATCGGAGTTTCTTTTCAGAGAGAAAAATAACCTTCTTTCCTTAGCAGGCTCCTGCCACACATGGGGGAATTAGCCCTTCAGGAGCAGAGATATAGGTCCGGTGGGCCTAACGTCTCTAGCTGCAAGACTCGCAACACCTAACCAATATTTAACACAGGACGTATAGTCTTACCTGAAACTAAAGTTTCAGTATGTTGTCACTGAAGCAGAGGAGTATTTCTAGAAAAGGTGGAAGTGGGAAGTGTGGGTGAACAGCACTAGCTGTTGAGCTGCTTTCTGAAGAAATAATACTATTCACTAAATATATTGGGTGTGCTTTTTTTCTTTAATTATTCTGAAGCTGTAGAATGGACTGATTCCTTTTGGTAACAGCACATGTTAATTGCTAGTAAGTTTGCTGTAGTAGCGTAACGCAGTTGTTCCCGTGCTTTTCTTGGGCCTGATCCAAAACTCTGAAGCTTTCCATTTATTTTGAATGGGTGTTGGATCAGGCACTGTAGTGTGTAGTTAGCTTTGTGTAAAATGTTTATTTTGATTTGATTTTAATCATTCCTTGCAGAATATTTGGTTATGTGTTGGCAACGTGTGTAGCTTGGTGAGTACAAATGAAGCTGACATTTATCTGTATGATTTAATCACTTAGAATATGATCCATTAAGAAAACAAAACATCAATCATTGATGTTGTATTCATGTGTTGGATCCACATCTGTTTGTCTGACACCTGATTTCTTAGAATCATAGTTACTATCTTCTACAATTCTAAAAAGAGAACCTGTGAAACTCTATTTGGTATAATGAAGTAACTTTTTTTTTTTTTTTTTTGGTGTGTGTGTGTGTGTATATATAAAACAGGTACAACAAGTGGATAAGCGATGTGCACTGCTCTGAGCCCGAAGGCACGTGGGCCTGGCCTCTCCGATATGCATCAATACAGTCAGTGGCTTGCAAGTAGACATGAGGCCAACTTGTTGCCGATGAAAGAGGATTTGGCCCTGTGGCTCACGAACCTACTGGGTAAGATACAATAAGATGGAATTCGAATACTGGGCAGTAAAAGAGCTCTACACCTGTTAGCTGGGAATTCAGTCCTTCGGACTTCTTTGCGTTTCAAAAATAAAGGTATTTATGATTAGGTAGCTACCACCACACACAGTACAACTGTTAGCAAGGTCAGAAAATCTAAGAAGTAATTTGCCTCCACAGTGTTTCTGTGAGTAGCATAATTGAACTTTATTATTCATGTTTATTTTTCCTCAAATACTCTTTTAAATGTTCTTTTGCTTGTGTTTTCTGTATTGATACCATTAAGCTGAATGGTGCTAATTACTGCCATTGCCTATGTATTCCATTTTTATTGGTAGTCCCCTAAAGAGTATGGGTGTACTGTCTTGAATGGAAGGAGCCATTAAATAGCTCTTTGCTGACCAAGCAGTCCAGTGGTTGAGAACTGCCACCCAAGGCAACGCACGCCAAGAGTTGTGGAAGGTTGTACATAGAGGGGGTCTGAACTAGTGGCTGCAGCTGGGACCTGGGGATTTACTGGTTGCAGCTGTATGTCTTGGTGTGTGAAGCCAAAACATGTTGTTGACGAAAGAGGATGCATACCAAAAGCCAAGAGAAAAATCAGGTACACATGAAGAGGAGCAAATGAGAGTATGTCTCTGGCAGGAAGGAGAGAGACAGTTCTTTGGGATATACGACTCATTCAAGAATGTGGAATTTAGAAACTATGAGCCAGGAAATAGTATGTTGTTTGTTGAGAATATTCAGGGGGAAAAGGCTTTTGTGTGATCTCTCTAAGTCCAAAGGATTCTATCAAAGAAATACATGACTTAGGCAGTACCTCATCTTCAGGGAAACATGCCAGCAGTTCCTCTCATTAAGCAAAAAGGAGAAATATATTTCAGAGGTAGTGATGTTTACATGAAACTTTCATCGATGTTTTTGGGGAGGAAAACTGGATGAGCGTTTTTTAAGTATGGTGTGTGTGGGTTTGGGGGCTTTTTTTCTGGAAGCCTGTTCTGGTGAGACATAGGCAGTGTCTTGTCTTGGCAAATGCTGTAGCTGAACCAACCCAGTGATATCACACAACAATAGAGTATATCCAGTGCCTTTCATCTGAACATTCTATCTTGCTGTATTTCTCCTTTTTTAAGAGGAAGAGAAGTATCACTGTTATGAGAGGTGTAGTAAGTAAGTACGATGTCAGTAGAACGCAAGAACACAGTATTTTGCGGGTAGGCGGTACCCCTTTTAGAGTTGGAATAGTTGTGAATCCACAACTGCAAAAGTGGCACTTGTTTTAAATTACATCTTTGTGTGGTACTTCCATTTAAATTAATGAGTTTTGAATATAAAATTGTCTAGGCGATGCCAGAACAAAATCCAGAAATCCTGACTTCTCGTTCCAATTACCACAAGATAGCAATCCAAAAGACTGTTTTTTGAATTAGAAGCAGCACATTCCATTAAGGATTTAATATATTGTTTAAATGTTTTAAACAATGAAGTTTTAGTGAGCCGCTCTAAAACAAATAGAAGCTTGTTTGCAGTTCATAACAGAGTTCTCACAGTGACAAGTTTAGGAATGAGGTCACTTTAAGCAAGAAAGTAACAACCAGCAGGAGGTTCTGAAATGCCAACTATAATTAAAAATCTGATTTTTCATATAGACACCAAATTCTGCACTGCAGAACTAAATGGGCGCAACCTTCTTTTAATTAAGCAGGATACACAGTTCACTTGCTTAATATGTTCCCCCACACCTTCTCACACCAACCTCTTCGTTTCTCAGAGTTTGTCCTCAAGAACTGAAATTGTAGTGACTTGTTAAACTGCTTGAAATTCCTGTGTAGACATTGTTATTCAAATTAATAATTCAATTAAGTTAAAATTCGCATTCAAAATAAATTAAGTGTAACTGAATTAAAGTAATTAATATTCATATAAATATATTAACTCAGAATTCATATTTGGTTTAATTACTGTGTAATTTAGGTTAAATTTAATGAGAGGAAGGATGCGTGAGCATGTTGCTGTGAGATAAAATAGGTATGAATTTATAGCATGCTGTTACCTTGTAAAAACCTGTTTGTACTCTCACATTTCAGCATCCAAAAGGATAAAAGGATATGCAAGACTCTTTTGTTTGTTTTGTTGTGGGTTTTTTTTCCCCTCCATGGGAGAAATAATGTTCTTTGCATTAATGGTTAGTAGATTTTCACGTGCGTGGATGTGCAGATAATATTCTGTGTATTCACACCCTAGTTTGCTCTGTGCTGTAACTTTTGTGGCCTCATTGTAAGTGTCTTTATGCCAGCTTTAATGCAATAGGCTTTCTCAATTTATAAAGAAAATTAATATGCATTTCAATTTTTGCCGTGTTGGTTCATGTTTTGTATTATCTATATTTTGTTCATTTGTACTATGACTCAACAAGGACACATAAACTTATCAACTAAATGTAGATTTAAAAAAAAAAGGAAGTATTTTAAGCAAGAATAGTTTGATCAACTATTTGTTCAACTGATGGTGTTTTTGGAAATTTTTGTGGAGAAGAAAATATGTCCTACCTATTTGTGTTACTGGAACTTTAAATGGTGACAGTTTTGCAGCAGCAAAGCCTGGTGTGGGTTTGAAATTACAAACTGGAAAACATTGGAAGGATATTGCCCTTTATAATATGAATGAAGGGTTTTGATATTAGATGGAAATTAGGCAGAGCTAGGATTTGACCTTATCCAAGTGATAAATGGGAAGACTGACATGTGTGGTGCAGCTGGAAAATAATGCTGTAAGAATTTTTAACCCTGAGACTTTGGACATTTTATTCTAATTTAGCATGGACGTTGTTGTGGGGGCTTTTTTAGTAATCGCTAGTACTTTTGTATGCATTTGGCTAATTATTTTTGGAACCATGTCAGAGAAACCCAGAGCTTCTGAGAGGACAGTTTGTCGTTCCAGCTCCATTGCTGAATAGATTTTAGCTGCCTTTATTCTGGGGCCTGGAAAAAGGACATTGCAGAAAAATCGATGTGTCGGATGGGATTAACTCACACAATATTGTACATTACAGCATTCTCAAAGTGGGACATGTCAGCATTGGGGGGGATGGTGTTTGCATGCTGGAGAGGAAGATTGGAGCTATGGATGTTGTGTCCCTTACTCTTGCTTCCCTCTGCTGAGCTGTGGTGGCTCACTCGAGATCCTTGCAGTAGATGTGTTGACCCAACTGTCTTGCAAATCATGATCATCTCTCAGCCTTGTTTTTATTATGTATAGAGCCAATGAAGCACTCGACAATGCTTTCGCTGCTGACACACTCCAAATTTAGTAGATTATGTATATACTTATTAATAGAATGCTCTTGTGGATATTCTTGTGAAAACTTCCGTTCCACCTCGAGCAAGCTTTACACGGGAAGTGGCAACAGTTGGGCCATACTAATCTTCTAGCAGGGGCAACATGGCAATTTGAAAGCAATTAGGGTTTGCTTGTCTGCTGTACTCTCCAGTGCTGTCGGGTTTTTCCTTGAGCCTCTGTGGAGGCAAAAGGGCTGCCATCAGGAGGACTGGGCCTCATCACCAGTCCATAGTTTAGGACAGGTACAGAGGGGTGGTTCCTCCGTTTCCCCTTTGGCTGTTGTGTAGAGCTCTGATCTTTTTTCCCATTCCCAGAGCCCGTTTACCAGCTGCAGAGGGTTATATTGTCGCTTATTCCATCCAGCTTCATTTAGCACATGAGACCATAGAATAGACCTGTAAGAAGTGCCCTGGGTATGTGTCTGGGCTCCAAGGTCTCAGTGCTGAGGCCTCCTCCTAACAGAGCTTTCTGGGCTTCAGAAGCTCATAGGTAAGGAGTCGGAGAACGTAAGATGGTGAGGAATTGGACATGTAAATGTTCAATGTTGTATGAGGCATGTAAAAGTTGCTTGGGTGCAAAAGTGAAGTAGGCTTGGAGAAAAGGAACAGAGAGTTGAGAATGTTAGGACAGGCACTGAGTTGCAGACCAGGCTTGGAATTTAAAGGTGTGTTGAAGGAGGCGTAAAGTTTGAGGGATGAAGGGTAGGTCGTCTTCTGCAAGAAAATGGCCTTTCTTTGGTTCTGAATTAAAGCAAAACCTTCTTCAGCTCGGGGTTCTGGTTCACCTTGCTGTCTAAGAAGATTCTGTAGCAGTGTACCTTTATTTTTAACATCAGCGTGTTCAGCTCAAGCCAGTGGGGAAACAGAGGTCTTAAATACCTGAATATGAAGACATTAATGATCCTGATACTGCTAGTGATTCTGCTGACACTGATGCAGTTTGGTACTTAGTTGAGTGGCTTTAGAATTTTCTTTAGTATCAACACGCCTTTGGGATTGTCTATGTGTCCCATTTCAAGTAAGTGCTGACGTCTCAATGCTATCAAAACTATTTCTCTTGCTGTCAGCTATTGTAGAAAACAGAGTAGCCTTGTCGGAAAAGAACCAGCTATGCATGTGCATAAAACCATTGGCCTTTGTTTTCTTAATTTTTATTGTGTTTTGTTATCTTGGGTTTAAATGTCACGCAATTTGAAAGGGTCAGGAGGAGTTAGTGCCTCAGTATTGTAGGAGCTCATCCTCCTTCCGATGTATTTCAGAGATTCACCTGAGTGAAATGTTTCTATTTGTAAACTAGTAGTTTTGTGTTCCCACAGAAGCGTACAGTTAAAATAGCTGATCAGCTAGTTGTGAGGCTGCAGTTGGTGTCTTGCATTGTAGTTATTGAACTAAGTGTGGAAGAACTCAGTGCAAAAATAGAGGAACCAACTAGATTTTGGTACTTTGTTCTAGTCTTTGAGTCCCTCTGCCTGCGGAAGGCTCTGGTTGTCTGAGATGGCCCGTAGGGAATGCTTTATCTTCAGCCTCTTGGGCACACACCCTGGGCATGGACTCTTGTTCGTTACACATTCGTAGACCTCCCAGTCTAGTTGAATTAGGACCCCCAGGACTGGGTGGCCTTACAGATAACTGCCCGCAGTTTCCAAGTGGTTGGTCTTCAGGTATAACGGTTTGTCTTTTTAAGGGGCATCTGGTGATTGCGGTAGAAGAGAGGGTAAGCAATGCTTGTGAGGTTTCCGAAAACCTTCAGAAAGGTTGTGGGTTTTTTTTTTCATACTTTTAGTGTTGTTTTTTTATTATGCTTAATGTTATTTCCATTCTATAAAAACATTGCAACTGCTTTCTTGTAATTATAGGGGGAGTTATACATTTTTAATGGAGTTTAATGTTTTTTCCATACAAATATACAGAGCCGTTTTTTTCCTCAGGCTATGAACATTACTCTCATTTGAATCAATACATTTCAACTGTTAAATATGTCAGAGTGTCTGTTTTAGCAAAGAAATGCCACCTTTTGGAGCCATAAAATACAGTGAATTGAAAGCTGACACCTAATATATTTTTCATTGGATACAGATGTTCAATGCAAAACTCATTCTTTCAGTTTTCATAAAAGGGAACAGAACTAAAATACTTCAGTTTAGTGTACAATATGCAGTGACCAAACTGCTAATGCAATTCAGAATTTAAAATAATATAAACATATTGTTCAATAGAAGAAAATAGAAGAATTTTTCCATGCCTGGGTGACTATACCTCTAAATAGGTTTTAGGGTTTTTAATGCTTGAGCAGTGAAATAATAAATCTAGAAATCACAGGGCAGAATAGATATGTAGATTATGATTTTTCTTCTACCCCTGTGAAAAAGTATGCTTTCCCAAATAAAAGAAAAATCTGGAGTAGGTTAAACATGTGAAATAATTTTTTTAGAAGAAAGTAAGTCTACTGTAAAATGCAATACTCTATTAAAGCAGTTCCTATAGCATTGTCTTTTAAAAAATTTAGCTCTCTAATGACTTTATACCTCTTGCAAAAATGCTGATGGGGGCAAATGGGAAAATGTGTCGGCTAGCATGGTGATGAAGGCTTTTGAGGTGCTGAGATGAACAATTTTTGTATCTGTGGGCTGTTACAGTTTCAGTCCTGGCTTCAGCTGAGCTGGAGGCATTGCTAAAATATTGTCAGTTATGCACAAGCTACCACTGAATGTCTGCAGTGCTGCTACTGCTCTTTTGCCTGGAGAAGTCATTTAGGTATACAAGAGCTATGAAGTGGGCTATATGGCAGAGAGAATTAAGGGGGAATAAAAAGGGGGAAAAAGTTACTTTAAACAGATATTTCTGCAGTAGAAATGTGTTAGAAAAACCAAGTTTAACTTGAACCAAAAATACAAGTCTGCTGTTGTATCTGAAGATGATTTGCTGGGAAGATCTTTATCTTAGTCTTTAATTTTTTTAACTGATCAAACTGAAAAGACTCACAATTTTTTGCCCAAAGGATGCTTAAGTATCTTAAAGTTTTCAGGCAAGGGCCTAGAGAAATCAACTTTCCTTTAGTATTTTTGTAATTATATTGCTTTATAATACTGCTGTCTTCAGTGTTATAAGTGACATTGACTGTCAGATTGCTATGTATCAGCAATATATTACAGAGGTACAATATTAATTTTGTTATTATCTACTTAATTTTTGTTACTACTGAGAGTTAGTTTTCCCTTCTCTTCTGAGTAAAAAGGTATAGAAAAGCTTTACTTGTTTTTTCTAAATCTACTTTTCCTAGGGTTTTTTTTGATGGCAAATATTTTGAACCTGTTCTAAACAGATTAATGTTTTCAGTTTCCAGACATCTCATGGAGAATAGATTTCCCCAAACTAACTAAAAAAAAAAAAAAAAAACAAACCCCAAAACAAAAGTGGTTTAGTCAGGCAGCTGCTTATTGGTCAAAAATCTGTGGCAAAACCCCTGACCAGTACTGGGCAGAGCTGCACCTGTTGTTATGTTTCCAAACAAGCCCAAACAAGCCGGTTTTGGGTAGCGGGAGTGGATCTGGATAGGCTGAGGGATCACTCTGACTTCAGTTCTTAAATTTTTTTTTATCCCCCTCCACCCCTCCCCAGGGTAGCCTATTGTTACTGATGATTGCTGTGTAACAGCCTATAGAGAATGAGTTGATAGTGTTATTCCTGTTCCCAAATTCCCATATGTAAATATCGCCACAAATAAATCCTGTCTTATTTGGAAGAGCAAGAATTAGTCCTTGATGCTCTTCTGATATTAGTAGAAGTGAAGAGAGCTGAAAAATACAGCTGCTAGTCAAAAAATTGTCCGAAGAGAAGGCAAATTTTCCGGTAGAAATGTGAAATGGAAAACCTTCAGTAAGAAATAGGAATATTTTTTACCTGGAAATGATGTTAAGATCCTGGAAGTTTAGTCTAGGGTGTAAATGATTTCCTTCTCATCTGGCCTGTCCAGCCTGGTCAGAATGCACATCTCATCATGGGACTCCTGATCTCCTCCGCCAGCAGCGTGCAATTACCGTGTAATGGCAGGTTGTCTGGTCTGCTGTAGCCAGTGAGGACAATCTGTGGCAGCTGAAGTACAGTGTCATCTAACATGATAAAAATTGGCATATTTTGATATCAGAGTATTTTGGCTTTGTTCATTGGTTGAAAATTTTAATCTGTGGCAGGTAGATACATAACATGAAATTTCACTCTCTCCCCCCCCCCCTTTTTT
>JANZLQ010000022.1:24189231-24208270 GCA_026212715.1 Elanus axillaris | reverse complement strand
TTCACTCTCTCCCCCCCCCCCCCTTTTTTTTTTTAAATGTACCTAACTTTACTTGGAAAAAGCTCTTCCAAAGGAGCATTGCAGTCACTGTAGCGTTTTTTCAGCTTCTTGCAGGATCAAGTCTTAGAGTCTTTTAAAAAAAATACAGTCCTCTCTTTCTTGGCATAGTTTTCTACTGCTGTTACAAAATAAGCTGCAGTAGTGTTAGCAACTCTTACACTATAGCTACCCATGCACATTGGTGTAAACCATTTGCCTGCTGTACTCTGTCTTCTAAAACACTATGTAGAAAGCACTGGAATTTCATAAGTAAAATGAGATATGTGAAGTCTGATATGCTAGAATTATTTTTCCAAATAGCACATGCCTTCACAAAGCAAGCATATTATTTTTGAATAATTTGCTGCCTACAAGTAAAGTAGTAGTGAGGTTATTCACTAGATATTCAAAGTAATGAACGTTTTTCAGGTAAAGCATATTTCAAATTGTTACCAAGATTTCTATTGATTTCTCTTTTTACACAAATGCAGTCTATACTATTGCACGCTTTCTGCCATGTTAACTTTCTGTTTGCTGTTCAGGTAGAGAAATAACAGCAGAAACCTTTATGGAGAAATTGGATAATGGTGCCTTGCTTTGTCGGTTAGCTGAGACCCTGCAGGAGAAATTTAAAGAAAACAGCTTTGACGCAAACAAGCCTGGCAAAGTAAGTGTTGGTAAATGTTCTAGCATGTATTATCAGTATCTGAGGTATCTGACTGTTTTGGTACTGAACTTTTTTTGTGCAGTTAAGAGACTTCGTTTGTGGAGGCTCTGTAAATGGGCAGGGAGGTAATTGCTCTGTGTAGAAAAATTAGAATATAAAATCGGAGGAATTGATACTACTTGGGTAATTATTAAGGTAGCTATGAGAGGCAGTTAATCAAAAAATGACTTCTAATATGTGGAGGATAAGACATAAAACAAGACCTAGCAGTGTGATGTGGTAGCTAATAGAGAAAATCTGATCCTTGTCTTTATTTGCAAGGGGAATATTAAGTAGCTGTGGGAGGTGCCTTTTTCTCCATAAACAGCTCTAGGGAGGCTAATAATAAAATTCTATAGCTAGCTTTGGTGCCTTGAGTTTAAAGGTCCTTTCGGTGTGCTGGTTCAGTAAAGAGTTGCAGGAATGATGTGGAAAATGTGAACCTTCAGAATGTACTGAAGAGCCTTGCAAAGATCAGGTTAAGATCTTGCTTGACTGCGACCTCCCTTTAAGTTATTTTCATAGGACGGTCTTATTTGGAGAAATTCAAGAGTGCAGCAAGTTTCTCTTTGGGAGAAGTTAAATTAAGTGGTTGACCCATTAATGCATTTACTGTGAAACTGTTTTTATTTTTTGTATTGAATTCAGATCTGTCTTCCTTGAAAGCTGAAATGGGCAAATACACAGTAGGTAAAAAATAGCCCAAGAGCAGAAGTTACATAATGCATCTTCTATTCTTGATGTTTTCATAACTAGTCTATAGCAGAAATTACAGCACAGCATAAATTTTATCGGCAGTTCTGAGAACTGACAGCTTTGTGTCAACTGCAGCTGCGTAAGTTGTTTTTCTTGGTTCCAAGCTCATAATTGTTGTTGCAGAAGAAATTGTCTGGACTAAGGCAGGCTTTATTTATTTATTTACTTATTTTTAACATTCTGTGAGTTGAGGCGGGGCAGGGGGCTATGCAGGGAGGTGGTGTTTGCTTGCTTTGGGGTGTTTTTTTTTCTAAAGAAAAAGGAAGAGATAGCTGGGAAGGAAGATTGTAAAGTAGAGAAAGAAGGGATCCTACCTCCACAAAGGAAGAAAAGACAGCTGGAACTCATATTTCATATTTCAAGTTGCAATCAGGGTTTGGTTAGTAGAAGTACTGGATGACTTCTGAGTTCCTCCTTATAATACAGTCCAGCTTGTCTTCACCTAAGTGGTGTCCTGTTAGTGTCATGGTAGCTCCCAAGTTGAGAAAACACTTACGGTAGTCTTTTTTGATGGAGCCTAGGAACTAGCTAGGCAGAAAGAAGGGTTACTTGTTGGTTTGGTTTTTCCCCTTAACAAACCAACCAAGAGGTAGCATTATTGACCAAAACTGACTAAAAGGTTCAGTGAATACCTTAAAGGTAAACTTGACTGCGTAGTTCTAAAACACTCCCTTTTCATATCTCACCCAGCTAGCATACTAGAAAATCACATCAAAAAGTGCAAAACATTTTTTTACAGACTGACATCTTAGAAAGCCATGTCTGTTTAATATCAAATTATCAGGGAAAATAATAGTCATAAATTCTACTAAAAAGTTCTAGTGAATATTCAGAAATTGAAAGAATAGTTTTTTCTTGGATATCTAACGACTGCTTTGGGCAGTTTGGGTTGGTTTGATTCGTTGTTTTGAGGTTTTTGTTTGGGTCTTTTTTTCCGTATTATCAGACTTTTGCATGATGGTGGCTCATTTGGAGAAAGCTACCATTTGGAAGGATAACCCAGAAATGTACCAATGTTTGGTCCTTCTGTGTTTTGCCACTGAAAAGAGGTAGACCTCCATTCTTGAATTAACTTCCTCAGCTGAGAATATGGCCTGCCTTCCTTCAGTTAGCTGAACCCCTTTTGTTTTTGAACCTAAGTTGCATTAGAAGCCAATTAGGCATTTGTAACCCCATATGTTGTAATTACTTAGATTTCTTGGTCTTTTATTTGTCAAACTGGTATAACAGGCAATGCAATTAAAGTGAAAAAATTCTGCTCTACTGCTGTTTTCTTAATGTATATTATTTCATACTTGGTATAGTAAGAATTCAAAGAAATGGCAGAGTAATAGATTTGTGTCACTGTAGACTATTAGGGAGCTATTAATCCTTTCAGATTTTAATTCCCTGTGTAGCAGTCCCAGGCAGTAGGACTAGTCCTTACGTTGGAAAATCTGACTTGTGCTTCCAAAGACATTTATAAGGAGATTATACTGTATGAAATTTAGCATAGTAAGAATTCCACAATCCTCCCCTGAAGCATTATTGTGCACTCTGTTAATACATGTGGAGTTTTGAAGCCATTCCTCTGTGTGCAGGAAAACAGAAACATTATGGTCTTTCACCCAGGTGCCTTGGTGACTTCACTGGCAGCTGGAAGAAGCTGCTGACTTCTGTAGAGTTCAGCCTCTATCAGAATAGATGACATGCTTTTCTATCCATATGTGTGACTTCTAATTTTTTTAGATAGAAGCAAACTGATATAAAATGAGTGGCTGTCAGAAGGATCAGCTTGCAGGCAGCACCAGGTTGCAGCTGAGTGACACGGGATAAGGCGATAGATAATGGGGAATGTATGTGTGTAATCTTACTAAGTCCCTCCACGAGCTTGAAGATTTGGTCTGTTTTCCTACGTGAAGTTTTTCCTTGTATGTGAACTACGTCCTGGATGGCAAAACTCCATGAAATATTTTGGTCTTAGAGGAAGATGATATATCCTGCTCTGCTTGGTATGTACTACTGATCATGAATTCACTTGTGCAGCTCTTTGGGGCCGTCTGGCCAGTTTAGCAGCTATAGCAACACATGTAGAAAAACTAATGTTGCATACACTGACTCATCAGTTGTTTGCCGTAATTCCTTAAGTTCACATTGCAATACTATACAGAATGGCAGAGGTTAAATCCTATTGCTTCTGGGTTAACTGCTTCTTTAATATGTTTCTAGTCACTGTCAGTTTTGCAGTTTGTTTTTTAACAGAACTGTATCATTCCCTTTCAGTAAGGGAGGACTGAAGTTTCTTCAGCTTTCAGGGACCCCCTAGGTCAACATCAGCCTTTCTGAGTGTGGAATAAATCAGGAAAGCATAAACCAAAGAAGTTGTGCATCCCCAAATACTGTGTTTTCCAAATCTGGAAGGAAGATGATCTAAACACCTCCTTTTTGTGTCATGTGGAGACACTTTTGGATACCTGGGGACATTTTCAAAAGGTTTAGGAAACTACTGGTAATATGGCTTGGGAATGCAGCTTTAAGAAACTGAAAAGGAGATTAAAAGGTGTGTGTTGCAAAAGTGAAGTTGTCTTTCCTTAAGAATCAGAGGAAGGCGATGAAGGAGTAACTTTATATGAGTGAAAGATCAGTGGAGTAGCTTTTTACGAGTGACTGAGTAGGTTAGGATTCTTCAGCGTTGAAAGAGGTAGCATGGGGGCATATGGTGGAACCTGCAAAATCAGGAATGGTGGGGTAGATGTTAATTCTTTTCTATACAAAAACTGTGGGATGTTGAATGAAGCTAGTAGGAGCCAAACGAAAGGGGGTCCTTGTTTACGAACTGGTTGGAAATTTCTTGCCAACGAGTGTTAAAGTTTACCTGGGTTCAAGAAAACACTGAATAAGGTAACGGAAGAGAAGGCTGAATACACAGGAGCCCCATCTAGATGAGGAAGTCCCTGTAGCTGGAAATGGTTGGTCCTTGAGAAGGTATTGGGAGGTGTAACATGTTCGCTGTGGTCTTAGTCTTCCCTAGATACTTAGGGCCAGTCTGCATTGGGTTAGATGAACCTTTAGCTGAGGCACTAGGGTCTCTCTTATGTTCTGGGCGGTTTTGCTTCTTGGGGCTGAATACTTTGCTGGTTGTGCAGGTGGACATGGGCAAATCTATCCTTCCACAAGGGTCGAACTTCAAAGAAATTCTTTTAAATTAAATTTGTACTTTTTGTTTCTGTATGAAGATGCCTCTTTAGGACTGAATCCCTAAAGCACTCGAGTCATGCTCTGCTTTGGTATCTGTTATCCAGGGGAGTAATGGGTGATTGAGAGCACTGGAGTTTGGCAGCCTCTGGTGCCGTTTACACAGTCTCTGCTCATTGCCCTCCTGAGCTTAATGCCATAATAAGCACTTGTGGATATCATAATAGATACTCTGAATGTGTATTGCATAAGTCTAGCTCCCTAACATTGTGATGTTTGATTTGTTAATGATTCAGTAATAAGTTATTAAAGGCATTTCAGTTTCTAAAGATGAAGCATTTAACAGTTGTTCATTTGCAAATCCCAGAAGACAGTGTTCTTCATTGTTAAGCAGCTAAATGATGCTTTAAAACCTGATGATTCTGAAAACACTGATGTTTTATCTTATTCTTTGCTTCAGACGGACAAAACTTTGATTTTTAAATGAAAATGGAAATTTTAAACAGGGAGCGTAGTATTAGATTGGTGTGACTGTACGATATATTTTTAAAGAAGTAACTTTTTCCCCTTTTGGAGATTTTACAGTCATAAATATAAGTCTAATAATGCACATTTTTATAAATGACAAGGAGATGACTGATATCAGTCTTAATAAATGTTCAAGATTTGTATGCTAGTAAGTTGTTGGAACTACCTGTGCTGCTGCTGCTCATGATCTACTGTCTAGAAACTACAGACTTATTATTATAGCAGGAGTTATTCCGTAAAAGTGATTCATGTCACAGGATGCCATTTTGTAATTTTCTCCCATTGGCTTGGATTTCATCTCCATGCTCTCCTGGCAGTATTTTACTTTTCCTGTCAGATAGTTAATTTGAGAATTTCACAGCTGTACAAACAAATTCAGAGCATCAAGGCGTGTGCAGTATGCGCAGAGCCTAATTTGCTTGGGCTTAGTTTAGTAGCCCATTAATTAAGATCTTAAAATAAACATAAATAAATTGTGTTAATAGTTATCACCATTTTAATAGGCAGGGCGTAGTAATCTGCCCACCATCCTTGAAGCTGCCTATATATTTATGAACATTCCACTGGAAACAATGTTTTCATGGCAAATGAATGAAAACAGGTTGAAGCTGAATAATCCTTTTCCTCTGAGTTCTCAGAGGTTAATCAGATAAATCTCAACTCAAATCTCTCTTAGAAATACTTTTGAATAACGAGTCAGAGTCTAAAATTCAGCGCCCTTTTCAGGAAGCCAGGATGTAGATTTGACTTGGCCTGTAAAAGAAAAAGAAGTACAAAATAAATCCAGATGCAAATATTTAAGTCCTAGAATGTTTAATTCAAATATGCATTTGATTTTATTCTTCCAATGGGAGCTCATTTCATAAGACTAAACTGAATGTGCGCTGAAATAAAGCTGTTGTGTAGAAAACAGCAAGTAAACTTTGCCCTTGGATGTGCATGTGCACTCCCATTGTCTATGAAACAGGTAACTTCTGCACACACACGTTTGTGTATTTTCTAACATTAAGAGATTCCGTCCATGTCTTACCCATAGTCCTAGTATCTTAAGTGTATTTTGCAGTTTTTTCATATCCAAAGCTTTTGCTTGCCCCTGGGAAATGCATGTAACGGATCTGATACTTGGTGTGTGTAGATCACTGTGACAGCATTGGCTTCTCAGGGTCATGCAGGTTTGTGTAAGGTAAGATTTTTGGCCTAGTGAGAGCCCTTTGAGAGTCACGTTATGCATTTTGAGAGTTACAATTAAAAGATCTAAACTGCTATTTGGGATGTAAGTGTTTTGGCCTTAATTAAGTTCTAATATTGAAGTTGGATCTTGGAGGTGAAACAATTCGGCAGTTTCACAACTGAAAACTCACAGTTTGTTTTAAATTTCAAGACGCTTATGTTTCTAAAGAGAATTACATATATCTGTGGAAGTAGAGGCAGAATCCTGTAAACTAAAGGACTTGAAAAGCCAGGGAATTGATTTGAATTCTGTCAATATTGAAAGAAGGGGCTGGTAGCAAAAGAACAAGATTATAAACTGGAGGCGAAGTTAATTTCCCATCTCAGCTGTAAGCTTACTGTTTGCTTTTGGGAGAACACATCTCTCTACTTTCATTTTCCACATCTGTAACTAGGGAATACTGTTCACTGTACAATAGTGGCTTGATTTGTGAACATTGTGAAGTGCTTTGAGCACTTTGAGTATTACTGCCCCATTTGGTGAGCTGTGATTAGTATTAGGTAGTTCCCGTTACGAAAACAAATTGATATTCGACTCTGCTCATTTACAAGAAACTTGTAAACTCACGGTTCTCTAAATATAGATAGGAGACAGATCTTTGCTTGTGAATCTACTGCTTCAAAGAGCTTTGTGTCTGCTCTGCAGTGGGGCCACAAGCAAATGTGGGGAACCTAGTCCTCCTAAAATAGAGAATCTGGACCGATGGATTAGAATTTGACCCATCTCCCGAACCAGTGAGAGTTGGGGTTGAGTAACAGCTCTGGGATTGCTCTAACAATTTATAAGAAAAAAAAGGTATTTTTATGCTTGTTCTATCTTGTCAGTCATTCCTTCGCATAAAGGGAATTACGTGAATGGAGAACTTATCAGAATCCTGGAGGTTCACGAGGAGTAACAAATGCCTCTGAGTCTCCAAGGCATGCACCATCAAAGAAGGCAAAATGGCAGCAGTTTAGAAATGAGTAAATTTGGTTTTAGAAAATCTAATGTATCTTCACATTAATATATTATCACCTAGATTAAATGACAAATTAGTATGCTACTGTAACCCTCATTTGTAAGTAATCCAGGAAGATCCATTCAGGTCTTGGACAAGGTGAGACACTTGTACAGATATTGTAAGGTTAAATTGTTATTTTTGTTTACGGAAGACCATACACGTCTGACAAATTCTAGAACAATTTTAAAATGCAAAAAATAGGCCAAACCAGATAACTTTATTTTTCTTCTTCAAGTAGAAAAGGTCCCTAAGGTTCCCTAAGGAAATCTTCCCTCAAGTAGAAAAGGTTTTCTAAGGAAATCTTCCTCTCGATAAATGATTGAGGTGCTGTGCAATGAAAATAACTAAATTTATAATTTCCTTTCATTTGGTCTTTCTGAAACATAATAATACTTTTTGAATGTACTGCATCAAATTATTCTCAACTAAGAATAAGTTTAACAGATTCCTAAACAGAATCGGGTATGTGTGATTACTATGAGAGCATCCATAGGTACAATCAAGTGCTTCAATGTTTTTAAGTTTGGCAAGGGTATAAATTTTCATGCCTGAAGGTGTAATTCAAGTTCAAGTGGAAAAGGCTAAGAATAAATTTTCTCTTCGGACAGTCTCTTCTATATTTTTATCTGCTTTGAAGTATCTTCCTTTGAAGTACATGAATCTTGCTCTTCTTAGACCCTGGATGGCCAAGCTGAAAGTCTGATCTAATCAACATGGTGCTTTTATTTTTCCTGTAGGCTTCGTTTTCTCAAGGTTATCTGTGCCCTGTAGGTGGGATGGATTCCCAGCAAATACAGTATTCTGTAAGCCTGGTGCCTTGAGCCTGTCTGCCCAGTGTAAAGAATCCTCAGCTATAGCAGAGCCATGTTCAGGTGGTCCCTGTAATTTATAAATCTGACTCTCCACTTGAGAAGTGCATGAATGTGGTTAAGCTACGGACAGATTCTTTGTGGTCTGGGGCAGCAATTTGCTTGTCTGCACACTTGTACTTTCTGGAGACGTTTGTTTTGCAGTAAATGCTTGTGGAGCCAATTTCTAATCATATACAATATAGATATGGCCCTTAGTTACTTGGGAGGAAAATAAAAAAAGGTACAGCATTGTCTTTCTGTGTATTAATCTTTATAGTGGCAGACCGATGTGGATATGAGAGGAAAAGAATAATCTTGTGAAATGACTCACAAGTGCGAATCCATCTGAAGGAATCATTTCCACAAGACTGTAAAGCTGTTTGTTAGAGAGTTCCTTGTACCTTCTCAGACATGTCAATAGCTTGCTGAGCTTATGTTCAATTGGATTGCTACCAGGTTTCTTGCAGATACTGTAAGATTTGCCTGCAACAGGTCATGTGGACAAACCCGATGTGCCTCAGCAAATAACTCTTGCAACTAAAGCTTTTCTCCTTGCCGAAGGATTGCATGGTAGGATAGAGTTCTGTTTCCCAGCAGACCATACAAAGAGATGTCTGAACAAATGTAGGATATCATGTGGTTGTCTGCTTGGCACCTTCCAGGTGAATACATTGAAGGACGTCGTGCAAGCTTTTAGGTGCACTGTAAGCCATGCATTGTGTCGGGGCAGAGCTTCACCATCCTGGAAGGAGCACCGAGGCATCATGTCTTTCCAGATTCTTCTTCCCACTGATAATTCTTGTCATTGGGAAAGCATGGTTCGTTGCCGTGTTTGGCTGGAGCATGATTAATCTCTGTGTGAACCGGCCTTGCTTTTGTCAGTGATCCTGAGGTAGGGATTCTCCTGCAAACCCCTCCCTCCCCTCCTATTTGACATTGCAGGATTAATGAGAATTTGCATCTCAAGGTAATTGTCATGGAAAAAGCAGTGCAGATTTAAGCACTTAGCTGTGTGTTAGCTTCTGCTTTGGAAAATACCGTAACGATTCAGACTGCAAATCGGGTCAAGAGGAGAACCAAACTTTGATTTCTAATCATACCACTTAACTAGAAGAAGTGTCAAGTTATTTCTAGACATATTTAATAAACATTGTTTTTGCATGGAATACTAATATGTCTTAAGTAATCATAAAATTTCATTCGCATTGTAAAATTTGTATTAAAAACTGGAAGTTTCCATAATAGTTTTACCATTGCTTCAGTCCAGGTATTGCAAATAGGAATGGCATGTTTTCAGAGAGAAATATATAAACAGCCATTTTTAGATTTGCTGGATTTTGCCTCTTATGTGAAATGCATTGTAACATTCCTATTATTTACTCTGTTAAGTCTTTAAAGAAAACTAAAAATATTTGTAACAGATCTTTCCGTGGGGCTTTTTATGTAGACTATTAGGAATAGTCTGGAACAGAAATGTAAGATTAGAGACTTGAATGGAAATTAGCATATATTTTTAAAAGCTTGAAAAAAATATAATTTAGACCAACTATCCTCAGCTTCATTGTGCAATTCTTAGGTCACACTTCGTAGTTTTTAGGGAATGATGAAAAAGCAAGAACTATAGAATTTGGTCCATTTAAGAACAGTGAGTCTTGAACTTACAATAATGAGCCAAAATTTCTGAAGCAGTGGGAATAGTGAATATACAGCCATAAGTTGATGACTGCAATGCAGAAGGAGAAAACAGAAGTCACTTTGAGGCAAAGACACCAATTTGTAGATATCATAATTATATCTAATTTGTTTATTTAAATAAAAACGTATTCCCATTTGGACTTGTATATGTACATTGGCCCCAAATGCTTCAAGTATACAGTAGAGGTCTGTTTGCGACTTTAGAGGCTGATTTAAGGCTGGTTTGGAAATTTGGCTGTATAGATTAACATTCCAACATGTTTTTCAAATCACGGACATTTTTAAATTCTACGCCAGTTTAGAATTCCCAGGGCTCTAGCAGTTTCCTTGTGGTTTCTAATTGGAAAACTCACAGAAAATCAGATACTTTATCATAAAGGCAAAGATGCATATTTTTTTTCCTTAAAAATGAATGTACAGGGCTTTGGAGAATCAGCTGTACCTGCAGTCAGCTACATGTGAAATTCTTTCTGAATGTTTTCGGCATCTGCATAAAAATTGTATCCTTGTTAAACATCTGGAAATCGAAAAAGCAAACAGATAAAGCATCTGAAAAAATTCTGTCTTCCTTTAGACTGTATAGATCTTTATCACAGTCTTCCTTGACACTTCGCGCATGTTAGGTAAAGCACCGTTTGGAACTAATCTTACAGAAAGGGTTGGGAACCCCCCACCCCGCCTTGCACTTTGAAAGGTTGCAAAGTGTGAGTTTGATCATTAAGAGAGAAACAGAAGGAAAAGGAAGAAGAGGCGTGACTGTAATACAGCAGTATGCCCAGCATTATAGTTATGACATCAAGGAATTTGAATGGCTTCTGACATTTGTTATTCAGGATGCCAGTAAAAGGTTATCCACCATAATTCCATAGATCAAAGAAATATGTTGGCTATTTGAACTATACTACACCACACTGTAAGTGAAAGTATGGAAACATCTTTCAATATGAAATTTTAGAACCTATGATGTATTTTGATGGACTTCAGCATTCAGACTGAAATTTTCTAAGCATTGTCCTTAGCTTGGGTTCTTCTGGAATGATTAAGGGGAAAAAGTGATTTTGAAACTTCTGAGACTAAAATGAGTTGGTTTTGCCAAAATTTAGTCTTTTTCATATTTAACTTTAAGAGAGTTATGTCCCCTTCAAGAATATTATGTTTGATAAGACAGCACTGTGGGTTAATAAGATGGTTCTTGAAATGTGACCTATGAAAATCCACTCAGATTTGACCAGTTCATATCTCATGGAAAAACTGCTACTTGTGTGTGTAGTTGCCATGTTCATTCACATGCTGTGCTGTGTGACAATGAAATAGCCACAAAAAACTTACTCAAATGCAATCGTCCTGTTTGGTGTTTTTTTTTTTTTTTTCTCACTAAATTACAATATAAATAAGGGAAATTCAGAAACTAGGATTCTTCAGCTTCTTCAACTAACTCTATGTTATTTCAGCTCTGGCTTCTGTGGTTGTGATGGGGAAAAGCTCATGACCACATATCAAAGATAAGGTGTAATTGTCCTCGGAAAGAGCAACTGTGAGAATTGCCCCATTCTGCTTTAATCAGATATTATCTAAGAACCCTGTTATGAAATGCCAATTTCAAAAATCCCCCTCTAAAAGTAAATTCTGAAAACAAAGTACAGAGCACTTATTGAATGGGAACGAACTACTGAATCCCAGGCTTTGCCCCTTGCATATTGTTCTCAGGAACACTGCAAGGAGGTCTTTGCCATGACTTACCTTAGTGTCTCTGTCTTAATTTATCTGTTCATAAAAATTTAATAAACTACTTTTTTTTATTTTGATTGCAGTCTCTCGTCTTAATGCTATTTAATGGTAGTCTCTCTCTTCAATACTATTATAGCATTAGAAAAAAAAAACCAAAGACACCTTTGATTTTTGCGTTTGGCCTGCTAGTGTTTTCAGATTGTAGATAAGTAGAAGTAATGGATTTAATTTGTGGTGCATACATGCCTGGAGTTTGTAAATTACTTCTACAAGATCTTTCAAAGACTATTAATAAAAGTGAACTTGTCAGTAGACACAGTTATGTTAGAGTTTGTCTGGAAGTTTTGAAAGTCAATTTATAGACCTACTCAAGACTTTGGAGTACAGTGACTTAATCCCATCCTCAATTACACAAATTAAATGGGCAGGAACAAGGTCTGACATCTGTTTAAATGGGCTCTTTGTTATCAGCTTCCATTAGTTGTGCCTCACTTGCTGTCCAATGGAAGATTCCTGGTCGTTGGTCTCTGTGTGTTATCCAGGTGACCTTCTGATTATGGCAGATGTCATGATTTTGCCTCCATACATCGAGATTGGATGTATCCCTTGACTACATTTAAATTAGTTATTAGTCAAATAATCAAATGTGCTTAAGCTGATGAATGAAGCTTCTGCTCTGTCAATTTTTGACATTATTTACTTCTGGGTATCCCAGTTGCCTGGTGCATTGTATGTGAATTGAATCATCTCTTTAATTCCTTGGCTTTCTAATACACTGCTAGAAGTAGGAGTTGCAGTGTTTCTGTTAAATTAGTTTTTCATAACTATTTATTAACCCTATCTTTTTTTGGAATGATAAACAATGTTTTTGTCTTTGCTGTGTGACCAGTAAGCTGTGTCTTGGACAGAACACTTAGATGTTGTTCATGGCTTTGTTCTTCTTAACTTTTAAAACTCTGTTGTTCTTAAATTAAGCTTATTCTCCATCTATGCTTACTCTTAAGAAGTTAAAACGAATGCTACATGGAAGAAGTGGGAGGATGTATGCTACTTTGACACTAATAGCATGGCTGAACCATTTACTTAGCTCTGTATTTATTTTAACATTGTAGTCTGTATGTTGATGTAAAGCCTTGATGATATTAATTATTTTTATTGGCATATCATAAATCTGTTGGGTATTCCAAAGTGATCACAAATGCTTTCTTAGAATCTAGGAAGTTGATAATGAGTGATTTTTGGCTTTTGATGATCTTTTCAGTGAATTACTTAGGGTGAAAATCTGGTCAACACATGATCTTTAAACTTGATGTCCAACCTGCTATTCCATTAAAATGATATCTCTCTACAGTACAAAGACCGTATTTCACTGAAGGACAATGTTTCGCCAGTTGTTAATTGAATTGCTTAGGGATGCTTTCTTTGTTGTGAGTGCAATGTCATTTTTCCTTAATCTGGAAGCTGTTCCTGGTTCTGTGTCTGTTGAAGTTTGGCAATTTCTATTGATATTTCCTAAGCCTTCAAAATTTGCATGTTGATTTTTTTGGTTTTTAAATTTTCCTGGATTTTAACTTTTATTGCAGCTTTGGGAGGGCCTGGGGGATTATACTTTTTTTTTTCCTTAGGTTTTATTTTTTGCAGTGGGAAAAGCTTCATTTTAAATTCTACATATGTATTTCCATAGTCTGAGTTCCTTCTATCCATTTTGCATATGCATTTAGCACATTCTTTTGATTGTTGGTCCAGTTGTTATATTTGGAAAGTGTTCTCTCCCACAGTAAATGGCGTAGGGGGAAAACAAAACTGGGCCTGCCTTGCCAAGGAATAGTTATGTTACCTTGTATGTATTACAGTTTCATTTATTTAATGTCTAGTTCATACTTGTCTCTACATTATGGCTATTCACTAAGCCTGAATTTTGGCACTGCAAAGCAGTCTAAGGTAAACTTAATTTTCCTTTGCTGAAATGAGTGTCTGGGACACCACTTCTGTGATTTATAAATGGAATCTGAAATATTTTAGGTTTGAGTTCCTGAAGAATTAAGAATAGCAACTGAATAAGTGATGGTTGGCTAGGGGTATTGTCACTCTGTGGGGAGGTGAATTGTTACAGCTCAGTAAGAGTAAGTAAGTTCCTGTAGCCTGAGCTTCAGTTCATGCATGTTTAACAAACTGATAAAAGACAAGGAGCCCTATCATATTTACAGAGAAGATTGTGGCAGAACTTCTCTTCTGTATTCCCTATCCTAATGAAGTAATTCAGATTTTATAAGAGGGAGGAAGGCCTTTCTAAGAATACCTGAGCAAAACAAGGGAAGAATTTAAGAGGGAAAAGAATAGTTCTGTGGCCAGTAGCAAAGTTAAAGGCAAAATTGTAAAAAGTTCCGAAACAGATACGTGTTCTGTCTAGCTGATATACTCGCTTTTCGGTGTGAATTTGTGCTTACCTAACTCTAAAGAACCACATGAGACACACTGCTGCAGTCAGATACTGAAGTCTTCATAGTGTAATTTTTCCTCTTATTTTGGTTAGTGTATGTCATCAGGTGATAAAAGCAAATTTTTCCTATGAGTGCCTAGCTAACTGTAATCCTCTTCCACAACAAACAAAATTGCTAATCTTTTATTCATGTGCAAGTGACAGCTGTGAAATCACCTATTCAAAGAGGGAAGTATGATTAGGAATCTTCAAAATACGGCTTAAGTCTGCTATTAAAAAAAATGGCGTTTTGAACATGTATTTGTGGACTCTCATTTTGGAAAAAACAGTACAAGAAATACATTTTTCCATGTGATTTCAGAGCATCAGTGTAAGACAGTCCCTTTTGGGTTTAGAAGTGAACCTGACAGCATTTTTCCAGGATTGCATCATGTGTTTCACTCACACTTTCACATCCTGCATTAAACCACATGCATGCACATCAACAAGACAAGATTGTAAAAGGAGTGTAACTGGGGAATTGTTTTCATGATATTTGATAGGAGTAATTGCGGCCACTGCTGTTTCAAAGCAACTGCGGTTATACTATACTATGTCAACAAAAGTCACTTTTGCCATATGGAAACCTAATTACTTCAGAATGATCTGTTAGAAAGCCCTTTTGAGATAGTCAGGCCATTTATATAAATCAGTAAAAAATATTTGTGCATGAAACCTTTCTTAAATAGGAGCTTTCATGTGTTTTAGGTTGAACATTGCAGTGACAGTTTTGGAAATATTTAAAAAGTAGTCTTCTATTTAAAAGGTGGTAGGGAAATTTATTAGGTGATAAGAAAATAAGAGTATTTCCCTATGACTTCTGTGATAAACCTGATCGTGCTATTGTTGAACGGAGGGGAGGGGTTTTTTGCTGTTCTCTTCAGCAAGATCCTAATATTGCGGGAAATGGGATGACTTATAGAATGCTACATGTTAGTGAGATCGTGTGATGCCAGGGATATTTATCTGCATAGTATTTGTTCTGTAAAATGACTTAAAACTTTTTTCTTTTTTTTTTTTTTTCTTCGATAATGTAGGTTTTTTTCCTTCTATAGTCCAGGACATGCCTTGTTTTTACATCTGGGTGTTTGTCACTTCTGAGTTGTTTGGGGCATCCATTAATCAGACATCCTTTCTGTCACTATGAAACTAGAGAATATCACAAGTTTGATTAGTTAAGTGGGATAGTTCTGTACCTAGGCTCTTACCATTTGCTGTTGGTAGCTTTTACTGCCAAAATGTACGTCTAAAAGATGCTGTAATCTTTGTAATTTTAGAAGAAATACTGCAAGCTCCATGAATGTCTAAGCTTCGCAGTGAATTTAGGTTGGCTGACGTATTTAAAGGTCCACGTTAGTTGTCAAGGTATAGAAGCGTAATTTATGGATATTCCGTTACAAACATGGGGTTTTACATGGTTTGTTTGCTGACACTTAACAGCATAGATTTCTGACACATGAACCATCTGTTCTGAATTGCTTTTCTTGAAAGCATTTCTATATTCAGTCATTACGATCTACCTAAATCAGAAGACATAAAATATTTAGAACCACATTTATTCACGTGGTGTTAGTACTGGGGAGCAGCAGTGACCCAGGGGAAAACTAGCGTTTTCTGCATTCCTGCCAGGCATTGCAATGCCTTCCCAATAGCCCCTTAAAAGAAAGGCAGTGCAGGTTCTTCTGGCTATCTCCTCGCTTCTAGCTTTTGTACGGCTGCGGGTGTCCGTGCCGAGGAGCAGCTCCTGGTCTCCAGGACCAGTGCTGCGGAGCTGCTCGTGCCCTGTGGGCTCAGGGCCGAGTAGAGCAGACTAGTTGTGCCCGCACTGAGCCCGAGTCTCATCTGATTGCCAGACGGCAGCCACCAACCAGATAGCGCAATATTTCTCTTTTTTGTGGTTTCTTCCTAGTTCAAATTCCCTGAAATAATACAAGGGTTTTATCACAGCCTTCCAGAACAGTGTTCAATACCCTTAGCATGACATGGAGGAGTATAGGCTGGTTATCGGGGAAGTGGCAGGACAAAGTAGTTTAAAGGCACAGAATCCTCTGGGCTGGAATCGGAGAACTGAGTAGAAGGAAACCAACCTGGTGTGATTTCACCTGTAATGCCCTTCTGAGCTGTTTCTGGGGTTATAAACAGATTTTGTCTTGGAGAACACTCACTAGTTTTCTGCAAAGGAGAGCCCGAGAGCAAAGTAACATATAAGCTCTGTGGAAAATCCAGAGATGAGAACTGAAGAGTGAACTGGCAGGTGACAAGACTTGACACTGCAAGTCTGCTTTCAGACGAAAAGTAACGGTAGCTTTATCTCCTTTCCATGCTCTCTGAAGTAGCTTACACACAACTCTGTGAGTGCCAGGAATACTGGAGCTGGCTTCTTGTCATCTTGTTCCTGTCACAGTGCTGCTAATCCATTATAAGGTCATCCATGATTTGTGGTCTAAATTGGACGTAATCATTCAAAAATTCCAAAGAGCGTAGTTTATTTTTGTCATATAGAATTTGTTTGGTCTCCTTATGTTGACCTGTTGACTCAGTTGGTTCAACGTTCACGTATCACTTCAGATACTCTAGTCCAAGCAGAGGTATTACGGGAAAAGAATTTTGTTCTGTTTGATTTTAATGGTGTTAAACCAATTTATAGTTGCTGGTAACTTGGTTCTGTGAGAATGTGATCCAGTATGTTGTATGTACAGTGGATGTTTTATGTAATTAGATTTAAGATGCAGTGCTATGAAGTGGCACCTCTCTGAATCTACTGACAAGATAGAGTTGATTATAAACTAGCTATGCGTTCCTGAAGGGACTGTTTCCACTGAAACACTAAAAGCACAGAACAGTTGCTGTCGGGACCTGAGGGAACCAATATACCTTAACAGTCGTGACCAGCCTCACCTGGGACCCCAACGTGCGCTCTGCCCATGGCCCAGGAGGTCCCCTTGACCTCAAGCCCACTTCTTGCCTGAGCCATGCTGTGGACAGACCATCTCCAGCCTTGTCTCCTGCTGCCTGGGCTTCACGGCTGGAGCCTCAGCTTCTGCCGTAGTCTCACGTCCAGCCTCGTCTTCTGCTGTTTCTGACTTGTCTTCCATGGACAGACACTAGACCCGACTTGTCACCTCATCTTGTCACAGGACAGGTGGCTAAAGCTGTTATATCACCAGCACTGCCGTACTTGGCTGCTGTGGGACTGCACCGTTGCCAGTGAGAGCTGCCGCTGCCTGCGCTGGGGTCACCCTTGGCTTCTGGCTTATCTTCCCTCATGGAGCAGCCCAACTCTTGCTGCTCCTTGCCTGTTTCCCATCTCACTTCATGCTGCTGTTAGTCAGGCGAACATCCCTGCCCACGCTGCTTGTTCCTCTTCTGCACTGGAGGAAGTAAGGTCAGGTTAGACCTTTGCTGTGGAAATTATTTCTAAGAAGAAACCTCTTTAAGGTTTTTGCAGTGTTTTGTGTAAGATTTTAGTAGAAAAATCATGAAACAAAAGGCTTGTTTTGACAGTTTTTCTCCAAATGCAGACTGGACTAGTTGACCTTCTTCCAGCAGGCTGCCAGAGAATTTTGTGTGACTCCTTTTAACAGAAGTGGGTGCTCTTTTAAGGCTATTAGACTTGCCCAGTTAAGTCTCCCAAGAAAGGATGGGGGGAAAGCAGAGATGAACAAATGCTGCATTACTTCTTTCTTAATGCTGTAAGTCACAAGGGGAAATTCAACTTGTGAAGCAGTGTGTAGAGTATAATGAGAATTTGCCTCAGGGTACAGATACTCATTGTTTCTTTGAAGAAATTAGGGTGGTGTGAAAAGGCTGCTAGTCTAGAAATGTGTCTAGTGCTAACAGCTTTTTTTCTTTTCTTCTTTTTTTTTCAAAAAAAAAAAAAAGGAAAAAAAGCAGCCCTGATCCGGGAGGAACTGAGCACAGCCCGCTCCCCTCTCCCCCAGGCTGAAGAATGGAAAGATATTTAAAATAATGGTTAACAACTCCCTTGTGCTCTGATCTGTAAGGTTGTTTCATATCTAGAGCCCCTTGGAAGAATTCAGGTTTCATCATTTTTTATTTATTCTGAATTTAGTGAACAGCTGTCCTACTTTCTTCTTCCTTCCTGTCCCTTGTTCAGGATGGTCCAGGAGGTGACATGGTATCTCTGACACAAGGTTTACTTGGATTTTTATTTAAAATATCATGTAAAACTGGTCAGTGTTTTCTGCTAATACGATATAGAAAAGTACTAATATCTCCTTGTACATATTTTGAAACATAAGGATAATTTTTGGAAAACAAGGGATTGTAAAAGAGTGCAATTGGAGTAAGAATCACAGAGGAATGAGAGCTAGATGGTGATCTGAAGAAGAGGTCTAAACATTTATAAGGCATGTGTGTATGTCTAATACCATTTATAAACTCCCGTTGACATATTGATAAAATAAGTAGAATGGTGTTTATCCCTGTAGCCATTCTATCTGCAGCTGTATAGGGTTTCTGTGGCAAGGTTTTGGTATCGGGGGGGGTTACAGGGGCGGCTTCTGTGAGAAGCTGCTGGAAGCTTCCCCCGTGTCTGACAGAGCCGATACCAGCCGGCTCCAAGACGGACCTGCCGCCAGCCAAGGCTGAGCCCATCAGTGGTAGTGGTAACACCTCTGGGATAACGTTTTTAAGAAGGAAAAAAAGTGGGGGGACAGAGAGAAACAGCAGCTGGGGAGTGAGAACATGTAAGAGAAACAACTCTGCAGACATCAAGGTGAGTGCAGAAGGAGGAGGAGGAGATGCTCCAGGCACCGGAGCAGAGATTCCCCGGCAGCCCGTGGGGAGGAAGACCCCGGTGAGGCAGGCTGTGCCCCTGCAGCCCAGGGAG
>JANZLQ010000022.1:24177984-24189131 GCA_026212715.1 Elanus axillaris | reverse complement strand
CTGTTTTGCCTGTGACGGTGATTAGTGAATGATCTCTCCTGTCCTTATCTCGACCCACAAGCCCTTTGTTATATTTTCTCTCCCCTGTCCCGCGAAGGAGGGGGAGTGATGGAATGGCTTTGGTGGGCGCCTGGTGTCCAGCCACGGTCAACCCATCACAGCAGTTTATTTGGTTTATCAGGTATATAGATGTGAGTAGTTCTGTGCATGTAGATGTATCCTGCAATTATGTTGCTGCTCTTGTATGTGTAATGTGAGGGTGGTGAGGCCCTGGCACAGGTTGCCCAGAGAAGCTGTGGCTGCCCCATCCCTGGCAGTGCTGAAGGCCAGGTTGGATGGGGCTTGGAGCAAGCTGGTCTGGTGGAAGGTGTCCCTGCCCATGGCAGAGAGATTGGAACTGGATGATCTTTAAGGTCCCTTCCAACCTCTGATATAGAAACTCTTTCTAAACTGTCTTTAAATACTGATATTAGTATACTACCAGCAGCTGTTGTAAGGGGAAGCCTACTCCTGTGTCTTTTTTTTTTTTTTTTCCATCCCCACATTTCCAAGAATTATTTTGAACTGTTAAAACCAGAGTTTTGGACATAGATCTAGGAACTAGTAGAGACAGCACTTTCAGTTTTCTACCTCTTAGCTCACTTGCCATTAACTACAGACTCCAGAACAGAAGCAAATATTTCATAAATCAGCATTAGAAAAGCAGTACATTCAGATCGACATGGGGTCTGAATTTCTCCATGGTATAGATTTCTAAAGTTACATAGCAACAATATTTAATTCTTTCTTCATTTTGCCATGGATGATGGCTATTTTTCATTTGAGAAAAGGAAACCTTAAATGAGAACTAAATGCTAAAGTATTCTTTGTGTATGTCTCAGTAAATGTACCAATATAAGCAAAAAACTTGCTGTGGTAATTACTCTGTTAGGTTCAGATATTGATATACTTTATCAGTAGCATCTCCTCTGATACCAAATCATGTAAATGGAACTACTCTGGCACAATGAGAGCCTGGCTCTGTTAGACCTTGATCTTTTAGCTAGTATGTTATGCTTCTGTGTTGTGGATAGGGCTTTTCCATGTGTTGTTAAGTGGGAGACAGTGGCCTTTCTAAAGTGTTGATGGTCTTTAGGTCTCAAGACCTATTGCTTAACACTGTGAGTCCCTCCTAATGTAGATCTGAAACTAAATCACTGTTAATTTGGGGAAAGTTCAGTTCCAAGTTCAAAGTCTGTCTTTACAATTTTTTATTTTTTTTGCAATTCAGTGAACTGCAACAAATGTTAAATCCCAAAACTCTAGTTGCTAATATTTCTAAGAAGTTGCTAATATTGATTCAGCTCTGAACTTCCCATTGCATAGCCTGTCATGATGCTTTTTAAAAGACTTTATGGTTGACAACTTCATGCTGCTAAATTCCCTTCTCATTCTTCTTTGCTTGGAATTTTTTAATGGATGAGGAAATATGTTGGTGACAGTCACCCATCTATGTAAAACCTGCATATTTATTTCATAATGCTTAAGTATTATGCTATCGTGTATCATTTATTTCATTAGAGAACTTCTGTTTTTCAGACCCTACCAGTACGGAAGATTCCATGCAAAGCCAATGCTCCTTCAGGGTCTTTTTTTGCACGGGACAACACAGCAAATTTCCTATCCTGGTGCAGAGATGTAGGGGTGGATGATACCTGCCTGTTTGAGTCGGAAGGTTTGGGTATGTATTTATTTATGTAATAGTTGGTAACTTTAAGTAACTTTTCTCTTGTGTTTTGCCTTGAAAGACAGAATGGCTCTCTTAATAGGTCCTGACTTCAAATTTGACCTATGTCTGGCTGTTAATTCTGCCCCTTACCTGAAGCATGAACAAATAAAGTACACATAATTTAAAATTAATTTAAGTTATTTTTTAGAGGAGCTTAAGTGAGACAAAAATCTTGCTATGATTTCTTGCACACAGATGATTTTTCATCTTACACCTGCTTTTTTTTAATCACGAAATGCTTTTCCGTAGTTTGATGTTTAAGGTGGTGCTTTTCTGTTTTGGGAGAGGAGGATACAAGTGCATGCTCAGTTTTGTCTGCAGACATTTAGCTGTTTGTGCAAGTACAATGGGTTGTGCAGGAGGCAAGAAAATAGAAAAATTTTCTCTGTGTCCTATACTGACCTTTTTTCCAGCTGATTCCCTTGTGCAGCTCTGGGCAAAAATTATCCAACACTAGTGCTTCAGGGTGTTCCAGCAAAAGAATTGGACTACTTAGGAAACCACTGTTCTGATACTACATATTCTTCATTATTTTAACTCTCCTCTCTTCAAAGGAAAACTTATGAATCTTACCTCAAAAGTTTTTCAGCCAAATACCACGAGATGAAGAGAATCAAATGTTTGTTTGTTATCTGAACTCAGATAAAAGTGTAAAGCAGTTGTGATGACAGACAGCTCAGTTTCTCTGGAAGACAAATGAACACACTGTACTGAATCAAGAGGCTTCTTTGTTCTGTTGCTCAAAAGGCCTTGACTGCCCAGCTGAACTTCTTATCTGTATTGCAACTGATCTACTCCCCTTTTACAATCTTGCTCTTCTAGCACAACTATTTCTGAAGCAATTGTTTTTCATTTGTCTGTTCTTTTATCCTGTGAGACTTTTTTTTAAAAATTAAATTAAATTTTGTATCTCCTATTTTATAGGAGAAACTGTGTGGCAGAGAAGAAATTAGTATCACAAAGGTGACAAATAGTAAGGAGGATATATGTGGTGTTGTCTCTGTTTTTTTATTAATTAAATCTTCAAGATTAAATTTTTATTGGATGTGGTAAATCATGTGGAAGGTGGATTGCCTAGGACAAAGAAACTTGCAAACACAAGAAGGAAGGAGGCACAGACCTCCAGTATCTGAGATAAGCAGAAGAACCTGTGGTTAATCCAACACTTAAATGAGTTTAGACTTTGTACCGCTATGGTAAGCCCAGCGGTTTACCATTGTTCCAATAATAGGTTAACTGTATAATTGAGAGCATGTTTATAAGGAATTTCCTCTGGCATTGTTAAGAAACCAGATCTTGTTTAGAGATGGAATTGGCATAGCTGAAATGCCAACATTCCCCGGATAAGTTAATTTTTACACATACACAGTGCTTCGCCTGCCACAGTATAACACTGAGCGCAAATGCACTTGGAAGGTTAATGTTCGAGATGACTCCCTCTCTCGGAAAACTGAAGAGAAATACACCCAAATATACAGTGTGCAAACCTGTGCTGTATTAGATTAGTTTGATTAGTGATTGATTTTCTTCACAGATTGAAAACTAGGTTCTGTTGTTTTCCTTCTCTGAGTATTAATGTTTATAGAATATACTCGTTGATAAGACTTACGGTGCTGGAAATAGGATTAGGAATTGATAATATTTTTACCTATTTTTCTGAACTTGAGAAATGGATAGTGACCGTGCTATTTCTAAAAAGGATAAAAATAGAAGCTACTGTTCTCCCTTGGTTTGAGCTAGAACTCTTAAAAGTTTTGATTTCAGTTGAGGTTTTTCTAATGCATGAGAAATAATGATGGATCATAAAAACTTGCCAATCTAAAGCTTTTGTGTTCCTCTCTCTCCCACAAATCACTTCTCCACTGCACAGGAAATAAAAAATTCAGCAAAGGTAAGTAATATCAAAGGTTCTATTCAAAGTGGTGAGAAACGTGTGTGAATGACATCTAAGTGTTTGCACTGCCACATGGGATTCTGCTGTATTTTTGATAACAGATAATTGTAGTGAAGTGATGGTTACAGAGGCTTTTTGTGTTTTCTTGTATTTTTCCCCCATGGCTAGTAAGCTGTATTGATGTGTAAATGGCTAGTGATAAAGCGACTGGTTTTGGTCTGTATTGAGGGACCCTTACTGTGTTAATGTTCTTAATTGACTTGATTTTTATCCTCCTTTTTTAATCTGTTCTGCTTCCCTTATGGTATAAAAATACTGCTTTATTTAATTAGATGCACATAGTGATATTTTCTTTATATAAAACATTCCTGAGGCCTTTTTTTGCCAAATTTGTATTCTAACATTATAAGAGTAATTTTGAAGGTTTAGTGCACTGAAACATTTGAATGATGAATTTGTCATTACTGACTTTTTTAAAAAAAAGTCCCAATTCTATTCAGAGATCAGCAAAATTAGATATACACTAGCTAAGAAATTATCAAATGCTATTATTTCTCATTACTTAAAAATATATTCTCATCCTGATGATTCTTGAGGCCTTCGAAATCATGCAAGTTCAACTGCACACAAATGCATCCAACACTCCCACTTTTTTAGCACTCAGATTGAAGTCATATGAAGGTATTCCTCACTGAAATGGGACTGTGTCAAACAGACACTGTAGCAGATAGGTGCAGTCCATGCCTGAAAAGCTTGCAGGCAAGTGACGTTAATGGGAATCTTGAGTGTTCCTAGAGGCTTGGTTCTGCCAAGTGTTAATGTTCTAGGGCTGAACCAGACAAGCACGTCAGTAGACCTACTCATGTCACTTTGTGTCCTTGCCCATTGCTTGTGGACCGATTTAGTAATTTATTTAATTATTTGAAGTTAAACAGGGGTTCAAATGCTTTGTTGGATTTGGGCTATTCAGCTGAGTTAAACAAGGAAACAGAATCAAGGTCTTTCTTCAAAATAAATAGAAGGGGGAAAAAAAGTGTTTGTTAAGCTGGTAGATATGATTATGCCTTCTAATCAGTAGAGTTACTTTATAGATCCTTTAAAGAGATCAGTACATAGCTCCAAAGTTTGAGAACAATGCACTCATAGACTCCTAACTACAAGTTAGTAGTAAAATATGATGTATTTTGTCTTGCTGAGTGTTACGATGCTTTAACATAGTTTAAAATACAAACTGGAAATATAGTTTTCTGTAAAGATTTATAATACAGCCAGAGTTGACTGGCAGTGAACTTATCTTAGCACAGAGACACGGCAGGAAAGTCTCAGAGTTAATGCCTTTGCAAAGAAAAGGTGGATGGTGTACATGTATGTGCTGCAAGAAAGACATTAGCATCTGTAACAAATATAGCAACACACTATGTAGGGATAATCTTGAATGCTGCAAAACAGAGGGAGACTCTGCGTTCTGCCTGCACTCATTGACCAATTTAGTGTGCTCTTCATAATTGTGGTTTTTTTATAGTTAGTGTTTTTAAGGAAGAAGGAATTAGCTTTTTTGATACCAAAAATTATGATCCAAAGTCCAAACTTTTATCATCTGGGCAAATCTTGAGATATTCTGTCTTTGAATGGGCTTCTTGGATGCATCAGAGGTCACAATTTGCCCCATATCTAGGACTTGCAACATCATGCACTAACTCTTTGCAGTCTGAGAAAAGTAATACTGTCTGTAACTCCTCTGTTCCCATGATATGTATATTTTGTAAGTTCCTCTTTGTAGGTTTTAGGGCAGCAGATCCACACAGCTATGGTAATTCAATTTATGGAAGCATTCTAGATGGAGATATTTGTAATTATGGTGCTCAAGCCTGAAGAGTGTAATACTTGAGGAAAACTCTTCTTGGCCAAATAGTAAGAATGGTAAGATTTTCTATGATTGCTTTAGTTAAGTGAACTTAAAGCATAAGTTATGAACACTTTGTTGGTAACATAGTGTTGTTGGATGATTATAGGATTTGGAACCAATGAATATTCTGCATCTCTTCTATGATAAAGAATCTACCCAGCAAGAAAAGGGTTTGCCACCAAGTGTGCCAGCATGCTAATGTGTGTTGTTTGTTTTGGGAGCTGTTGGATGATACTGCAGTATTAATGTTTTGTGCTTGTATATTCTGTAACTGTGCATATGTACACCATATGTGACATGGACTTCTTTTGATGCAACTTATTGATTAGGGTTTAATGGACAGGTTCCCTAAAGAAAAGCATTTAGTGTTTTAATGGAAATAGACTTAAACACAAACACCTCTCATCCCTATTCTAATGTTGTTGGGTTTAAGTTTGTTGTTTTTTTTTTAAAAAGTCCAATAACTGTCGATTCCTTAAAAAGATTTTATGCATACGGGCAAATGATTTTTTTAAATTAATACTCCAGTTTTATCTAATTTAATGTTGCAAGATAGAAGTATTTCAACCATTCTTTCACAGTGACACATTTACAGCTTGTAACAGCATGTTAAATTTACATGTAGTTGCATCAGAATAAGACTTTGTCCTGTCTTTCACGACGTTTTACTAAACAACTCATGATGTTGTTGAGTATGTCTCCTTTTGAGGACTATAGAAGCATCCTGGACACAGTGTTATTACCATTGGATTAGCATCTTAAATTAATGAATTCCAGTAAATTATTAGTGTTTAGATGATCTGCATATTCATTCTACAATAATTCTTTACTATCCGTAGATCTACTGTGTTTGAAACCTTAATTGTTTTCAGACTTCCATAAGTGATAGTGCTGAAGTGGGGTGTGGGGGAACAGAACTCCTTGATTTAAGTGTGTCATAGTATAACTCTGATGCAGAAGCAAGGATACATTTGGGATAAATTTCTTTGATAACACTTACTCTGTTCAATGGGGGAAAAAAAAAGACTACTGTAGGATCAGAAGAAAAAGTATTAAAGGAGAAAGTGAAAGACAATAAGAAGGATCAAAAGTTCAACCTTTTGAAAACCTTTCCCTACACATGCATGAATTCTGATGGCAATTGGAAGCCTATGATAATAAATACTAAATACCTTTGGAAAATTTCTTTGCTTCTAGTGAGCTAAAAATCCTTTAGAAGCAGGAATCATGTTCACTTTTTTGATTCAGCTGTACCTGAGGTCTTTAAAAAAAAAAAAAAGTTTATGTTTAGAACAAAAACTGATTCCACTAAAAATGGTTTACAAAAGTGTTAGGAGCCAAGGCTTGAAACCTGGCAGGGAGATGTAAGAAGCTTGTTCCCGTATCACAGTTGGGCATTCTGCTAATTTAAAACAAAACAAAAAAACGTAATGTTTGTTATTGTGAACACTCTGGGTTTAAACGTGCTCAGCAAACACATGGTCTCCATGTGCAGGGTGTGTTCTGTCTCCTCTCAGCCCCAGGGTCTGGTCAGCGCTGAAACCAGAGGCTGTTCTTCCTCGGGTCTCTCTGCTTCTCCTGGTAGCACTGGGGAAGAAAGCAGTGAAGGATGCCAAAATGTGGTGAGCAGGAGGTAGAAAAGAAATGAAATCTAAGGAGGGAGAACAAGAGGTGAATGATCAGGAGAGAAGGACCTGTACAAGGAGAAAGGGGCAGCAAGAAGATGGAAGCGGTGCAGAGAAAGAAGTTGTAGCCAGGGAGGAACAGACATAAAAGCTTGCCAGGCATTGAAAAGGAAGTATCGTTAAAAAAGAGTGGCTTAAAGTAGCTTGAAAAGATGCAGGCAATGATAACAGCAGATAAGAAGGATTTGAAATTCATAAGATGGAAAGCAAAAGGGTCTGTAACTGTCAGAATGCCTAAAATAAGCTAGACGTCTATGTACTCTTTCTAAATCTTCTCACTGCTTTCTTGTCAAGCAAATACCGTCAGTGAGATTCTCTGGCAAGGTGGATATTTCCATTCATCTTGTGCAGTAGATCTGTGTAGCATACATGTCTTCCATGTTTACAAATTGCTACTTGCTTATAGTCACCTACTTGGATGATTCACCTTGCTCATGTTTGATAGGGGAGGACTGGCCAATGATTCTCCAGGAATAGTGTTTTCTTCCCTATATGAAAGCTTGAAAAATTACAGGAAATTGCATACAAAAATTGTATTAATGATGCAAAGTGAAGTACTTGGGCTGTAATTAAGGCTGGCAGTACTAAATTGGTTCAACTATTTAACAGTTATGATACACCTACTGACTTTTCATGTGGTCATGGGCTATTTTCCTTAAAAGAGCTGTGTTCTCTAGGACAGACCTTGCTCTGCTAATGTCTTGGCATGGTACGGTTCATGAAGTGAAAGAAACTCTTATCGGTATGTTATTTTCTCCTCACATGCCTTATTTGTTGCAAAAATCTGAAGATGTTTGGAGAATGATGCAAGATGTTGAAGGACAGTATTTTGATGTTGCTACTGAATGGCGTCAGAAGTGACTGTGGCTCTATCACGTAGCTCCCACATGCAGTAGGAGGATCCGTATCAGACTTTGTAATGGGATCACTAGTTGTGTTGGCTTTGATTTCATACAAAATGTAGGATTAGGAAACTCAACAGTACCCTGGAGATCAGGCAGTAAGTATTTTAGAACAGCACCTAGGCAAGTGTGCTTTTTTTTAATCTGATACCTATACCTTAATTCCATGTGTAAGATGGGGATAATAATAATACTTACCTCATAGAAGTGTTAGAGGAATCTTCATTTTTGCTTTTTCTTTGAATTCTTCACAGCATACAGTAGTACTGTTGTGGAAATCAATTGTTGACTGTAGACTTTAAATGATGTGCAGTGAATTGTGTATGTGGCTGTAGATAGAATGAAGATGGTATCTCAAAATCATTTGTTTGCTTCCAGTACTTACTGTGTCTAACTGCATATAAATTGCTACAGTTACAGAAAATGTGTTGCTTGGCAAATGTCTGCTTGCCATATAGGATATCTGGGATTAAGTAGCTGGTCAGGTCAAAAAGTTGAGGGGGTGCCTATTACTGAAAGGTAACTCAATATATATTTATAGTAATTCACAAAATGGTAGATGTAGCTCCCACAGATACAGCAGAATACCATGGGTACAGGTGTTACATTTCAACCTGAGCTCATAACCGGTCACTTCAGAATGAATTACCTCTGGTCCTCAAACGATATTAGTTATTACTATGTGTGTGTGTATATATGTGTACAATTACATGTTTATTGAAATTGTGTACATGTATGTACATGTGTGCATTTATGTGTAGTTATCCATGAACTGCAGTACAGTCAGAATTTAAATGGGAATTTAAATTACAGTCCAGAGAGAATTTAAATGTGAATTATGAGAACTTGTACAGATTTTCTTTTTTAGTAGCATACCTTATTTTAAATAATGAAATAAGTGATTTCGATGCTGTGTAGTGCCCTGGAAATAGTTTTTGCCATCTCTTCTATCAGATGTCTTGAAGTGCTTCAGAAATGCTGATTACCTCGACTTCTATAAGTAAAACTAAGACTGTAAGAAATGTTTCTCTTTCTGTTCTCTAGATGGAAAAAAGTGTAAAGTAGCTTTTCTTCAAAAAGCTTAGGAGACAGCCTTTTGAAAGTGGCTGGAAATACCGAGTTCTTTAAGTTATTGTGGAATAGCACCAGATGAAAAGTATCTCAAAAGAAGTACTTGGAAATCAAGGCACTCGAAAGTGCTACTTGTTCCAAAAGACAATGCTCTTACTTGCTTGCTCAAGGTTATACTGAAAATTTAGGACCAAGATAGGTGGGGAAACGCAGTCTTGTGTCTTTCTGGCTTTTGCTGTAACTCCTGACCAGTCTCTTGCAAGGTGGTAGCCCATTAAGCAGCTGTGCTTTTGGAAAAAAATGAAAATTTTGGTTTGAGAATCTTAAATTATTTCCAGTAGATATTGCAGTATACAAAATAACATTTGTTTGTCTCTGAAGTTCCTGAATACATATGCTGGTATAGTCCTCAGGAATGCTAATATTTTCTTGTTAGAAATGCTGTGTCACTGTCTTTTTATCAGATGACCACATGTTTGTTGTTGTGGTTCGTTATTGCCTGCACAGCTCTTCGTCCTCTAACAATGATTTCACTGTGTCACATTGTTTGATGTGAAATGCATGAAATGTGTCTAGATTATGTTGAGTCAGATTTGCTAAAGAATTTTGAATTTTGTCTGGGTAGAAGAGCTTTAAGTATTGACAGAAAAACATTTTACCTTTTGTAATCAAGTCCTCTTTCAGTTCTATTTATGGATCATTTGGCAAATAATTTTACTTGAGCCTCTCTTTTTCTCCTCCCTTCCAAAGTCATTCAGATGTGCATATGTGTGAATCGCAATTCAGAAATATTGGACTCCCTTTATTCCAAAATCGGTTTATTCCATTTATATTTTGGGGGATGCCTTATTTCTTAAAATCAAGTTTCATTTTGGAGCAGTCCCAACTGGTTTAAAATCAAAGCAGCAGAATACATTTCTAGGGTCATGAATGTAACACTTTAAAAATACTGACTATTAGTAAAGGTAAATGTTTCATCAAATTACTGTGTTGTGGCAAGGGAGAATATTGAGAATAGCTGAATGTCCAAGTCTGCATGTTTCATAATCTTAATAACAGATGGCTGAAGGATAAAAATACTTTTCCTAGTGCAATGCCATTTAAGTTTTCATGCTCTGCAGTTTCACTTCTGGAAATGTATTTGGATGAGATTAGAGAGGAAGAATGCATACATCTTGAAGTGCTACATACACGCTAGTAAAAGACCCTGGGATAAGCATTCAACTTGCTTAACTTGCCATACGCTTATTCAAGTCAGTGGAGTTGGGAGTTGAAGTTGCAGAAGCTGAAGATCTGCCCGAGGGCATTAGTTATTTAGAGATGTTTAAGTCTGTGGATTCCTGTTCTGGGTCTCGTACATACAGTATAGGACAAAGTAATGACTCTCAGAGCTTTAACTAGACATTGAAATATCTTTTTCAGGTATGGTATTTTTTTCTTCATGCATTTGAGTTAGGTGAGTCTTTAGATAACCAAAATGTTTATGTAGCAGATAACTTGACATTAACTCATTAAAAACACATCAATTTTTGTGGCTGTTTCTTTCCTTCTGATTTAGACAAATATTCACACAATTTTGTGTGTGTACGTGCGTGTGTCAATTCAGTCTGAAGAATAAGGTACAGATCTTTTGATTATTGTGGAAATTTCTAAAACCTGAATTCTATCCACAACATGAGGCTTTTACTGCAATAGGAGAGAAGATGACAATGTATTTGTAATTCCTTTTTGCTTTTTCCTTTTTCTTCCTTTCTTCTTTTTGGACTTTAGGGGAGTTGATTATGCAAAAAGCCACAGGCCTTTCCTCATTTATTGTTTTTGGATTTTGCTTATATTTTTTGCTGGACTTCTCTACAGAACATTACCTATCTGAATTGTGGGGAAAAAAAATTTAAAAATTATCTTGGATTATGGTGGTATT
>JANZLQ010000022.1:24124429-24177884 GCA_026212715.1 Elanus axillaris | reverse complement strand
AAAATTATCTTGGATTATGGTGGTATTTCTTAATGACAAGCTGATGCTGTGTTACAGCTGCTTCTGAAGATTAAAAACTACAGGTCTTGTGTGGAATCCAGGCATGAGAACTTGCATGTATGTGCGTATATATACAGAAGAAAAGTTTTTTTGGTTGTTTTTTTTTTTCTATGATGAGCTGAATTCCTAAAGTATTCTAGTTTCATATTTGCTTTAAGACGATATGTATAACAAATTCAGGACCAAATTTATAATGCAGCATATATTTGCTAATGCAATTTTGTTATTTTGGGGATTTAAATAGGCTAAGAAAAATAGTCATCTAAAGAATAGGAATTCTCTTAAGTTTTTAGAAAGAAAAGTATCACTTTAATGTTGTTATTTTTGACATTCTACTAATTTTAGTGTTCTGCCAGAGCTCTTGATTATTCTTAAATAGTTATGAACTGCTTGCAGGTTATCAAATAGCCCAAATAATTACTCAGTGATTTAGATTTAGAATGGTATTTTCAAAGGGACTTAAAGGATGACTAAATGGGAACTTGCTAAATCGTCTGCACTTGGAGAACCACTCTTCAATCCCATCCTTTTTATTCCAGTAATACTCCACTGCAAGCCAAAGAAAACCAAGTTTTATCTGAGTCGAGAGTTACAGATGTTGATGATTAGGTTCCATTCATCACTAAGATCTTTAAAATAGCTTTTATTTATAAATGTTTTCCATCTTCATTTTGCTTTTCTAGTTCTCCACAAGCAGCCAAGAGAAGTGTGCCTTTGTTTGCTGGAGCTTGGAAGGATTGCAGCAAGGTAGGTGAAAATATTTAAAGAATGAAGAAATATTTACGTTCTTGACAGCACTGGTCTATTGAGACCCTTACTGAATCAGCACATCTCAAGTGAACTTTTATGCTCATTAGGTTCAAGGAGAAAGCTTGTCTTGATGCCACTCAAGAATATCTTGTGGGCAGTTGTTAACAAATATAATGAAATCTCTGTACCATCACCTCAATGAAGATATTTGTTGGCTATCCTCATGTTAGGAGGGGAAAGAGTTGAGAATTTTTTTCTGAAGCTTTGAGCTGTTTAACAGTCAGATCTTTCTATAAACAACTGACATTTCATTAACTTTACTGATAGTAAATTGATCTTCACGTGACCTAAATCTGATCTGAGCAACACTGACTCCTATTTATTTCAATAAACTTAGCTCTGATTTTCACCAATAGAAGCAATACAAGAATTAACAGTCCGTGTTCTATCTCTGTCAGATGATTCTAGCCACGCTAGACCTTCAATACACTGTAGTGTTATCTCTGATGTCAAGACAACAGTGACTTTTACTACACAATCAAAATGACAGTAATTAGAATGTGATTTTGTTCCCTTTTTGCAGATGCAGATTTAACCAGCATAGCACATAAGATTTGCTACAAAATACATGAACAGCAGTGCTGCTTCCCAGTCTTGCATGTAAATTGCTGTTGCATTCATCCATATGTATCAAATTGGAGTGCCTTGCTCTTCAAATAGCTTCATTAATTTCAGAAGAATTCCTTGTGGCTACAATCAATGTGAAAGAGACCCCTGTTTATTCATAGCTTAAGAACTAGTATTTTCATGTTATAATTGCATTATGCGTATTCCTGTTTTGTGAATGCAACTCACTTGGGAAGCTCCTTAACTAGAAATTTGTCTCGGTCGAGTTTCAGAAAAGCCCTTGCTGTCAGTGGAAACTTGTGAAGGAATAGTGTTGGCCAGAAAATAGTTTATTTCCAGTTTGCAGAAATTTTTCTTAACTGTAAAACTTGGATTAAGTCCAACATGGTAAAAAAAAAAACCCAAAAAAACCCTTTCTGTGAATAAGAAAGTATTCTGATCTGTAGGTGCTCACTGAAATTGTTTTTCAGGAGTGTTATTTTACCTGAGCAAACAAACTGTGCTTTTAAGAACCCAGCTTGGAGACAGATGTTCTAGCATCCAAAGACCCTGTACCCAAGGCATAGCTGTCAGAAATGTCTGCCTCAGGTTGGTTACTTGATAGTATCCAGCTTCTTCAGAGAATGCAGATCAGTGGTTATGCAGCAGCGGGTTCTGCTAAAGTTGGTTGAGTTAGATTAATCTCATTTTGCAATGAGGTTTGATCTCTCAACAGATCTACGAGGGAATTGAGATGAAATCTTATCCTTCATGTTTGTCTTTTGTCCTAAGCTTCCATGTCTCAGATGTTCTCTGTTCCACGCATGAAAACAAGTACTGAACCAATAAATGAGCCGTGTTTTCATTTATTATGCAAATCTATCCCTTTGCTTTTAAAATACTTTTGTTTTTTTTATTTATAATACATGTATATTACCATATATCATTGATGTATTTTATATATTATATTTATGTTACTGTATTTTATTTTTGTTTATAGCTTAGGTGTCAAATAACATGTCTGTCTACTTGTTCCTGCTCTAATATCTCTTTGAAAACAAACAACAACCCTTTTATAACCTTGTAAGTTTCCAAGGTGCACAAAAACGGTTGAAGGGGAATATCCGGTTAATATAATTGAAAACCAAATAAGTGATGCAACTTTTGCCTGAGCTGTGGTAAAACAGAACTATGTGGGAAAAGGAGAATAGATAGTTGCCTTCATAATTATAGGAAAGAGCACATTAAACTGACATTGTTGTTGTGCTGCTTTATATAGGAGGGAAGTCAGATGTACGCTTGCTTTGTAAAGCAAACTGGGTCTGTTGACAATCTTAAGGGTCTCCTTTCCAGAACAGGAGCTGCACAGGTCTTTGAAAAGGTGCCTCATTATGTCTTTAAAGAATGAAAAGAGTAAGAGACACTGAATAACTTCTTTTCTCTTCCTTTTCCATTTTAGAAGCGCAAAGATATGTTCAAAGTAGCTTATTCATCGCGAGGAGCCAGCTCTTGGCACACTTTGCCCAGTTAGTCTTAGGGTCTACAACTCCTATTAATCAACCTAGGTCTGCCTTCTTAATGAAAATAGGCTTGGGATTGAGACACAGGTGAGCAGGAATGGGGGTTGTTTGAGGAGGAGATTCAATTAAGCTCTGTTCTGCTAAACTTGAACGTATTCAGCTTATATTCTGTGGATGAGGGGAGACAGTTGATAATTTACTTATGCTTTAGCAATGCGTTTAGCATATTCTTTCATAGTGTCCTTTTAGCTAAATTAGGGAGAGATGGACTGGATGGATGGACAACACAGTGAGTGGAAAACTGGTGTGACCACTTGGCTCACAGAGTGGCAGTTCAAAGCCCAGGTACTAATGAAAATAGAATTGCCTGATAAACAACTGAAATCCGGGCTAGTTTATGAAAACAAAAATCTGAGGTCATCTGTGAAATTTCAATAGCTAAACCGGGCCATTGTGTGCACCAGCAGATACCATGTGGGTAGAGTGAGAACATTTATGAGAGGGAAGTGTCCTACAGGATGAAACTGAGAGTTGACAATGCACAGGGCTATTGCAGTGAGTTGCACAGGTCCAACATTCTCCCAAAGTATTTTAAAGTCAGAGATTTTACAATGGAAAACAGCTAAATTATCTTTTCTATAGAAAGAATGAAGTTCTTGGGTAACTATTAAACTCTGGGGGGATTAAACAAAACCCAGAGGTCTTTGGAAATTACTCTTGAGCAATTTCAAGATCTTTCTGCTATTGTGTTCAACTTTTCCTTGGTAAAAAAGGGAAGTGGTGCTCTAAGAAGTCTATTGGAGATCATGTTACAGTCCAATGCTGCTTCATTTGTAATTATGAGAAGACAGGCTAGAAAAGAACAGAAAAGGAAATTCTCAGCATACCTTCCAGAACAGCATTTGCACCTCTACTCCTCCCAGAAAAGATGTGGGTTTTACCATTTCAACTTTCCATCAATTTTGCTTCAGGTTGACACAATATGTGGGAAAAAAATGAATGTATGTTTGTTTCTTCATGGGTTTTATTTTTCAACTCATCACTGGAGGAATTCGGAACACTGGAAACTTTAGAAATCTGTCACAATGACAAAAAATGGAGATTATGAAAAGCGATAGAAGCAAAGAAGCAATGTTACTTAGAGTGGAAGAGTTTTATTTGATGAGTAAGGCTGCATGCAGGTGTAGACTTAGAGCCCAGTGGGAATTTAATGATTTACAGCCTGTCGGCATCTGCAGACAGACAGGAAGTAAATGGATTGTATATAAGTGCTTGCTTCAATGTTGGCTGACTTTTCATTAGGCAGACTGCACCAGTTAAAAGCCAATACAAGCACAGATTTAGTTCTTTGTTTTCTTTATGTTAATTTACTAGGCAGCAGTGTGACTAAATTAAAAGTTACCAGAAACCCACGAAAGATAGTATATGTGCTTATGCCCTTTCTCTATACACTTTTAACATTATTACGGTATTTAGCTTAGATTTTCATAATATATTTGTTTCTGCTCAATATTTTAGCGTCCAGATCTTTACCTAGATAAGTCAGCATAGTTCTGCATCTGGGCTCTGGACTTTTCTGCTACAGAAGAAAATATGTTTTCATTTATGCAAGTAGTTTGCTATGAGAAGCCTACCTGGCATGATATCTTTTCCAAGCTGAAGTCCTTCCCTGAAAAAGGAAATCTTTCTCTATTTCTGGGTTTTGTTCAGTGTTGGCAAAGATAAAAAAACAGAGGGGGATTATTGGTGATTAGGAAAATGGGATGGGCTTTTCGACTTCTGACATCTGTCCAAGCTCTGCTGCTTGCTACGAGATACTGACTTAATCACTTGCCATAAAGCTTTAAAAGCAGGCATTGTTTTAAAGAGCCTTGCTCTCCAAGTGCTGTGTTTGAGGTGCTGCGTGCCAAAGTTGCATGTATTTTGCTTTAGTTGGAGCTACAAGTGTTTTGCCACTGTAAACAGACCTGCTGTCAAAAATCGGTTAGAAAAAGCTTTAGCCGCTTCTGAAAAATACTGGCCATGTCTCAATTTGTTTATCTATAAATTCAGTGCAATAGTTGAGACCAGGATAACCTTTAATCCCTGTTCATCTGGATTTCTTTGAAAAATACTAACACAGAATATAAGTTGTCCTGTCATTTGAGAGGATGTTGTGGGGAGAAAAAAAAAAAGAAAAAAAAGGGAAAAAAAAAAAGAAAAAGAAGGCAAATGCACTGAGCTTGAATCTGTCCTACATGGTATAGCATTTTTTGAGGCCTAGTGTTGTTCATAAGTTAGTCATTCACCAGCATATATGTTATCAGACAAAGAAGTTGAAAAAACGCTGTATTTTCTGTAAAATTTGATCAGCTGAGACATCACATCTAAATCAATTTTTTGTATTAATTTGGAATGGTGGCATTAATGGTTGATATATTTTATACGTGTTTACTAATGTACGTAGCATTCTACTATTGCACAATAGTGCAATACAGAAAGCATGAATTCTTTCCATCATTTTGTTTTAATGTACGTAATGCTTTATAAGGACGAGTAACTGATTTGCATGTTTCCAAAAGGTTTGGGGTGGAGCCTCCTGGATTAATAAAGTTGGAAAAAGAGATTGAACAAGAGGAAACGCTTTCAGCCCCCCTTCCGTCTCCTTCACCGTCACCAACAAAGTCTCCTGGGAAAAAGAGCACAGGGAAACTGTTGGATGATGCTGTAAGTTGTGGGAGGAAGCTTCTTCCTATCTGACCCGTTCTGGTATGCACTTACTTGCAAAGCACACGGAAGCCTGAGTTTAACATCTCACTGTATTTTAAAGATTAGCAGACTGATAAAGTTAGTTTATTTTTGACCACAATTATTTATGCCAGAAGTTTGGGAAAAATGTCACACTGTGTAGGAGATCTGCAGTTTAGTCTAGCTTTGTGCTTAGGGCCAAGTTCCCTTCTTATTACTCCGTTTTCTTTTTCTGTTCGCTTCTTATTCATCAACTCCCACTTGGTGTTTTGTCTGAGAAAGGACTGAGTCAGGACTAGGAGATTTGGCTCATAATGACTTGTACAGAATGTTAATGAATGCTTCTGAGTTATCTCGGCCTAATTTTTATGCTGCTGTTCTGCAAGTTTCTCACGTAGTAAAAAAACAAGCATTTTTTTTCCCCTCATTGTTAGAAAGAAAGTATCTTGCTTTGAATTTCATTAAACTCTTTGCACTATACTGTAGTGTTTGTTTCTCTGTTGCAAACCCCAGAGGGGTTCATTTGAAACAGCTGGAATCAGATTAAAAGGACACATTTTGAGACCATGAAGAGGTTAAACTTGAAAAGTACAAATATATTCTATAAAAAGAAGCAGTTACTATAGTAACTGCTATATTACAAGGTAGAAGTGCCACCTGGGAGTTACAAAGCACTTCTTGAAAAATCCATGTGCCACTTTTTTGTTACAAAGAGCAGATGGAATATAATGTTCATTCATTTTATTGAAATACTTTGTACTATTTGATGCAAATAATTACATTTAACATTTTTTACATTTTGTATTTCTTCCTTAACTTTGCAAAAGCACTCACTTATGTTTCAACAGATTTGAGAAAGAACAGTTGTGTATAGTAGGAGGGTGGTGACTGCGTATCTTGTAGGAACAGAACAGAGTATGAAGGTTGTCTCCAACCACCTCCTTTAATTTAGAAAGCAGTAGGGATAGAAACAGAATGGAATTCATCCAGCTAGATTCCTGACCTGCACTGCCCCAGACACTCACACCATAAAATAGCAGCAGTGCTCATATAGTCCAGACACAAAATAAAATAGGATATAATTCTTCCCTCTGCTTCCTTATTTGATTTCCAAATTCCACTCAATAATACTTCTATGTCCTTTGGGATAGTAAGGTAATGGAAGCCTCAATAGCAGGATCGGCAGTGAAGGTCTCATAATCTTCTGCTTTACACCAGTATAAATCTGTTGGCTTTCATTCTCCACAGGCCAAAAATGGCTCTATTTTGCTTACACAGTTCAAAACAACCTTGAACCTGTTAGGTCTGGCTACTCTGGGTTTTTGCTTGCTTAGATGAACCCTAGTAGACGCAGCTATTGAGGCACAGTTCACGTTATCCATTTTCAGCTTCAAATTTCAAGAGTGTCTTCAGAGGTGCTAAGTGCCATAGGATATTATGTCAGAAATCACTGGTTATCGGGCAGCATTCAGAGTGCTGTTGCCAAATACTCCTCCAAGCACAGTCCCAGTCTTGGTACCACATTCCAAGAGATACAGGAATGCCCTTTCTGCATCCTCAGTAACCCGAACGTGGATTTAAGTCATCAACCACTGACTTCATGTAAGTTATTCCCATCGCACACTGACTATCTAAATAGTTTGATTCTCCAGAAGTGGAGGCTAACACTCACTCATGTTGATAAAAATCACTGGAATAATTAATCTTAAAATAATTCAGTGATTGTACGTTCAAACTGAGGACAACTCATCTGATACCCGAGAAGCACTTTGTGTGTGTAAAATACGTGTAGATTTTGTCTGCCAAGTGTTATTTTAAAATGAAATTTTTCACAAAAATATCATGCCCTGATTTAAAAAAACAAAAAAACCCACAAACTAACTTAAGAAGAATTATTTAAAAATATTCCACAAAGTTAATAAAGTTACTCAGGTAACAACATTGAATAATTTCAGAAATAATTGGAAGGACTTTAAATAGGTCAGCAGGGCTACTTTCCAATGCATTTTTCTCCCTAGTCGAGTATAGAAACAATAATTCATCAACTTTTTATTTCCTTCTGGTTTATTTAACATACCATAACTTTATTCTAAAAGCACATCTGAAAAGCATTTGTTGTACTTCAGAAGCCTTCCCTGTTCATTTATTCAAGGTAACCACAACACCTATGAAAGTGCCGTAGCTTTGGCCTGATATTTTTTTTTTCTGAAACCGTTTAAGACTTTAATTTGTCAGCTAGTCAAAGAATATCCTTCCGCAGACCTCAGACCCTTTTTACAGGCCTTGGTTTACTAACTGTATTTGAAAAGGTCTTTTTGGAATATTATTTGAAGTGGACAAAACCCCTAGGAAGTTCCCCTGGCATCTTGTATTGTTTGACACTGACATACTGTGTCAGCATTCTTCCCAGAAAACTGCAGTATTATATGAAAATGCTGCACTTGTTATTGCTGTTCCTGTGCAGCAGTGTGATTTGAATGTCAAATAAGAGTTTCTCAACTAGATCTGCTCTTTTGGCATTGTTACTTTCAGATCATTGAAGAATACAAAATATACTTTCACTAAGCATTAATGCCTTTGATAGCACGTGCAAGGCCAAGTTTTCACAAGAGGCTGAAGTCAAGCTGATGCAGCTGATAAAAAGCAGGAAAGTAGTTTTCATCTGTATTTTCTCAGCCCTTAGTGTTGGCAATGATAGAGTAGAGTACTCTTGAAGCCCCTTTCAGTTACTGTTGATTTGCACTAATGCCCTCAGTTGGAGATCATCAGAGGGTAGTTAGCGATACTGGGGAGCATCTTGCTTTGGATTTGTAATTATGTCACAGTGTTCTCTGTACACTTTTTTAAAGATGTTAGTGCACTATTTGAAGGTGTCAAGTGAAGGTATTGGGCAGGGCATTTCATTGATAAGCAAGATGCTTCTGTATTTATTATATTTATTTAGAATGGAAAATAACATACTTCTTCATTTTGCCCTTCAGCTACATTTGCACTTTGACAGTTGAGCTGATTCACTATAAACTACTGAGACCACATCTACAACAGGCTGATGCTGAACTCAAATTAACAAACTGTTTCACTTCAGTTAAACAGTGAAAATTTTATGCTGAACTGTGTGACACTTGTCTCTATTTTTACCTCATCCCAGCTGTAAAATCGTTCTTGATATTGGAAGCACCATAGTCTGGGATTACAGGAGTATTAAGAAAAACTAAGAAAATATCATCAATGAAGATTAGATTGGAGATATCATGTTATGGCAAACGTCATCTTGAATGTTTTGCTACCCATGCTATTTTAAACAGTTTCTATTAATAACTTCCGTGTTTTTCAGGTTAAACACATTTCTGAAGATCCTCCTTGTAAATGCCCTAATAAGTTCTGTGTGGAGCGTCTTTCACAAGGAAGATACAGAGTTGGAGAGAAGATCCTCTTTATTAGGGTAAAGATTTTAATTTTTATTTTGTCGTGAATTGTTAGTATCTGCTACCTTCCACTTTGCAAATGATATCACTGATTAACAGGAGAAAATATTTTCTTGTGAACTAGCACTGACTCATTTTTATGACGTTGTCGGAGAATAAATAAACTACAGTGGGTTAACTGACCCAAGGAATTGTTAGCATTTGGTACATCCTTCTAAATTGGGGTCACTGAATTTTCTCTGTCTTTGATCAATGGCAACCAAAAGTCTTCACAAACGGAGATGATGACTTGCTCTCAGTTTGGTTTGAAAGAACATCTACTGCATCAAAACAGCCTTTCTCCCACTTTGGTTTGAGTGATGCTATTTGATGGGTCAGGAAACAGATGAAAGACCTCATGGTCGTTGAACTGCCAAGTCATGACTAAGACTTACTGCTAAAGTAGGGTGAGTAAAGCATTAATGTACATAGTACTTCATTTGATTAACAGATATTTCCAAACCCGCTGTTGTATTTCAGGCTTTGTATGTAGTATATTAACTCCCATAGCACAAACAGAATTGTTAATGTAAATATTTGCTAGCGTTAGTATTTGGCTGAATTTAGCACCCATATACTATCCAAATTTGATTTTGATCCTCTTAATCTTCTCTATATATGCTTATGGTAATAATAATGAAAATATGCTAATCATGTTATTCTGTAGTAGGAGGAGAAGAATCTGATTCCTGCTATGCTTCTTTCCATTTTCCTCTCCACATGTATTATCCTTGAGTAATGACTTGACAAAATGATAGCTCTTGCTCTCAAATAATCATTAGCCCTATTTTGCTAAAGGCACACACAACAGTGACCTGATGGAAGTGAGGATTTAGCACTTGCGAGAGAGAACAAAAGAAGTCAGAGGGACTTCTTCCCATCCGTAGAAATCAAGTTCCTATTTCAACAAAACACCAGAGTGCTTGTTCTGTCATAAACTTATGCTTAACTTACAATGAAGTCAAATTTAGATAAGGCTTTAGGTTTTCTCATGTGTATAACGTTGCCAACATGTTTAAGTACTGTGCTGAATAGGGTTTGAGAACTCCCAATTAACTCAGTAATAGTTCAGAAGGAAGAAGAAATACAGGATTTGTCACAGATAGTTTGAGGAGGATTAATAGCTTTTTCTGTTTTGTAGCCAGTGAGACTTTTTTTTTGGTGTTTTTTTTTTTTTAATTCTGCAGTATTTTTAGGTACTAGTTTTATTACTAGCTTCAAACAGCTTTGAAGAAGGTAATGATCATTAATCAAAGATTCCAGTAATCTGGCAGAGTTTAACACTTACGCTTTCTTCCTTTTGATTTTAATTTCAAATAACAATATCACAGTATTTTTAATCTTCTAGTTTTGAGAAACTTAAGTTTTTCTGCCAGAATGGTGAGTGTCAAATTCCCTTTTGCTGGCTTCTTTATTGTGCAATCTAGTCCAAGTCAGATTTCATTCCAAGTTTGCAAACAAAACACCCTTTTCATATCACGCTACCACATTCCAAGTTGAATTGTGCCAAAAAATAACAGTAATATAGATTAGACATTAAACTGCAGTATTAGAGATCATGCCTACAAAACTGATATCAATGGAAATTTGCCATGAACCTCAGAGGGAGCAAGTCCATATTCCTAGGCTTTAAAAGTCAGTTATCTTTTGGTTTTGGTTGGTTTGAACCTCATTTTGGAACGTTCACTGGATCGCAGTAAGTTTTTACTCTTCATTCTACATTCTACATTCTTCTTGTGTACATAAGTAGATTTATTAGCCTTCCTTTGGAATCCTTTGGACACTTGTGAGAAAACACATTTGAGATGTGTAGCTGACTTAGAATTTTGTTGATATTTGGCACCCTATTTGATGCTGCTGAGGTAGTTCCTCCTACATTCTTTACACAGCATGACATAGCCAGATATGTGCCATTTGTTTATAACCCAGTGTGTTCCAGTTGAGATCAAAAGTTTCATTGTTTTAAGTTGGCTATTGCTGTCTCTATTAGCTTTCTCTAGTAACCTATACAGGATTAAAACCTATATAGCTTCAGTGGTGCTGCAAGCATGCCTTGTGATAAAACAGTACAAGAGCTAAGTTTAAAAGCGGAGTTAACACCTATTAGTTGAGGGTTAAGATTTTTTTTCCCCAGAAATTATTGAATAATACTATATTGTAACAAATTTGTTTTATTCTGGTTCTACGAGTTCTGTTTAAAAATGAAGAAATAGTGTCCAAATCCCTCTTTTTGTTAATTTATATCTGTCTATGAAACAAGTGGAAAAAGAACAGCAAAGAAAAATAAAACCTGGCAGAACATAGAATTCATGCAAAATCACATTAAAAAATTACACATGTCAATCTAAAGTAATTTTAAGGGAAAAAAAACCCCTTTGGAATATGTGGCAAAATGCAATGGGAGCAGTCCTTCCAAATTTCTCTTGTGTGGTAGTAACTTCTTAAGGTTATGGTCCCATTAAAATTACGTGAATAAAGATGCTTTTTTTTTTTTAACATAGAAAAAATATTTAAATTTGAAAGAAAATAAACCATGGAAATCCATAAAGCAATGGAAGTGACGAAAATCCATGAAAACATTAAGACACTTAAGTCTGATGATAAAAATGTATGTCACAAATAGTTCTTTATGCATTAAGTAGTCCCATAATGCATAAACTGAACATGATTGCCATAATGCTGTGGTGGCTTAGATGCTAAAAATTTATTTTCAATAAAAATTCACCTGCTCATGAATTCTTTTTCCTTCCTGCCATATAGGAATGAAAGACTCTAGATTCCACTTACATGAAAAGGATGAAGACGTGTTTTACAATAATGGATTATGTTAATAACTTGAAGTAAATGAAATGACTAGCTTATTTAAAACTGAAACATTGGTTTAGAATTAGTCGGATCTCTATATGTGTGTGCCATATAGAATCAATTATTTTCCTATTCACTCTTAGATCCTACTGTTATGTCGTGAGTGGTTTAGGGACCAAGCCTTAATCTTTCAAAATAGAACTGAATTAATAAGCCCGCTTTTAAAAATAAAGAATAACAACTCATGAAAACCTGCCTTGCACAAGTGCATGTTTTATAACTTTGAAAAAAGAGTCACAGAGTTTGAAGTGCATGCTTCTTGCAGAAGGCAGTAAAGGAGTTATTTAGATTAATAGAGGTTTTTATAGTAAGACATGACAGTCAGGCCTTAAAAAATAGGATTTTTTTTTAATAATTTCAGGGGAAAATATTCTTATTTCAAGTTATCTCGTGTTTATTACATTGTGTGTTCATAAGGATGTGGACGTATACTTTCCTCAAACTGGCAAGCTTCTCTCAGAAAGATCTGTCCTATTGGTCCGTACCCATAGTAATATTCAAATCATTGGGTTCTGCACAGTGGAAAAACTCTTTCTCTTTGTGCAGATGGAGTCAGATTAGATGATAAAATGGGTTCTGGCTTTAGAGCCTATAATTTTTATAGGTGTTATCTGCCTTGCAGACCAGATGATAAGCATGTGATTGGTCTTATACTTTTTGACCTTGTACTTTTAATCATTAAGATCTTTTAGTATTATTTTGCTGTAGTAATAATAAAATTATGTATGTATGTGTAATATATATGTGTATATATATAAAAACACTCTGCAGACAGTCTAGTGCATGCTATTGTCTCATTCTGGTGAGAAAAATGTATTCATGTATAAATATAGAACCATGCTTCACTCCAAACCGTCCAGGTAGGGATGATATACCGTCTAAGAACTGGAAATAAAAAAAAAAGGAAAGCAGATTGATCATACAGTTCTCAAGACTCAAATGTTGTCGTCTGCTTTTCCAATCCAAATACATAAGCCACACTCATAACTTTGGCTTGGTGCGCTTCTGTGTTATGTTTCTTCTTCAGCATCATTTGTCTGGCTTTTATTGTCTTCCTTATTCCAAGGAGTTTAATAGTTGTTCTGCTTTTCCTAGGCCCCTTCATTTCCAGTCTACAAAATAGTTTACCTTTTTAGCACTGAAATTCCTTCCCTAGAGCTTTATCCATATCAAATACCTTCCAGGGATGCTTAAAATGTCAAAACCATAGGCAAATCAGGAGTTTTAACTGAACTAACTCCAAAGGACATGTGGTGGGGTGCCTGAGAGTCATCTGTTGAGTGAATTCTGAAAACACATCTTTGGGCTTCTACTCTCAGTCTCCTCATGCTTATAGACAAACATACTAATTCTCAACTCTAGACTGCAAAAGAGCCAGGGAAAGTCATGTCTAAAGTCCAGCCCTAATTCATATCCCTGATGTAAGGTGGTTTTGGAGACCTTCCAGCAGTGGGTGGCTGGACACGTTTTTACTGTGTACCAATTCCGTCCCAACTGCTTTACGCTTACAGAGTAGTTGGCACATTTTGGTCTTCCTTGTGCTGGTGAAGGCGGAACTGTTCTCAACCTTCTCAGTTTGTCTTCTGGGTTTTTTTTTTTTGTTTTTAAAAAGTCCTTAAAGGTCTGGTAAAATTCAGTCCACGAGACTCAAAAGCTCTTGGACAAACAGTGCTACTGAACCGGTCAGTGGGGTGACTGGAGTCACCGGGACTGCCAATAGGACAGTCAGGAAATCTGTTTTCTTCTTTACCCTTCCATTAATCTGTTGAGTGACATTAGGTAGACCCCTGCCATCCCTCATCTTGAGTTACAGCTTGCTTGTTCTCATAGTTACACTTTCTCTGCTGCTTCTCCCTTTTTTTACTTCTTCCCCCCCCCTTCCTTGAGTCTTTCTTACTCGGGCCTAGCAGCCTTCCTGGAGGCAGAAGCACGCGGACATCTCTCTGTTTGCTTTGTACTTGGTGATGCTGTGTTTGTTCCACTATCTGGTTCTGTGAAGTCTTGACATTTCTAGTTAAATGGTTGACAGACTTTCACTGAGGGTTAGCCAAACCCATAAAGTGCTAGAATTTTTTTTTTCCCTTCTTGATTTAATTTCCTATATTTTTTTTCCTTGACGTGCTTCTTTTGCATGGCCATTCAAGTTAACTTAGTGTCTAGAACTTGTGTGTGTTGGGGATAGCTTGGAATGCATATTGTGAGCAAAAATGCTTTGAAAGGATTCATTGTAAGCTGCTTTACAAAAAAGCTGGTCAAGTCAAATTCTTAGCTGCTAATTTAATGGAAAAGTGATGGAGTTACTCCTTTTTACTTTCACACAAATAGTGTTCTCGTTAGTCTTGGTTGAAAATGTTTTGGCAGAATGTATCTCCGATATAATATTCTGATTCGGTGGAACTGACAGGCTACGCAAGAGCTCAGAAGTTTTTCTCACTAGCTTAGGCCTGTTTGCCTTGGCGACCTCCTTCTGTGGACGATTAAATAGTGTGTCGTCTTTAATTCCCGGTATCTTCCTCTATGCAGTATTGCACAAGGAGAACTCCACTTGGATGTTTGAAAAAATCTTTAGCAAATCATACTGTGCTTTTCTAAGATGTAATGCATCTTCAAGAAGTGTCACATTCTAGTTCTTGAAATGACTAATACACCTGCAGTAATTTCCTGCTGGGGTATTTACAGTTTAGGCTCCTAGAGGTGAAGTTATAACAATATTAGGTTCCCTCTATTCAGTGGAAAGAGAAATCTCCCTTGGGAGATGGCTCAGAACAGGAGGCCAGGGTAGGGTATTCTGAAGCTGTATATATAGTATCTTTAAAACCACTATGCAAAATATTCAGCCGACTTCCTCAGCAATGTGGTTCAGGCTTAGGAAGCCTTTGGTGTGCTCGTAATGCAGCCAGTGCCTGCAAGAGCTGAAGACCGCAAAGCGAGACCTCCCTGGGCACCAGAGTTTCCTCTCTGGCAGGAACACACCAGGGTAAAATCGCCCTGCACCCCAGTATCAGCAGTGTTTTCTTTGTGGTAAAAAATTCTACGAAAAATTTCTCAATACTTTAAAGGTAAATAAAGGTGAGTAACAAAGCTAGAAAAATCTTATTATTTCAAGCTTCCCCCCTGCCCCCAGGAAGCTGAGAATACAAAAATAGACCAAATTATGCAAATCCCCTCCCACCTCCCCTTTTTTTATTTTCCCTGCTCCTTTGACTCCTTTCATATGAAAGGTACTGGATCAGCATCTTCATATCTAAGAGCACAGGTAGTTCACCACTAGTCTACAGACAAGAATTTGCAAATTAGAAATGCCTTTATAGTTTATTGGTGAGAACCACTTATGGGTCCCGTAAGTTTATACTGAAAATTTTAATATGGGAAAGTATTTCCTTTTTCTTCAGTTATTTTCTTGTTGTGGTTCTGTTTAATAGATTAATAATTTTGTAAGAATCCATTTCATACTTACTAGACATTAATACATTTTACATTAACTATGAGACAGCAGCTAATGCTTGCAGTTTGGAACTAGTAAGCTTGATGCATTAGAACTGGAGATGCAGCTATTTGTGGTGTTGCTCTTTAAGAAGGATAGCACTGAGCTTTACATTTTGTTTTTTAAACCTTTTCCTCGATGAGGTGAAAAAGGTCTTGTATGACAGTAATGTGCATAATATTTACCGCAGTCAAGGTAAGCACATTTATCTTTTACAGCATGATGCTGCAATATTTTAGGGGGGGGATTAAAATTAATATTCTTCACTGTAGCTTTAATTAGTATACGATGCTAATTAAAAGAAAAACCACACCTGATTCTTCGTTGTGATCTATTTTGTGTACAGTATACTTTTACACTGTAAAAAAAACTCATGCTGCCATCTAGAGAAATGACACTACATGAGGCTCATGCGGTGGCATCAGTAAACTGAAGTTTCTGCACTGTTCATCAGAGATTCTCATTGAGCACTTAGGATTCAGGCATAGAATTATATTGAATATCTACTGCAGCATTCTTCAGCTTTAGGGTAGTATTCTTAAAGAATCATACGTTACATGGGAATTTCCAACTAGGCTTTATATCTTGACTCAGGAATGATGGTTCTACACAGAACTGAACTGGCCATGATTTAACAAAAGTGGTATGTAGGCTTTTTAAATATTTAATACAATGTGGTTTGGCCTTTCCGTTCCTGAAATAACAGGAAAAAGTTAAAAGTGTGTTTTAAAAAGTGTTTTCTTTCTTTGTCATTCTCTTATCAGAGTGAAAGCAATGGTTTTTCCTCCTGTTGCATCCAGTTGCATTTTGTATGCATTCCTGTTGTTCAGTAAAAACTATTTATAACTACTGTATTTTATTTTGGAGCTCCATGGCACCTCTGTGGCAACATGCAAGATGCACGGAAAGTACTTTTTACCATAAATAAAGGCAGCAGGTTTTCATCCTGTGTGTTTATTGATGAGTTTGTCCTCTGTGCTGCCTTCTAATTCTGACCAGTAGAAAAGTAGTAAATGCTCTATTTCCAAATCCTCTTTGTCATGTTGAAATATAGAACATTGTATTTTATTGAGAAAATTCATGACTTGCATACCAATGAGTTTCTCAACCAGTCTGTTCCACTATGATGTTTTTCTTTTTTTCCTAGCAGTTGCGAGATGCCCACTCTTCCTAAAAAGACAGGGGGGAGTTGAGTTTTTATTTTTGGGTTTTGTTCTCTTAAAAAACGAATCTTGTTTATTTTAGAATCTGAGGGCTGCATTCATCTTGCCTAGGTCTGATGCCTACAGGGCTTTTTCAGTGGAGAGGAACAAGCAATTCCTCTCTATTTCTATTATGTTGGTTAACTGGAATGTTAATCAACTCAAAGAACTACATGGCATTTTATATTATTTCTCTTAGATTAAAAATTGAAAAAGTAAACTGTCAATTTGAGATATTCTTTGTTTTAAACTATGTGGATTTTTTTTACATTAATTTCTTAAGATTTTATCTTGAGATGTTATGTTCCAACTTCAAAAGGAAAAAAACAAACCCAAAACTTCAGCTGCAACTGTATGAGTCAATAGGAATTGTTTTATCTTTCAAAAAACAAAAAAAAAAAGTATTTATCAAGAATAAACTCTCATAGTAGGGAATGGATAAAACAGTGACACATTTATCCATATCAGTTATGTCCTTGAATGAATTATTCATCTGTCTAGGAGGTAAAGACTAAAAACAGTCATGATAAATTCAGTGTATATATCTTATATATGCAATAGCATAGAAACAATACTCTTAGGATATATTGAACAATGCTTTTAAGTGCAGATTTTTAGATTTTATGTAGCTACAATGTAATAAAATTTTCCTTTGAAATACGATTTGCTGTTAATAATTTTGCACAGTATTAATAGTTATTTTTACTTCATTTTTTAAATTTCATTTGCTAATTTAAATTAATCATTCCAAAAACTGGTTGGTAAGTGTTCCTGCTTACCGTAAGAGAAAATGAAGGGAAGAGGTTATAAGGCTACGTGCACTCAAATTTGATTGTGTATCTTGTTCTCACATAATGATAACTTGCCTGTTCAAGTTGTTTGTGGTGAACGTATGTATAATTTAGTTTATGTTCAAAATACATGAGCAGGTTAAAATATAGGTTTTATTAGTGCTCCACAGGTAACTGTCAGACCCCAGGCTAGACTGTATCAGTTACTGTCTCTGCTTCTTGAAGGTGGGACCTCTTTGTATGTCACAAATGGAAACAGTTGCAGCAAATGACTACTCCAGTTCACATGGGACCAAAATTATGTTTCCATGGCTCCTCCGTCAACTGAAATTGCAAATGCTCAACCGAAGTCAACATTTGAGCCTGACTTTATTTTCCGTGGTTTTGTTTAATTTCTTCTTGGCATCAGAAGTAGCATTTTTTGAGTCCAAGTCCACTTACATGCTTTGTGCATCAAATAATGAATTTTCACAGAAGTTATTTTCTACATGGTTTTACTCCTTTAACAATGGAACGTTTAAAAGGCTATAATTACTACCTTTTTGCCTTGATGAAAAGCTATTAATTATCACATGAAGGCTACAAAGTGCCAAAGTAGACACAGGTGTAAGTTGGTAGACAAACACTGAAGTCAGTAGTAGCCCACAAAAGCCAAGGGGTAAAAATTCTAGCTTCTCCAAATGTGGAATTTGGAGTTAAAACTGAACATGATGTTCTGTTAAAACATGTACCCAATGCCATTATTTATCCTTTTCTGAAAACAACATTGTTTTCTTTACATAAATCCAGAAGTGATTTCTTGTGATTGTCTTGTAGTAATGAACTATTTCATTGAGGGGTAGCTGTACATGAAAACAAATTTTCCCACCTATGTTGATTTTAAAAATGGTGAATGGATGAATTTCTAAAACTGTTTTTTAGACCAGTTTTTTTAAACATCAGCTTGTTTTGCAGATCTCATTGGGACCTAATGTGTGTAAAACTGATCTAACTTTTAAAATAATGTTATGCATGTTTTAATGGAAGTTTAGGAGCATCTCTTCTGTGCTTTTTTTGTCATTGATTTTTGAAACTCAGAGCAAAACGAGAAGAATGTATTGCTGTAAGGAAGCATTAAATACAGCAAAAATTTTCTTTGGCAAAGATAAGTAAACTATGGAGATCCTAGACTCAACTATTTATCTGAAGGGTATTTTCCAAAAAAACAGCAACTATTAAACTGAAGACCAGATACAGATTGTTCCTCAAGTCATAAATCAGCATCAGTTGATTCAGACTGCTTTGTGGTGTGCTATCATGCCTTGTTTTCAACTTGCCAGAAATGGATTTATCTTAAGGTTTAAAAAACAACCCAAACCCCTACCATTCTAGATGATTAAAATTGTATTATTTTATTAATATAGTATTTCAATCATGGCAACAGATGCCAAAATGCTTTAGTTGTTACAAACACTCTATTTAGATAAATACATGCTGAAAGCAGAACTGATTAGATCATTTGAGATTTTGCAGTCAAATATATGTCTTCTGTCTACCCAACTACATGCAACCCTATTTGCACTTTTTAAGTCAGGAGAGAGCCAGAACCATTGCCCTAAACGTGCCATTTGCTGTTAGTTACTTGGTTGCAAGTGCTTTTGTAAACAAGGCTGAAATAACTTCAAGTAATTTTTTAATTTGCGTTAAGATCTTCTTTCAAACTCTATCACAATATAGCATAGGGAAAAGGAGCTGCTTCCTTTGCTGTATTTACTTCCTAAAGCCTTTGACAGTCTGTTTTTTCTCATATCATCTTAAAATGTGTGTCTTAACTTCACGTGAACATTATTTAGGAGTAATTGTTTATTCATAAGGAGACGTGTTTATAACTGTTTGGCAAATGCGTAGCCGTAATAAATTACTGTCTTACTTGAAGGAAGATTTAACAATCTCAAAGACTTTCTAAATACAAAGGAAGTGGGTTTGTGCCTTAGCCTCAAAGTTTTACACCTGTTAGACTACCTCTGCTTCATGTAAAGGAACTGGTTTCTACCTCATCTGTGTTCTGCCCCAGCCGTCCCCAGTCCGAAACCTTTCCTTTCCCTGAATTTTTAAATTTTCTTTTTTTCCTTTGAAGGAGACAGAGGTATAATATTTGATTCTCTACACATCCGAATTTCAGCCTCGATCACCGACACAGTCTGGAATCTTTCCATTAGAGCAGCGATGTGTTTTAGTAAGCGTGCTTGCTGCCGATGGCTCTGGTGTGGCAGGGAGGCCCAAGGACGTGGCGTGTGGCCGGGGCCTTTCGCCTGCGCAACCGGCAGCTTCCTGGTCCCCTTCTACTGGTGTTATTTTACATGAAGCGTATTAATAGATCACTTAAAGATGACCCAGCTGAGTCACAAAATGAGAGTGTCTATTAGATTTTTTTATTTTTTAAAAACTGACACACATGTTTAAAACTTTGGTACCGTTTTGCTCTAACGCATTGCTTTCCATGGAAGACATTTGAGCTCAACTTAACTGATACGGTATACGGTATTGCTTCAGGTTCCAAATCTCTCCTTGTTTCCTTCAAGGGAACACATTCAGAAAAGTTTAAGTTGCAGTAGTTATTCTTCTTACAGCTTGGGTTTTTCTTTCAGTATTGGACCCAAGCAGCATTTTGCCGTTAGCTTGCCTGTTAGCCAACCAGTTAAACGAATTTAGCTCACTCCAGTTTCAGACACTGTCAATGATCATAATATTTGAATATTGTTTTGAAAAATAAACTGAATTCTTTCAACTATGTGATAGGATTTCAAAATTTCTAACCTAAAATGTTTCTCAGTCAAAAATTTCCCAAGTTTATCTTGCTGTCACTTCTTTTTATTTTTATTATCTGATCATGAGGACAATGATCTGTATTGTTTAATTTCTTCATCTGTCTTCACTGTATTGGACAAGACTTTTCATTTATCTGGTTTTATTTTTTTAAACACCAAACAAAAGTAGCCAGTCTTCCTGTGGAACCTGACTGACTTGCTGAGGACCCGATTCATGATGCTTCCAACTGTATTACTCTTTTTAGACAGTCTTACAAAACTACTGATGTTTTCGTATTCTGATTCCTGGCTTTGGTTTGGGTCCCGTTCTCCATGAATTTAAACCTTATTTTAAATCCCAGGAAGGAGTATCTTAGTGAAACAGTCATAAAGAGTAGTGCTTGGATGAAGCTGACCCTTTATAAGGTTGCACATACAACTGAACGGAATCACTTGGTTCCCTGGATACTCAAAAGTCAGGTGGAGAATAAGCTGGCCAGAGTCCACAACTAAGTCTTTCACAATTATTTTTATTGCTCTTTCCTTGTCATTCTAGGTTAGTAAGCGCTTCCCAACACATTAAGATGGATGTTACTGAGATCCCACAGTGTTATGATGTAAGGACCAGCAGGCAGTTAAACTGAAATTAGAAGAAAGGAATAACACATTTACAAGTTTTACAACTTCAGTATAGATCAGTAAAATTCAATATCGAAAGCATGGAAAAAGTGACTCTATAAAAGATTCTTACATGGGGGAAAAAGTACAATCCAGCATAAATCCATCAGGATTATCAGTATTCCTGGTCTGATACTCTGTTAGCCGGCTGGGATTTATCAAAGAAGTAGGGAAGGTAATATACAATGACAATGTTTTAGTTAGGCAAGTGTAAACATAAAGTGAACAAACGCAACTCTCATTTTCCCATTTTGTTAGTATCAAATTTTCAAATGGTTTTGTTTAGCTTTTTAACATGGTTCTTTTTCTGTCATGGGAAAAATTTTCAATGTGGAAACCAAACCAGATATTCACTAAACTTGTTGCAAAACTCATATTATGGCAGTGGATTTTCTAACCAAACATTGATAAGACCATCTTTAATTGCCTAATCTAATTTTGCTGTACATGGGAAAGCATAGCAAAAATTAAGAAGGGCAACACATTGACTATGGGCTGCCTAAGTGTTCCTGGCTGGTACAGCAGCCTGTTAAATGCCAACAGGTTGTAATTTCCACTTGTAAATAAGGTCAGTTCTCTCTTTTGGCATGATTAGAGTGGTGTCCATTTTCCTATGTTCCATCAAATACATTTCCAGGCTGTTCTTTGTTCAAATGCACAAAAAATGTAGTGAAAGCCAATAGGATCTGCAAGTGGGAAGTAGAATTAATGCCTAAAACTAAACTCCAAGCCAGTTTACAGCTTGAGCTAAAAATACCAAACCCACACCCCCATATACCACCTGATGTCAAGGCATAGTTACTATTATGATTTCTTTTCTGTACACATGTGAACCACAGGCATGTATTACAAAGAACATAAGGATAATCCTGGCTGGCCTAAAAAACCTTCTTGGCAAAAAGTATGCATTTTAAATATCAATATTCTGTTGTGTCTAAGGTTTAGAACCACAGTGGCATTCAGAATCTATGTAAAACCTTCTAACCAGAGTCACATAAATCAGGTAAAATGACAGGCTGGCATTTTAGTTAAGCCAGGTTTTCAGGAATGACTATGCCGTTTGTGCTAATTTCTTGGTTCATGTTACTTAACTACTTCTCTGTGATTTACTGAGGGGCAAGAGGGAGAAGGAGTCATTTGGTGTTTCATAATGGTACAAAGAACCCTGTTTCTGTTTCCTTCCCTCCTCCAGTCTCTCAAAGTATATATATTAGCAAGCCAAAGAATGATATCATGGCACTTTACGTGCTGAAAGTGTACATTGTTCCCAAGTCTCCCTCCTCTTTAGTCTGCTTTGGTAGAGTGGTGGGGGTTTTTTGTTTAAATTAAATATAGCATTTGAAAGAGATGCTATGCAAAGTCCTACGTAAGACAACTCTTGAGCCTAAGCCCTGATTTTGAAGGAGTCAGTGAAAGCCTGGTCTGCATGTATTGATAATTTTGTTTCATTATCTTACAGATGAAAGAATAATGTAGGTAATTTTCTTAGGGTTACTGTCTTACTGGCCTAATTTTAGAACACATTTTCCAACTAAGGAAAAGTAAGAGCAAAATGTGTTTGAGGGGATTGTTTGTTTGGGTTAGATATTTTTTTTTAACATCAGATATTATAACCTTGTCTTGACCTAGCCCTGATGCCCTTGCAAGCAGCGCAAAAAAAAAAACCAACAACTCCCTGAAGTTGGTTCTCAGTACTTCAGCAAATACCATCAGTGCAAAAAAAGTTAGTAAGGATAAGTAAGCCGCCAGTGGGTTAGGAGTACCTGAGTATGTAGGGGAAAGACCTTTTGTTAAAAGTGCTGAGCATCCAGATCCCTTCTTTCAGCTAGTGAGAAGCATTGCAAAATGCCCTTAACGTACTGAGTAGGCTTGTGATACTGCTTTTTAAACTCCTCTGTCTTTTCTCTACTCTGCTTTCAATTTTGTCCAAAAAGCTGGCCTGAGGGTTAAGCCAGATGAGATGCCTTCAAGCTCAAAGCTTTATACTGTGTAATATGGTGTCTGTGGTATGAAATCTTTGCTGTAGGAAATGTGGAGATCAAGTGTTTGATCCAGGTCTGGCACCGTATCTATTTCTGTATAAAAGGTTGGTCAATGAGCTCTTCTGTGAAGCCAAGAGTCTGGCTGTATTTGGCTTAGAGCCATCAAGTAATTTTTTGCAGATTCTAGTGAATATTAATGTATTGACATTTAATACTTCAGGAGTAACTACATAATATCCTCATTTTGCTAATACTGAAGAGCCCAATACAAAAATAAGACTATAAGGATAATGAAAAATGATGTTGATGTGAAAATAGAAATCACTACATTTCTACACTGTCATCTTCACAAGAGGAATTCATTCCTGTTTCTTAGCTGTTGAAAATTCCTAATACCTGCTTAGGAGATGTTTTGAGCAGAAAATAATATGTTAAGCGTTTCTCACAACTGGTGCAGTGGTAGTGTAAGGGAAAGCTCTCTGTAGCTTTGTCTCTGTCTAGAGCTACTGCTTTGAGGTTATCCATGACCAGGAAAGAAGTTAAAACTAACAGTCTTATCCTAACAATTAGTTTCCACTTTCAGGATTAACATAACTACAAAAACTGTTTTAAAAGCAAAGTCTTTAGAATGAAGGCTAAAACTAGCTTAATAGATTCTCCAGTGTAAAGAAGCTTTGTTTTACAACTGTAAATCCAAAACAGCATGATACCAGCTACTAGGAAAAAAATTAACTTTATTCCAGCCAAAACCAGGGCAACACCACACGATTCTTTGGCTTTAGTCACAATACAGAAATGGAAAAAAAATTTATGAAAATACTTTATGAACCAGTTGACCTACCACCTAAACACATGTGTTTGCATTTAAGAGCTCTTGTCTGCCTTATACACCATGTTACCTGGCCACAGCGAACTTTGCAGATTATATGTGAGGGTGTCTGCGCATACCCACGTGCACATCGGTGTGTACAAACACGCACATGCCACACTTTTATCAGTGAAGCCATAGTCCTCTGACTGAAATTCATGTGATGTCAGCTCCAAATACATCAAAGAGCAGTAGTATCTAGCTGATAACTTGATTTGCTGGACGACGACTGCAGTTCAGATCAAAGCATAAGGCAGACACTGATCTGGACTTGCATGTGGGACTGCAGCTTCACTTACCATGTGCACGCTTCTACGTGCTCCCAGGTGTAATTCCGGTGTCAGCTGGGTGGTTCTGTGTTTCCATTCTGTGCTATACTTTGGTGGTAGCAAAGTCTGTAGGGCCAGTTGTGAACCTTGCAAGATACAGGATGAGAGGATAAATCAGTTCAAATCTAGAAATACTCTCCTGCCTTGGTGCTTGAAATTCACCGTGCCTTCTCCAATGTTTACCATTGATTTTTAGTTATCTCCCAATCACCCAAGCTTAGATATTTTTCTTCTGAGAAATAGCTCTTGACCTATCCCAAAGGCACGCTTACTGCCCTAACTGCTCCACAAAATGCCTATGGCTTCAAGCAAGTTCAGGCTAGCTGACCTCCTATGCATAAGCTGGTCACCCAAAGCACTGACTGACCTGAGCGTAGTCCCCTCCTCTTGGTTTCATCTGACCCTGCCAAATCCCCACCCTGAAGAGCAATCTGTGAAAATGCATGTTTTGATTTTTATTTTTTTCTCTACTTCACTTCAGTATGCCTTTTAAAATATTTTGCAATATCAAGGACAGTGATAATCAATCTGCTTTTCTTGCCATTTTGGGCTATATATTATCTGGGTGTTTGTTAGACACACAGGGTGAATTAAAAGGGGGAACTGTGCCCTTAAAATACTGTAAATGTAAGAAGGGAACGTTGATTAAATCTTCTGTGTTTTGGCTCTGAGTTGGAAATATTCATGTCTATATGCTGCTTTCTAATCTGGTCAAACTTTGGCAGAACATATACACTCTAGTGAAAAGAATCAGTTAAAACAGCGTATGGTGAGAGACGCTTTGAAGACAAAGATCAGTTCGCAAGGATTCAGTAGAAATTAATTTCCCCCGTGCCAGCTGAGAAACTGATTTCTCAAACAGTACCCTTGAAGTAAGACCTGGCTGTTTGCATAAGACCCATGTCATCAGGATCTGCTTTCACGCAGATATGGCTTAGTAACTGTATTGAACTTGTCATGCAGTTGCAGTGGATTTCTTTGCAGGACTCTGGGCATGAAAACTTTGGCCTTTAGCATCTCATTTGAAAGGATGTACTCGTTCACTTTTGCTGTGTAATTTTAACATGTTACATTTGTAAAATTTCAATATGTGATTTCAAGAAGTCAAGAATTTTCACACTTCACGCTTAGATTATATATTATATATATTATATATATATAAATTTATTCACTATTGAAGTACTAAAGGATGATAATAAGGCTCGAGGAATTTAACAGGCCTGCGGTTTCAACTAAGATTTTTAGGAACTGCAACAGTAGTTCCTTCTAGTCAGCTCTGACTATGTTTAGATTATGAAGTAGATGTAATTTCGGACACATGGGGTTTCTTGAATGTTCAGATTGATTATGCAGCTAGAGCTGTTGTGGCTTCTCTTCTATGGAAACCTAAAAGCAAGAGTAGAGAGAAGGCTAAAAAAAAAAAGACTTGCTTTCTCACGGATTACGATGTGGCCAGGGCACACCATACAGACGTGGAACATAGAAGTGCTTTCTACCCCACGGCTCAGATGTAGCAGCAATGAATGAGAGAGAGAGTATTTGAGAGGCATTTCAGCCAAGAATGTTTCCATAGCTTTTTCAGGCTTTGCTGGAGCATCACCTGCTCACCTTAACAGAAAAAACAGAAAAAAAACCCCAAACCCCACCCCAAAACTCTCCCTCCCCCAGTCATACAAATAAATGTCATCATTGTGCAAGGTCATCTTGTAAACATTCATTAAATTCTCTGTTGGAGCATTATCAAAGGAAAATCTATTATGCTGACAGTAAGCAAAAAGCAGTTCTCTGAAGGAAGTGAAATCTAAGGATGAAGCATTGAAGTATACAAGTATCCTTGCATATTGGGTTTGTCTAAAAGTAGTTCTTCCTTCTGTGAGAAAGACTTTAAAAAAAAAGTTTTCCATAGTTCCTGCTACTGAAATCGTGGTTAAAAAGCATGCATGCAATAGAAGTACTGTTTATTTCCCTATCCTATGTACCCGTTCTGTCTCCTACAGTGCAGGAGTAAATGGTATAAAATGTAGTTGTGCTTCCAAGTGAAAACTGGTTTGTGTACTCTAAGACACCAGTCACATATAGTCTAGCTGTACGCGGACTAGCACTGAGGAAAACACCTTTGCCAGGAGAGTCGGTTCTAAATCAGAAACAAGTTTACATATTAAAGAGGAAAGGATAGAAACTCCAGGCTACTCTGTTACAGTAATCAGTGCCTTTTTGGCAACTAGCACATTTTCCTATTCCAAGACCTTTGCCAGAACCTAAAAAGATCTTTCTTCTGGTATTTGCGGAAAGATATAAAACTGATGAGTGCAAAGAGATCCAACATACTAGAATATATACAACAGGGGATTTCCATGTGACCGAATCTAAGTGCTGTCAGGTTACAGCTGGCAGCTATCAAAGCTAACCGAAATTACTAATACTAACTTTAAATATTTTATTCCTGTGTCAAGAGAGTTATCAGAGTCCTAAAATTATTAAAAATCCCAAAGAAAAAGAGCACCACATGAAAAATCTGTTTAAGTCTGCTTTCTTCTCCCCTTGACCCCGTCTTTATCTTAACTTCCACACCAAGGAAGTGCCTTTTTTTGGTAGCACTCACTGCACTTAAATGGATTTCAGGCATTTGGATTTTGGCACCTGGTCAGCCACTCACGAGTGTCATGAAAGTGCAGTATAGTAAACTGTCCTGGAAGGCATTCCAAAGATAAACTTTGAATTCTGCAGGACAAAAGTGATAGTATTACCATGATTTTTCCTGGATCTGTCCCATGGAAAAGTGAGGATTAGGCACAAAGTTAGTATCAGATGTACTGTCAAAGCAGGGCTGAGGAGAACAAAAACATCAGCGTTTTCTCTTTTATTGCCCAGATTTACCAAACTGGTAAATTGTGGCAGTTTCATATGCATGTAGAATGTGTTGTCTTGCATTAAAACAATTTAAAAAATCAACATTGCACATCAAACTAGACGAGACTGCAATTTCAGCTGAATTTCGCTTTGGTTACATGCTTTTAAAAGAAATGCCTGATTAAAAAAACCCCAAACAAACCTTCAGATGATTCACATGTGTACAGTTTAGAACATTAGAAAGATTTGCTAATGTTCCTGAGAACTGAAATCACTGTAATTTGCGTGTTCATTTATGTTCAGTATTGATTGAGTAATAGTGTAAGACTATATATGGGGTGCCGGTAAGGAGGTCCAAAAATGGGTGTAATGACTGTGACAAAGTAGTTATGTGAAATGAAATAGTCAACTTCAATATGTAAAATCCATACATTTTGTAAGCTGAAATGCAGATCCTTCATTTCTCTATGGCACTATAATTTCAGAGCAAACCCATTTTAGGTTCAAATGCATTGGAAATTTGATTCAAGATGACTCTGAGTGCTAATCTGATCCCAGACAGAAAGGAAAATGTGGAGCAGGAGAAGTTGGTAATAGTGAAATATCATGCAGCTATGTTGTCACCTGTTAATCTGTGCTTATGCTACCCTCATCGGTGTGTTTAGATCACCTCTGATTTGCATTTGGATGACTGTTTTTAGAAGCTGGAGAGTGACCAGATGTGGATTTCCTGCTTTCACATTGTATCAGGAGTAAATTTTGTCCATTTAACATGCTGGTTTAAATTCTCCAACCATTTGTACTCTTCTCCAGTTGTTGTAGCTGGTATATAATTTCCAGTATTATTTATACTCTGGCCAAATTTGGCCCCAACACTTCCATGCAAGCTGCAGTCACTTAACAATGGGGGATTTGAATTTAGGTAATACACTACAGATTGTACTTGACTGGATTTGGCTCTATAGCCAAATATATATATATATATATATTTGGATCTATAGTCAAGACTGATGATTGCAGTCTCTGATAAATAATTTCTGGCCTGTAATATCATAGTAATGTTGTAAGTTGTTTATTCCATTCAGATTGTTTTCACAATTTTTTAACACATTAGTATAGCTTTGGTTCGTTACTTACAATGTTGCTTTCATATATTTTCAGTGACATAATTTCATTCCAACATTGTAACATCATACCCCATAGACTCACACTGACATCATTTTGAAAACTTTGAGAGGATGCTTTGTACTATATGAAGGAAATTAAGCCTAAGTATAAACATTAGTGAAATTATGCTACCTTCGTTCTCCCCTCATTACCCCAGTGTAAATTAGAAGACATTTTAATGAAACCCATGGAGTTAAGTAAGTTTATTTCAGGGCTGTTCATTTAATAGAATAATCTCTAGTCTTAATTCAAGCAAGATCTGATAAAATAATCTGTCTCTAGATACTTTGCAAATGTAATTTTCTTGGTTACGCATGTAGCTCTGTTGATTTAAAAAACAGGGGATGGGGGTAAGAGGCAGTTTCCAAATCTCTGCATCTTACTTCGGGACATCTGTGACTGTTTTTATAATTTTGGTGTTGCCCTGAACTGTTCATATGTAAGACTATGGAAAACAAATCTTGAGACTTTGGTGTTCTTTGTCTGTTAGGTCTTATCTAAAAGCACGTGGACTAAGGTTTCCGTCATAACTAAGAATCACAAAACAGCAGAAATCTGAAGCGCTCCATAGGCAGCCAACCAGTATCGTGGGCTATTTGTGCTTTGCACAGGTTTTCTCAAGTATCTTAAGAGAATAGTGACAGGTCTTGTGAATAAAATTAGTCAGTGATGGTTGCAGGAATGTTATCTGAATATTGCCAGCTCACCAATATTTTTATTTTAAGCCCTTTATCTCTGTTATAGGTTCTAGTAACCAAAAGATTCTGCTGTGAGATAATTTTCCCATAAATGCTATAGCTGTGCCATTTCCAGTGATACGTCAATATAAGCAGTTATACTGCAGGATAGAGTTGGCAGTGTACTTACTTCTTGGGACCTTAGGTTTCTTAGATAATGTTTATTCCCTTATTGTGTTATTTAATTGAAATTTACATGAAAATAGAAATTGTTTGTACTTAACTGTACCACATAGGTAAAGGCAAATTGAGCTGGAATTTGACAACAGTGAGAACATAGTGTTGCTAAAAGAGATAAGGGTCAAACTTTTTTTGTGAATTGACATTTGAGTGAGGCCATAGGACCATTACAATGCAGAGACTTGCTGGCACTTGGGACTAAGATGGAGTCATAGTGTGAAAAAGAGTGAAATAAAATAGACAAATGATGCATTTTTCACAGATAACTGCTGTACAAGTAAAAAAGCCCATATAAACCTGGACTGAAATTAATAAAAAAGAGCTGTTAGAATGAGTGTATAATATACTGATATTCACTATAGTTAAGTATTGTTAAATATCAATCGTTAACTACTATCTGTTCACCAGATACATGACAAATAGTAGAGGAGATATAGACATACGCATATCATGACCTTTAATCTTAAATGTTGGCCAGCTCATGTTTTTTACCTTACTGTTCTCTACCTACAGGATTTATGAATCTAGGAGGGCATTTTTCAAAGAGGAAAAAGACACCTAGTTGAATGGAGCTGTATAGGTGGAACTCTAGATTGGGGGGGGGAAAAGTCTTTTTCTCTTCTTAACTATTCTGTCCATTATTTGTCCTTTTGTCCGTGTACCCTTCTTTATATACCTGACATACCTGGATGAGGCAGGAGTGGCATTGGTCTGGAACCCAGAGTTCCTTACTGCTTGCAGTAAGTAGTGAGGGTGTAAGGTGCTTAATGCTGCAATGTGGTGCTCTCCTGCAACTCATCAAGGGAAGGAGGTGGAGTCTGGAGTGGTGGAAACATTCCTACCAGAGAAAGCATGAGTGGGAGGAGATGGGATTACAGCTCCTGCTGCACTACACCATGGGGGGAAGCAATTGGGGGCCAACCCTTCACTCCGTGGTCCAGAACTTTCTGGAAGAGAGTCAGACTACAATATCTGGTTCAGTGTATTGGGAATTAATTTACATCTCTATAGAGCTAGATTACGCTACTTAGATTTGGGGCAAATTAACCAAGTTACTTTTAGGGTGTGAGTTAGCAGTATGTCTGCTACTCTACAACAAGTGTTCACATGCAGTCTTGCACCTTAAATGTTAAGCAATGGTCCCTACTGGACTGGTACTAAAACTATATTGCACCTATTCGAGGAATATTCTGGCCTCAGAATACCAGACAGCTATGAGACTGGGCCAAGAACAGTTCCCAGTTTTCTCCTCCTTGCCGTTTTGGAGGACTGGATTGCCACGGGGCACTCGTAAAGAGAAAGGCTCGCACCATTCTCCATTTCTGTATTTGTTTCTTTGTGCTTCCATTCTTTGGCAGGTTTTAATTTTCTCTCACCTGTAAGGCAGAGAGCAGATTTCCCTAAAGCTGGTGGGTTGTGGAAAGTGAAGGAAAAAACCATACTGCAGAGGAAAGATGGAGGAAAAATAGATGGATTAAATCATTAAAACGTAACCCATCCTTAACCACAATAAATGCACCTCAGTGGTGTTTACTAATTCCTGTTGCTATTAGAAAAGATTTTGTAAGCAATATCCTCAATGTAGCCACATTTTAATGAGTCTTTTTCATAGAGGGTAGTATAAAGGAATAGTTTCCTTCTAACAGACCATATTGTTGGATATATTTAATGATGAGACTAGACAATAGCATGTAACCTTTTGAATTAGTCAGTATAAAGACCCAATGAATTTCTTTACTTCTCTATTCTAGGATCGCTAAGCAACCAAGGACAAATGGTTTTATGGCTGACTGGTATATTGTATTGCTTTTAAAGGCTTTTTAAAGTAACATTAGTTCTTTGGCACAGGAGTAAATGGATTGTAAGCATATTACGGCTCCTCTTCAATCCTTTATGGGTTTTGGCACATGATCTCCCCAGACCAGTGTAGTCGCATGGCAGGGGCTTCCCCAGTTTTAAATTTCTCACTTTAATTAAGCTTAGTAACTATCATCATTGCAATGCATCGTGTTGGTGTTGTTCCTTTGTGTTTGTTTGTTTGGGTTTTGGTTTGGGGTTTTTGTAATAAGCTGGAGTCACAGTGAGCTAGGGACCTAGTGCACATAGAAATCGTGCACTACAGTTGCTGTATCTTCAGACATATGTAGGCAGCTCGATAATTACAAGCACAGACCAATTTCATCTGCAAGCGTTCAGTGAGGAGTCATGATAACGCATGTGTTAGTCTTAAAAACTGCTTTTAATTTCAACCATAGCTTCCCTCTGACTGGTTTACATCAGTTATTGGAAAGCGTACTTTCTAATGTTGATGTCTTCTCCACATATATTCAAAGATCCTGTCTTTGAATACCCAGCAAGCCAGTACACAGAAGAAATGGAAAAAATAAGGCTTGTTGTGCCCAGCCTAGAGACTTGAAGTATAGAATTACAGTCTATTTACTTGCTGAAGGTCATGCGAAAAGTATGTCTTAGAGCTTATAATTAAACCTCCGTCTCTCTCATAAATTTGAGGAAGTGAAATGGTATTATGGTCATTGTATACTATTTACTCCTATGGGTTCGATCAGACACCCCAGCGTTCTGCCAGTCCTGAAGGTAATTCCATGAAGAAGTAAAAAGCTTGATTAATAAAGGCATTCCTGAACTTTTCATCAAAAAAAATTCTAGGCACCTTCTGCACCTGAAAGTGTGCAGATTATTCTGAGAATGTTCAGAAAAATGCAAGTCTTACTAGCATCCTTTTGTTGGGGCCCTCGCTGCAGAGTGCTTTGTAGTGTTTTTGTTTGAGTCTTATTGTTGCTTTCCTGGAAAAAGATGTCATGAAATAACTTCCTATGTAAATTCCAAAAGCCATGTTATCTCAGTATAGCACAGATTAAAGGTGATACAGAGGTGCTGCTAGATGCAGCAGTGGACATTATGGTTGTGAGAACTTCCCTTGGTACAGCAGCAAGCTCTTCATGGTGGGTATCTAAGTCCAGACAGCAGGACCTGTTGCCGTCAGCTTCAGGTTCAGTATAATGGTTCTTCTGTGGTGATTGTTCCTTGGGACGTAATTCAGCTTGTGGAAATCCAATATGTGGCTACAGGAAGAGAGAAATAATCTTTTTCAAAAATCTCTTCAAACTAAAGGTAAGCCCAAATGGAAATTGAAAGTAGGCACATGCCTACCTTTTCGGGCCTCCGTGCTTGAAACAATGGGTCCGTTTTCTGGCTTATACCCAGAGTCAAGATTTTCCTCGGTTTCCAATGATCAAACAGAAATGATACCTTTTGTTCCATCCTAGGAGCATACAGTCTTTGTGGGCTCTGTCTGACAGCTAAGATAGACGGCATGTTGCCATTGTGTGGGCCTCCTTTCTCCAGTCTGTATTATAAACACCTCAGACTATTGTCTTTCCTTTTACTTACTTGATAGTGTCAAAACAAATGAGGGGGGTATTAATACCAAATGAGCTCACAGACTGCAGAAAATTATCTAAAATTAAGGTACTGGTTATGCTGATCAGTGCAGAAGACCTCCACAGTGTCAAATATTTTTTGGTTCTTCACAAAGAACTGACTTAAAATACATGGCATTCAGTTCTTTGTAATCTGCTAAGGTGTCCGGAGATTTTCAGTTTCCATTAGTTTTCATTACACAAGCAAGTGAAAATGTTCTAACTATCCTTTGTGAGATCTTCACTTGGCCTGAACGTGGTTTTTTGTTCCTTTTTCTCATGTGTTTAACTGATCACAGTGTTTGTCTGCCTCCTTGTGATTTTCTTCATAATTGCACTCCTGATGTGCTTGGTGGGTTTGTTTGTGTGGTTTGGTTTGGTTTGGGTTTTTTTGCATAGGCTGTGGTAAGCAATTGAGTTGTGTTGCGATGACTCTAGGCATGCCATGCATTATCTATTTCTCAGAAACACGTAAGAATGATGATGCCCTTGAGAAACTCAGTAATGAACAGATGAGTGCGATCCCATACTTTGTCATCATTTTTTCTTCGTGTAAATGATAGCTGATGCGGTCATACTGTCCCTTTGCTGACTAGGTTTTAAGTCTTATGACTTAGTGAGACATTACACTATTCTAAAAGTGACTTCATTTTGTGCATGGCTCTGCTACTCCCGGCAACAACATTTCCTATTTTAAGTAATGTTAATTTGTAGCATGGGATGCACAGCTGTGAAAAGTAACTGTTTCACTAAAAAAGGGATGAAAATAAAATGGTTGGAACCAGATCCAACTGTAAAAAATCCCGATATTTTGGAATTTTGAATAAATTCTGTTATATGTCTGTTTGTTTAAACATTAGGACAGAGTGATGATGCTTTTGCAAATCTTTAGTTTGCAGTATGAGAAAAAATGGGGTAGTTCTGTTTTATGACTTCATTAACATTATATGTTCTGGTTTTATTCTGCAGTGAATTCTGCAGGACCTAACCAAGATCAGGTATCTCACGTTAGACATTGTAAAAACTCATACTAAAAGTTGATTCTGTTTAGGTTTTCAGATGATCAGATCAGACAAAGTGGAAGAGTAGTGAAAAAAAGAGTGTGTTCATGGAATTAATTTCTCAGGGTCACAACGGAGGTCAGTCGTACAAACTGGAAGAATGGCCAAGCATGCATCCAGTGTTGATCCATCCTGTCTCACTGACCTGCTTGGACCTGAGGTCTGTAGAAGCTCAGAAAGTCAGCTAGGAAAAATGTTTAAAAGCAGCAATCGTTGGGGTTATTCTTTAATATTGGGGGGTTGCGGTTTTGTTTTTTTCTTCCAAAGTTTTACAACTTTGGACTTAACACATTACACTGAAATACAACCATCTTGAGCACGTTGCCATACCTATCTCAAATGAAATTAATTTTGAATGTTGGGTAAATCAAAATACCTTAACCATGATTCTAAAATCTATGGATCGTGTTTTTTACTACTAAGGATGCCGGCAGCATCTTTACTTCTGTAGAAGGCAAAACATGGGCATGTTATTTTTCAACACGACATGGCTTCAGCTGGAAGAAAATCCAGACATGCAAGCGGGAAAGGAATGAGGGGACCAGAATTATGGGGAGCAGCGTGAACTGCCTTTAGACACTGGTGGTTTAAACCAGCCACTAGTAAATCAAAGTCTATGTGAAATGCAGCTTGAACTCTCGTTGTTTGAGGTAAGGTAAGAGATTTTTACCTTCTGACTCTGAGGAATTTGTGTTCATAAGCACTTTATGTCAGTATCGCTGTGTGATAGAAAAAAAAATACCATTACAGATAGCGAAAGCTTTATTTCAGCAAAAAATATTTTCAGCTGCTTTACTCAAATGTTTTTCTGCTCAAGGACTTTGCAATCTCCACAACATGCCTGATTGTCATATGCTTTAAGTGAAATGAAAGACTTCTAACAATGAAATTTCCCTTCTTTTTCCGCTGCGCTTGTGAGAAACTGTGGCCAACTTGGTTGCTTTTCTGTACTTAGGGTAAGCTCCAGCTGCAACACTGCTGAAAGTATCCTTTTAGGTTTACTGACTAGAGAGGTCAGAGCCTGTTTTGTCCGCTGAGGAAAACAGTGGTTTGGCGAAAATGGCCTACAGTGATTTTTGTGACAAATATTATTACAAAGATCACAACTGCAGGAAAATTGCTGCTGAGTCTGCTGTACTGGTATCCCTGAGGATATGGATGCGCAATGAAGGAAGCACATTTAATTCCAGCTTCTGCATTAATCTTGCATACACTTAAAAGTAGCTGTTTGAAGCAATGTGGAATGTTAAAAAGAAAAAATCCAGCCAGAGTTAGGGAAATATACAGATTGCTGCAGTTGTATGCATATGATAAATCAATCTGTGCTAGACTTATAACATGTCTGCGTCACTCATCACATCCCCATCACTTTCAGAGGCAGGCAGTGAGAAGAATTCTGTAGATGAAGGTGTTTGTTGTTTTTTCTTTTTTTTCATTGGGTTGCAGGAAATATTTGACTGTTTTGAGGCTGTTACTCAGGAAATTAGGAGAGACAGAATGAGTCCTGAGAAAATAGCTAGAAAGCAGATGGCACTTTAGGGTTCAAAAGAACATTTTCATGTACTTCTGCATTGCCATAACACGAGCGTGTTCACATGCAACCCACGCACATTTGCATGGTGAAATCCTAGATTCGCTGAATTCAGTGGCAAAATCTAAATGGATAATCACTCTGCACAAATACTCTCTGGAAATGACTTAATATCCTTAAAGGAATGTAAATGAGGAGAATTCTGATGGTCTGGTTAAAATTAATTCCTTTTGTACTTAGAGAGGTTTCTGTTTTTAAATTTGTGCACTGTTTATAAGTGGAACTTGTATTTTTATTTCTTATTAAATTTTGCCTCTCTAACTCATTCTCAGTAGTCTCACTGCTCCAATATATTGATTTCAATGGTATTCCTTGAGGGGTAAAAACTTACTTAACGTTAGAACGTGAGACAGAATTGTCCCCTTAGCTTTTTGGTTTTGAGAGACTTTCCAAGGCTCAAAATGCTAACAGAAACATTAACTATCTACAATTAAGAAAATTAATTTTTTTCCTCAAAGGTAAGAGTAAAGCTTTTTTCTTCTTTATAAGCAATCACTCATAGATTTATTTTGGCAGCCTCAGGCTTATGTTTTTGAAATGTTTTTTCTGAAAGACAATCTTCCCCTCCCCCCATTATTTTATTTTAGTACATCTGCTTTTCCATGTCTCCATCCAGAGAGAGCACTTGCCAGTTTACGCTTTCTCTTTCACTTAACCTCATAAACTCTGTCTGATTTCTTTTTCTGTATTTAATCTGTTTGCCATATCATCTCTTCTGCTGAGGCTTGCATAAAATATTTCTTACAAGTCAGTGCTGTAGCTAGAAGCAACTGGATTTCTGTTAACTATCCCACATTTCAGTTGATAAAGAATCGGTCTTTGTGGCTAGCCCACACATAAATGTCTGGAGGGGAAGCGACGAGAAAGCGTCACCCTCATTGACCTCATAGCCAGCCAGGTGCAGGGTCTCACCCAAAGTGCTTGGAAACGCATGATCTCTTTACCTACAAATGCCATTCTGAACATGACTCCCACATCTAATTAATTTTCCTTGACATTATTCCTCCTTGTCCAAGAAATAAAAGCCTCCACTTGTCAGAAATTCAGTTGCCTCTTAATGAATAAATAAATGTGTTTACTTCTGTCTGCATCTGAGTCATTTCTCGCACACGAAGTGCTCGCCTACACAGGATGCTTTTTTCAAACAGCAGCCGAGATCTAGTGTTATGTGTACTATTCCCAAATTCTATAACATTGTGACAGACAGAAACTAAAAGTAAGGGTTGAGGGAAAGTTTAATCAAGACTGAGAATCCCAAATGTCCAAACTCCCATATTAATTATATTAGTACACATCCAAAGACGTATCTTGATTTCAGTTAGTTAAGCAGGAATACTCTGAGTAATTATTTCAGTGAGTCTACTATATTCTGAAAACTGAAGCAAAGACTTTAGTTTCATTAAGTGCAACATTTGTGCTACAGACAGTACTTTAATTTTACCTTCCCCAGTCCTTTCCCTTTGTAAAGATGTTTTATGCAACTTTGCCTTTCCTTTAGCCTCTGGAGGTCAATAGGTTGTTGACCTTGAGGTGACTGTGCCATGCGGAATTTATGTGGCTCTGCTTTCACCCTCTAAGGCAGTTCCTGGGGTCTTCATGTATACAAAAAGTGGCTGAACTCCTGTTCTGTTCTAGAGCTTTGCAAACGAGGCTGGCTGCCTGCATGTGTATTCAATCCAGAGCTGAACCAGTGGAACAGGCAATTTTCTTCATTAGTTCCCATCCACGTGCATTCGTGTTTTATGTCGTTATACCAAGCATATTCACTTCACCTCTTGCCAAGAACAAATAGAGGGAGGAGGTTGCATTTCTGCAATGTGAAAGGGGAAAAATTCCAGTTGTCTTGCTTGATTATTTCTTTTGCAGAAGGCGAGATGTTATTTCATGGGTTCTAAGTACCTTTAATGGTAGAATGACCGTGGAAATGCTACTGCTCAAGCTGGGACCTCCTCACTAATCAACTGATCGTTCTCATTGCCTCAGGCTTAATGAGATCTTTCCATTCACTTCACTATGCAAGTGGACCTTTCTTCTTTCCTACCCCATTCCCCTAAATTCTCAGTTCCCCTGACACCTCGTTCCATATATGTCTGTGTATGTGCTTCAGGTCCCAATGTCGGGTGTTGTGTGCAATTCTCTTGATCATTGCTCCATAGTTTCAATCTCTACCGTCTCTTCAGATGCCTGGGTGTCAGCTGAAAGTCATCCCTATGCTAGATCCCATAATTTATGGGACAGTGCTGTCAGACACTCTTCCAGTTTGTCCTTTGAGTCTTTAAATTGTCTTTCAGTAGTTTCAGTAATTACTGTTAGTTGCCCTGAGATCTTCCTCTCCATCCTTTAATATTCCATGTCTCCCATCAATTCGAGATTTCAATGTGCTGCTTGATTCTTGCTTGCTGTTAGATGCCTGTCAAAAAGAAACTTTCTTTCCCCTGGCTCTTAAGTACTGCTGTCTCTAACGTTGCAGTGGGTGTTTCTGGGTCACCTGTTTGTTATCATCTTGCTCATCCCCACACCCTGAGAAATCCCGTTTTCTACTCTCCCATCCTGTCACCACCCTGCTGTTGCTGTACTTCTGATAAATCCACAATTGCTGATCTTCATTGTTACCACTGTGTGCTGTTAGATTAGATTTACGGGAGCATTGTTTTCAGCAATTGCCGTTGCCTCTTTTGGGAGGCTGTGTGCTGTTCTAGTGTGGTCTTTTGCTGAAATATCAAATGGAAAAAGCTTCTGGCGTATCGTGCCTGGTACCAGTGTAAACATGTCATTTGCCTGTTCTCTGACTCCTTTAAGTAGAGGTCATGGTCCATAGTTACCCTCCGTTATTTCCCTTGGATTGTATGAGGCTTTAGTCATCTAGCATCTTATTCATTCTGTTTTCTTAGACACTCTGTGTCTTCAAGCTGAAATACATGCTTCCTGGCTTCTTTCAGATCTTTATAAACTGCCCGCTTTGAGCAGCTGTTTGTTGTAAACCAGGACATAACTAAGAAGCTATCTCAACTTTTCCACATACGTACCTCAACTAGGGGCGAGCTCTAGGAACAATTTATAAACGCCTTCCCCTTGGTATTGGGTTTCTAACCCGATGACATGCTAGTTTGCTGAGCTGTGACTAAATCTAAATGAATTTTAGTTTTCATTTCATATTGCTGTGGTGCATGGTGAGAAGCATTTGCCTCCTGCATAAACAATGACGGAGGAGCAGGATTTAGGTCTGTGTAAGGGTGAGAGGCAGAGACTTGACACACTTGTTCGCACTGTCCCCTGATTTTTAAAGGTTTATACACGTTCCATTTGCTTTCCTGTTAAGGGGAATCTACGATCATGTGTGAATTATATGTCACTTAAGCAGTCTTAGAGCATTTTAACTTTCTTCAGCAGGTGACCAGGTAATATAGGTCATACTGACGAGGTATGTTAATATATGAAGCCTCTGGTTTTGAGCTACAGCAGTCTGATTTCAGTCAAATCACTAGACGCTCATTTTTGTGCCTCTCTGTCTTCAGCAGGATACAGATGTCTTCAGTTCCCAGTTGCATCGTCAGCCCTGGGCTGAAAATGTGTCATCTTATAATAGTGTTTCATAAGCACTGTAAAGAAAGAGTTTTGACTGATAAGGTAGTTTAACAAGTCGGGTAAGCATTGGAAAAATAAATTGAAAAGTTGTGAGGTGGAAATCTGAAATGAGGTCCAAAGATCTTCTAGCAGGAACTTGCAAATGGGATGAAGAAGGTCTGACAAGAAACTGAGTCCCAAGAGAGAGGCAAGGGTGTTCATATTTCAGGTCAGCCTGACTTACCCTCCTTTTGTTAAAGTTTTTCATGAAAAGGAGCATTTTTGCAAGTGGAAGCAGCAGCTGAATGGGATGAACAGACAGTTATGTCAGTCTAGAAAAAGGACAAATCACCATGCAAGCAAAATGACTGATCCATTAAGTTAGGATGAGTTGGATGAAAATGAATCACTTCATATTCTAAATGAAGAGAGCTCTCTGCAGTGTGATTTAGTGAAGTAAAAAAAGGTGATGTTGTTATGCATCTTTTCATAGAAATATCTGTGAGATAAAAAGGAGAATGAGAGGGCTGCTTTGTGAGGGAGATTTAATTAACAAAGGACACGGTGGATACAGTTTTAAAGCCCTTATCCTTGGGGCTTTTTCAGAAAAGAAAAAAAAAATTACTTGCTTGAGCAAGAGGGTCAGGTTCAGATTTCAGAAAAACATGACCCAAAATACATTTTGAAGAATTGGATACATTCCCGTTGACTTCAGTAGGAACTGGATCAGTCACTTAATGAAAATACTGTGTAACCGGTCTCATTCAGTTTTATTAGCTTTCATTATGTTTCCTCTGAGACCTTTTGGTGCATATGTTAGATAATCTGCTAGGAGACCAGGAGTTAACTTGTGTACCTCACGTGGATCATTTTAATATCAACATTTAAGTATTTTGAAGCTTGCAAGCATTATGCTGTAAGTATTGTTGGTTTTGTGGCAAAGTAATAATGCTTCATCACGTTTCAAACACCTCACCCTTTGCCAGTTGAAGATTGGCATCTTCATGTTGATGCAAAACAATCTTAAGAAGTCAACTTCTATTGTCACAGAAAGCCTGTGAGCAAGGCAGGGTACATGAGTAACACAGTCAAATAACTTAATACCTGAAATGGCCATGTTTACTACACAGTACTGAAGAACAAAAATCAGATCCAACTCTGGCTTCCAAAACTTCTTAAGTCACACTGGCAAAGACCTGAACTTGCAGCATCATTTTGAGAAATGAGAGTTTGGGCTAGCCCAGTCTCTGATCTCTTTGTTTGCATCTTCAAAGAGGTGACACGATTTACAACTGCGCAACGGCTCTCAGCTTTGAGACCACCAGCCATTTTACAAAACCCACAAAGAATTGTTTCAGGTCAAATTTGAATAAGCAAAGCAGAAGTAGGAAAATCTCCCTATACTGTCTACCCAAATCCGCTACGTTCTGTGCCAAGTTTTCAATTTCTTAATTCCCAGTTTAGTCCTGTGTTAAAAAATAAATAATTCCCTCAGTCAGAGAGGAGCATCAATCTCACTAATGTTAAACTTTTTTTCGTATTGGAACTCATCTTGGTTTGGCTTTGTTTTCAATGACAAATGGAAACAAAGTCCTACACTTTTGTCTCCTATTCCTTCTCCAAAATTAGTATCTGCTATTGAGTAGGCTTCCAAAATCTGGAGAGTGGTTCTTCACTTTATTTATATATTTAATCACTTCCATTTCTACTTGATTGCAAAATCTGTTAATAGATTTCAGTGTGAAACAATAGGTAATACCCATTTAATTTAATCCTATACTACAGTAATATAATAATAAATTCTAGTACGTAATATTCTACTGTATGATAATACTATAAGCTGCTATCACATTACAAATCCTGAAGAATTTCTACATCATTTTTGAGGCTCAGCTATGTAATAGACAACTGACAAAAGTCTGGGTAGAGAAGACAATTTAATGAAAACATATTTAATCAAACATTTGCCCTTCATAGAACAGTGACTGTTAAAGGTGTGTGCTGATTGCCCACTAAACGTTGCCTCTTTCATTAAGACATAACTTATTTGAAGACAGGTGACTTTTTTAATTTTTAAATTAAGTTGTCTTTGAAGGTACGACAGTATCTGTGATAGCGGAGGTTATTAATAAATACCAATATCTCATTCTTACCGCTGGAAAAAAGCAACCCTCACTATTAATGTGAGTGTGATGTGTGTATCTGAAGCGGCTTGGAGTTGAATATGGAAAATGGTACCAAAATATGTCATTGTAGCCTAAATTCTTATTTGTTTTGTGGCAATGCCTTTGGGCACCAGACACAGGTCAGGGATCTTGCCATATATATATATATATTTATATAGTGAAAGGTAACATTTGTCTTGAAGATGTCACTATAGATAATAGACTGCACCACTAACATACCTTCTTTAATGTTTAGTACTCATATTGTAATAATAGTTCTCGCCTAGGAGGATGTATGAAAATTCGTACTCAGCTCAGTTTTGCAGAAAGCCTGACTTACCAGATTTTAACTTCAGAAGAGAGAAGAATAAGCTAAAAACCTCTGCCTTTACTGTGGCTGACCTCCTAAATGAAAGTCCTGTCACCAGAGAGATAAGTCTATAGTCCTCTTTGATGAATTTTGTTTGAGTGAAATGATGGCCAAGTTTTGAAAAGGAGAAAAGCAGATACTTACACGTGCCGTTTTCTATTTCATACTTCTCACGTTTAAATTGCCTTTGGGGTATTGACATGTGCAAATGATTATTTAGATGCCTTTTGTATTTGCATGTGCAAAGTCTGCTTGTTCTTCTGATGTGAAACAAACTTTGAAAAAATGACTCAGTGAATTATAGGAGGCTTCTGATCTATATTTAGTGTAAGGCCTGGTCTATACATGCTTTGAAGGTTCTGTTGGTGCGAGCCTCTATTGCTGCCTCACCTGGAAAATGTATCAGGCTTCAGTATCTCAGGAGCCACTGAAAATCACTTCAGCTGGAACTACACTTACACAATTTTTTGTATCACCTATTTAAGATAATACTTCTTTCAGTTCCCCCCGCCCCGTATGTCAGTCAATAGACATGGAGAATATAAGCGCGGTGGTGTTGCTGAAGTGGTTGGGAACTTTATTAGGTTCTACATGAAAACTGAGCTTCTTGTTCAGGGAGAAATATCACTTGACACAAAGCAATAAAGGTTATTCTGCCCCAAAATGCAGATTTAGGGATTCTGATGAATGCCTCCATTCTATTTTATTTTCCACCATTCATATTTACTATAAAATCAGGAATGTTTGCATTTGATTTGTTTCAGGAATATAGACTTGAACCAATGAAGCTTATAAATCATTTATAGAGAATCATTCGATCCCATTCTTTGTTTATACAGCATAGTGTAAGAGATCATTTCAATAAACTGAGTGGATACCTGTTAATGTGTTTGATACAGCCCAAGATATAACATTAAAATCAAATCCTTTATAACTCGGAAAGTGTGTTAATTATAAACCCCAACTCTAGCACAGCTAGAAATACTGTGACAAGCAATTCGAGTGCACTCTGGACATCTTTTATTCAAGCTGAGCTTCTTTATAATGATTTTTCCACCTAAGTGAGATTCATTTAGTGTGATTTACTACATATAAATCCCTGAAAATGAGAAGGAGATATTAATCTGGTGAGCTGACTATTTTCCATGTCATTATCATGGCCTCTGCAGAGCAGGGAAGTGCAGGCTCCTTTATTGGGGTTTTAGAATGACAACACAGAAACTCAGGGGAGGTCCCTAAATAAATCCATATGTAATGACTGGAGTGATACAAGTTGCATCATTTGGAACTTTTAAAACTAGTAGACTTAATCCAAAACAGTTTTGTATAATCCTATATCAAGAGGGGGGCTAGGCAAAATGTGTCTTAATGAGGGATGACAAGGAAAAATGAGGAGTGCATTTTTCCTGTTTTTCAGGTGGTGAAAGGTTGGGTTTTTTTGTTTCTTAATACAGTGAGATGGTAGGATAATTCAGGTTGGAAGAGACCAATATACTATTGCCTGCCAAAATACACATTAATATACTGTAAGTAGATTACTTCAGTGTGGATAAATAATTAATATCTAGAATTGGCTATGTAATTTGCACTTTTTCAGATTTGCAGGGTTGAGGTTTCATTTGAATTCCTTAGATGTGCACTTAGGCACATAACTGAGTTCTTAAGAGTCTAAAATAAGCTTTGTTTTATCAGGCTCAAACTTTTCTCTAAGAAGACAACACACAAATTCAATAACAAAAGGAGAATGAAAGCCAAGAAAAAGAATAGTTGGAGGGAAGCTTTCTAGCTTTCCAGCTGGAAGCAGGTTTTCTTCTCTATCCTCTTGGGAATTGCTCCCATGATCCCCTGTCTATAAGGGTGAACTCTATGTATGTAGCAACAGTGATGCCTCTTACAAAATGTATGCTACAGTGGCTGTAAACGTTAAAATAGAAATGTACCTAAATCTAACCTGACTGGTGCTTAAATGTGAATGTACACCAGGATTTTGCTATAAATTTTACAGTGAACTCTGGAGATGAAGTTACATAATCTCTGCTAACAAGGTATTTTTAACATCTGTAATTGCATGGCTTGCAGCGATTAATCAGGAGACTATTACACAGTCTTGATGGTGCTTTCAGGTCACTGAATTCTCAGGGAAGTAGAAAAACTCCACGTAGCAGGTTACCTACAAGTTTCTGAACATTCACTTCCCCATTTGAATGTGTTGAGAAGACTTGGTGTAAATGCCATGTACTGCATGGCCATGGACTGGAAAGAAGTAAACTGTCAATAGGATAGCATTAGTGATTATGGAAATATGACGTTGCTAAACATGGCTGCTAAGTACCGCTGATCCATGATCCACAGGGCAGCCCTGCAGCTCTTTTTCTCTTGTCCAAGGCCCTTGCGCTTGCTCCTGTCAGGTCTCCTCAAAACCTCCATGGAACAAGTAGGAATCCAAACTCCACTCTGCAAGGGGCTTGCCCCATCAGAGGCCAGCCACTCTCAGCACGTGTTGCACATCTCTGTAGTTTCCCTCAATTTCTTTTTTTTTATCAAACGCGTTTTCAGACCAATTGTCAGACCTTTATCAGACCCATGGCCAGGGCCCATTCAGCTCTCCTCAGTACCCTCTTCTTGGCCAGCCCCCAGTCATGACCTGTTTGAATGGGGTATTAGCATTACCTGTTAACATGAGCTTCGGTATGTTTTGGTGACTGTTGGGGATTTTGAACTAGTATAGTCGGAGCTTCTGTGAGGGCATACACTTAGCCAGGCTTCTCTGCAAATTGCCAGTCTTCCGCTGTCTTTCCCAGGGCCCCACCAGGCTAGCTCTGGCTCTACATTAAATGGTAGATGTGAGAATTTTCAGTGACCACCTTCAAGAGGATCTAGGTAACTGCTAAGCATTGGAATCGCTGGGGGTTTTGAGAACTAATTTTGCTGGCTTTAAAGCTTTACCATTAAAAGTTTTTGCCAGGAGAAGGAATAAAATTTTGACACTTGATGACAGAAGCCTTGTTCTCTGAAGCAATAGCGTCTCAAGTCCCCAAATACTACTTTTTCCCTATAGATATGTGCACCACATTCCAGGACGACTTCACCTTCTGTCAGCCACATATAACAGCCACAGGCTGCAAGTTCTTTCTTAACAACAGTTCTTCAGGTCACAACTGGGAAGATGCTGAGGGAGACCAGTGTCTTGTATGAAAGAGATACCCTACTCTATGAAAATGTCCACATGAGCTATGCCCTATGGAAGAATTTGTCATTACTTGACAATACCATACGCTAGATACAGGCCCGGAGACTCGCTGGGGAAGGCTGACAGACCCAAATTTGGGTCCCATTCCTTGTACGAGTTTTGTACCCTGCTCCACCTTTATTTTTGCTAAGAACGGTTAGTGAATAATGCTGACATTTGAGAAATACTTTTTTTTTTGGTTTGTTTTACATAGACAGGAGGGTAGATCATCAACATAAATGGTACAGAGAAGCTGGAGCAAAATGATTCCTAAATAGCATCAGCTGGGGTTGCAGCAAAATCATAAAGTAGAGGTGCTATGTCTGAGTGTACTCTGCGTGTGTGCGTACTTGCCTTGGGCATCGAAGCCTGCAGCGACAGTGGCGAGGCCTTCCAACTTGCTATGGGTAGTGGTCTGACACAGTGATGTGAGTAAGTCATAACAACACTGGGATTTCCTTTGCGTTGGCTGGCGATGTCTCTGGGGTCAGTGTGGAAATACATTGCTCTAGAAGGCCATTTCGTGATGGAGTTCCGCACATGTCTCAAAGAAGGACCTAAGATACGAGAACAAGGGTTATATTTGCTGATGACAACGAGTCGAAGTGGCTCATACTCAGTAAAAATTAATTGAAATGCATTCAGTTCTTCTCTTTCCCAATCTCATTAACGTTTTGCTTTTGGAGTGCAAAACTTTCTTCGCAGAGCCACTGGTGTGATGCACTGTGTTATTTTGCCAAGCACCTTTGGATTTTATAGTCAATATTCTCTCAGTATGTAGCCTACATTGTTTCTGAAGTTGGCCTAGAATCACACCAACTAACTCCAGGCTATGATTTGCTGTGTTTGGCTTCCAGAGCCCAGCCTGAGTTCCTTTCGAGTCAGTAGGATTCTTTCCATTGGCTTTTGCAGTACTTGGATCAGTTCCGTAATGTGTAATTCCGCCTCCTGCTTCCCCTCTCTCCCTGAAATATTCTTTAAGAGTTATAATATAATCTGAAGAATAATAGTAATGGGCCAGATTTTCAGTTCCTATAAAACCGAATAGATTTTTTTCAATTCAGTAAAACTATGCTCATTTACATGAGCTTAATATCTTTACATACAGCCCGATATCTCTTTAGTAAGCCGTAAAGCTCTCTAAACTTATTCATGTGAAAACCAGAGCTGTTTCGACTATGTTTCACTGATGCATAAGTCCTATGCAATGATAACTCAGTTTACCTAACTTTTATTGACCATTTTTCATGTTAGCTCTTGATACACCCTTAATGCATACCAAAACAATCTATAATTTCTCCCTCTGCGATGCTATTGTCTGGTTATCTGGTTTCTCATATGTTTGCTTCACCGTAGATTCAACTTAAACACAGATTCTAGAGAAAACAGCTTTAGTGACAGCCTTGCTTCAGACACAACTGAAATAATGAAGATTTACAGCAATCGTAAACATATGTTGGATTTTACTTTGCAGAAAGGGTTTTCTCAGTTTCAGTTGGCTGGATGAACTGTGAAAATAGACACGTCATGAATTTATTTACATTGATAACTGACTAATAACCTTATTCTTGTAGGATCCAACTTTTTCTTTCTCAGACATCTCATGCAGTGGACAAGCTGAATTGGGTGGATCATAAAATCACAGAAGTTTTATCTTCAGCTGAAGTATGTTGGGGAGGAACCTGCTTTTTCAGTTAGAATAGAGCAAGTTATTTCATTCTTTTTTTTTCTTGGTGAGAAGTCCTTTATACTTCTGTGATCCTGGACCAGTTCTGAAGCTAGCCGAATTATTCTGGATTTGTGCTGGTGTTACTAACATCAAAATGTGGCCGTAGGAGTAAAATGGTCCTTTTGTGGCACAGCACAGCATGAACAATGGCTATATTTAGGATGTAGGAAAACCCAGTCTCTGTAGAAAGCAGGCATTCAGTGAATTTCAGAATAGTATAATACAAAGAGAAAAGAGGAGAAAGACAGAAGATGTACATTTAACCTAAGAATCAGGAAATAACGTACCAGCAGTAGTTTTTATTTGTCTGCACAGTAGTCCCTAAGGGAAATTGAAGCAAACATACTTTTTGCTAACTTTCCATTCCTAACTCTTAATCAAAAGTCCAGATACGAACTGCTCTTAGAACATGACCCCCACACACACCCCGTGACAGTATGCAGAAGCTGAAATTCAGCAACAGGTAACTCCCTCCCACAGCACCATCACGTGTTATAGTGGACCAAAGTTGGGCTTCAAATGTTTTAACATGAAAAGTTTTGGGGGCATTTCTAAAATGCTGGTTTAGGCATTCAAAGAGGAGAAAGTTGCTAAAAAAATTCTCTAGACTGTTTTCTCAAGGCTCTGTTACCATTTGAACTGCAATTTTCAAATTTTATTTAAAAACCATTTGCTTCGTTCATGATATATTGTCCAGACTAAATATATGATTCAAATCTCATACTGCTGAAGGCTGATCATACCATTGTCAGTTCAAAATGAAGTTTGAAAGTAAAATACAAAGCTTGATATGAAAAAGTGTGATTAGTGAAGACGTGACTCTGATTTTACTTGCATATCCATGTAAATCTAGAGAAAAACCTCACTCATGCATAGCTGCTGCAGAGGCTAATGCTCCTACAACCCAGAGCAACAGCACAGACAGTCTCAGTAGCTGAGAGTTGTTAATTAAACTAAGAGTACTTGAGTGTGCTGTCATTGGGATGGATCACAAGTAACTTTATTTTTCAGTATCTGTAAAGCTGAATTGACTTCCCGCTGTGTTTCACAGAAAAACCGAAACGCAGAAACAAGAATTTCTTTGCATGAAAAAGTTTTAAATGAAAACTTTCAAACAAGATTTCATTTGCAGCTGCTCATTCGAATGAGGAGTTTGATTCCTTATCAACTTACTCTGATTTTCAAACTTCAGAAAGTTGTACAGCTTTCCATGCTTTCTTCACTCCAGGTGAATCTGTCTTCTCATGTAACAGAAATCAAACAATTTTTAGGCTGAGGTGGGGTGTTTGTTGGTTGGAGGGGGGTTAAGAGTTACATTTTTGCCTTTTATTAGTACCTATGATATTGTTTGAGAATTTTTCTTGTTCTGTTGTCTGTGCTATGTGTACTAATCTGAATTATGCTGTTACGAAAGGCTCATGTGCCACTTAAGTCTCAACTGCAAATACTGTCAGCCCTCGAGGGAGTTCTGAACGTGTAGAAGAGCCCATACACTCATCACAGCCATAAATCCAAATGTCATTATCCTGACTGCATTAAACAGCTTCTAGCCTGCCTTTTACAGGGCCAATTTTTAATTTCTGGCACTACAGCTAAATGATGTTTAGCAGTTCATGAGATGTACTAATCAAAGCATTTTTCAATGCGTGATTTATGGCGTGGCTTCTATAGAATATGCTGCTTTATGATTCCTCGCTGGTATTTATTTGCCTGTTCTGCATGGAGAACTAGAGGAGAGAAATTAGTGAAACTGCCAACCGAAGTCACAGGTGCAGACATGGGAGAAGTTACATTGGTACTCGATGAAAAGTTTTATTTGAGTTTAGGCAGAAAATGAGCGCGTATCCGGAGGATACGCATCAGAGAGAGGTACCTAATTTGGCAGTTAGATACCCCTCTCAACCTGAAATTCCTTTGTAGGTCAAGTCCCAGTGTTCTCGGAATAAGGGCAGCAAGCGTAAGCAGTACTGAGCTGTCCTGCTAGTAAGAGCCTGAGGACTTTTCTTGTATTTTCTTTCCCAACTCAGCGTAAATTCAGGTATCTCCAAACAGTTCCAGATACATTATTTTTGATGTTGCTCCGTAGACTAATTTAATTGCAACATTGGACTATTTTAGTTAAAAACGTATGTCAGCAATACTACCCTGTTAAACTAAAGGGTACTTCATTGTCTTAAATAACTTCTTTGATATTTTAAGAGATGGAGGAGATGGTTTTGGTTGTTTGCCCTTCACTACTCCTTTTATACAGATCCCTAGCCTACAAAGAAAAGCCAGTTTCAAGACATATAAAATGGTGTCTTTACTAACATATTTTCAAAAAATTAATCCGAAAAATATTCATGTTCCCTAACATGTTTATACTAAAACCATGGAGAACAGGATCACCTGGTGCTACAGGACTAGAAAAACATGTGGCATTGTTTACATAAAATATTAGCTTTAAATATGATCTCATTTTTCTTACCTTTTTAATTTGCTTATTAAATTCAAATAAAAACCATTCTACTCTTTCCCTTTCCTTCTATTATAAAGCAGACTACTAACGTACATCTGTGACTTTTAATTAAAGTCAGCACAGCTTTTTTCCAGTAGAAAAAATGTCATTTCCCAGTGAACGGTTCCTCTCAAGAGTTTTGGGTTTTTTTTTCCTGTATATGTAATTTCAGATGCTGCACAACAAACATGTGATGGTTCGTGTTGGAGGAGGATGGGAGACTTTTGCAGGTTACTTACTGAAGCATGACCCGTGCCGAATGTTGCAGATCTCCCGAGTGGATGGGAAAACTTCTCCAATCCAGAGCAAGTCTCCGACCCTCAGGGACATGAATCCAGACAATTATCTGGTTGTTTCTGCCCATTACAAAACCAAGAAGGAGATTAAGTGAAATAAGCTTCTCATGTGATTGGGATTCTGTGTACGTAGGTCCAAATTATTTTCTCAAGTGTAGTAAATTTAGTTTATGCTTTAAAAGGACTTTGGAAAATTGAAGACAGACTGGAAATGGCAACCCATTTTGAAATTCTTTGAATTGTAGAACTATTTATTTCTAGTACTGTATCTTTTATAGCAAATTACCCTTGATAGGCTAATCACTACAGTCAGATAAGAAATAGACATATATTTTTAGCCAAATTATTACTCTTTAATATGTGAATGTATACTTAGAGTTACATAAAGGAATGGATCCTGTTAATGGAAGAAAATACACAATACAATATATTTGTACGAAAATCTTATTACATTGAATCCTTGACTGTTAGGCTAGCTGAAAAATATATATGCAGGTGGAAAAATGAATATTTGTGGAAATTATTTGGTAATGCCTTTTGAAATGAAATAAAAATTGACTATTTTTATGGGTTGCAAGATTTTCTTAACCAGTAGAATATAAAGACATACTGCATGCCAAATGACTTCCCAAACTGATTTCTTTAAAAAAAAGAAAGAAAAAAAAAAAGCCCAAGGAAACTCCCCCCACACTTTCTACTCTTTAAAGCTAAAGACAATGCTCAGTGCTAGATCTGCGCATAGATCCTTCCTGTTTTTTACAAAGTTGCCCGATATAGAAGCGTGGGGAAGTTGAGAGGGTGCCCCTTCCTCTGTCAGACAATACAGATGTACCGGGAGGGTGAGGTGCTGCAGCCCACGAAGGGAAGCAGGAAAAGATGCACAGCCCTTCGACTCGACGAGCTTCAGAAGATGCTGGTCCCCCCTGAGTCACAAAACACCACACTCTTCTTGAATCTGAGCTTTTCCTTCCCCTTATTTTTAATTTTGTTGGTCACGCCAAATGTGAAATATTCATTACTCTGTCAGTGGAGTGATTCACGTTCTTGTAAATCATTCACACACCTCTAAAATAGCTAAAGGCATATGGGGGCTTAGTTCATTATTTTGGCTACTTTTCTATGTTTATATTTGGTAATTTATGTGCCTTGTAACTTCCTAGAAAAATCATTTTATAGGATTATTTCACTGACTGTATAAATTTGAGCAGAACTCAGTTGTTTCATTACAAGTGAAATAAAATTTTTTAAAATACTCATGCATTTTGAAAGTCTTATTTATTTTTTGTAATCTGTGTTCCCAAACTTTGCTGCTACTGAGTGGATGCCTACACTATGCAATACTGCTTGCTAACCTAATAATGAGGTACACGGTGAACAAGACAAGGATTCACTTACTACAGATAGCACAGAAATACCCAGATTTTATTGAAAATTAATTTTCCTTGGCAGGGTAAAAAAAAAAAATAATTGAAAGCATTCTTGAAATATTTTTTTAAGTACCAGCTGTTATTTTTCTGTATTTATTGAAGTTTAATTTTAAAACATACCCTTCCTTATGATCTGTCCCTGTGGTCTTCAAAATTAACAGCAAAGTATCTACTGGCTAGGCGGGATCAAGACCTTCTTCTTTCATGTTCCGTGCCTTACTAAAATCAGCACGTTTTGTCTCACTTCCATGGAACCATTCTACCTCACTGTCTAAAAATATCTGCTAAATACAGTTTCACAATTGGTCGGTGCACCATACTAAGTAGCAGTCCGTAACTGCAAACATGGTTTCAGAAAGAAAAATTGCAGCCTTTTATTCTTGAGACACTGTCTAGGATGATTAAATGTATACTCAAGCAGTAAATCCTTTGAAAAGTCATTGGAAGACCCAGTTCTCATAGAATGCAATGTACGTAGCCCTTATGGGAGTGGAGAACAACCATAAGCAACATTATTTTAATCAAATGCAACACAGCTGAAAAAAATCATGATCTTAATATATGCACCAAGAGATCTGTTTTCAGATGAACAGAGAAGAAAGAAAAAAGACTTGTGAAAGCGTCAGATGTTTATTTTGAAATAATGGTTACTCTTTGAAACATGAATAGTTGTATTTCCATCATCTAAGATGAAGTTTGCATTACTACTATGTTTTTTCATTAAGGTATTTGAAGGTGTTTACATGTTAATAAATCACGAGCAGGCAACTATAAAAAAAAAAAGTATTCCTGGGTTTATTTTAATACTAAACTTCAACAAACAACCCTGTTAAATCCAAAGCAAGATTTTAAATTAAACAGGCACTGCTTTCTGTGCTTGGACTGTAGGTATCAAAATAGTCTGTTTGGATTCAGGATACTCAAGCGTCTCAAAAAAACCCCCAATCACATTAAAACACTTCCTGACTTAAAACTTCAACTTGGCCTATTCCAGAACGGGAAACCTATAAAGGACCTGTTAAAGTATTGCCTGTACCACCTAATCTGTGTGAAAAGCTTGCAGGTGGGACTTGCTGCATTTGATGCACCTGGTGTGGCTGTGGATAGCAGAGGAAATGAAAGCAGGAGCATCAATAAAGTGAACAACAAGAAAAAAGAAATATGTAGTAAGCTAGTTAGTTCTGGAGGAAGAGGCTGGGTGTATGTTCTTCAGAAGGTAAGTGTTGCTGGGCTGACAAATGGTATTCTCTTCGTGTACTAGTTCCTGTAGCAGTGTCAGAGTTGGGGCATTTGTTAGGAGCCTAAGGCTCAATTTACAAGGCTAAAGCTGAGCAGCAAAATCTTGCTCGAAGAGGCATGGCCCTTGTTGGGGGCAGAACAGGCTTCACATAGAAAGTATTTGGGGAGAAAAAAAAAAAACATTGTTTGACCAGCTAGCTATAGTGGATGATACTTAAAGTTTCTATACCAGAACTTACGGTATTAAGGTATCTAGTGTAGATTTCTAGAAGGCTGAACTGAATTGTACAGTACCAACAGGGAAGACCTGCAGCCCTTCTCTTGTCCCCCCAGGTGAGGGGGGGTCTGCTGAGGCTGGAGTAGTTTCTTGTTAAAAGGGCAGGTGATGAGATGCTGAAATGTTGAACTAGCCGTGGAAGTTGATTGTAAGGAAGTGTGCCAGGCAGTGATTTTAGCTTACTCTGTCGCTGTGTAATTCAGCTGAATGCGAGGGCTGAGGAGGCTGAAAGTCCTGAGAAGTTGAACTGTTATGAGCTGCAACGAAGCCTCTTCTCAAAGTCCTCGCTGGGGCATAGAACAAACCCAATTGGGAGCTCCTGCTGGCTGTGAATAAGTGACTGTGCTAAAGATGGCTAAATTATGTTAGATTACTTATAAAACCTATTACGATTACTAATGTCAAATAAGCATCACCACGTTGGAAGCAATTTGGAATTAGTTTAGAAACGTAACATCTGGTACTGCTCATTACGGGAGGTACCTTCTGTCACCTTGCTGTTCATGTATTACCTGGAGTTTTTCTTCCAAGCAGGATTATTTACATAAATGATTGAGGATAGGGTTTGGGGTTTTTTCCTCATCCTTATTAGCGATGAGCACTGCTTCCTTTGCATTACCACCTTTTTTTTCCAACAGCAATTGGGAGGTGATACGTAGAATCCACGGAAGCTAGCTCGAGGGCTGTTGGGGATGGGTGAAACTGGGAGGTGTCAATGTATGTGTGGAGGAAGGTACAGCAAGTTTCTTATAACTTAAGACCCAACACTGAATTCATTATATGTGTTCATTTTAGATCAGGGAAATGAGCTGTTTGCCACACCAGTGTTACAGAAGCGTCTGCTAGAGACGCTGACGAGGGTTTGGTTCTTTTGAGGCTTATGTTTCGTACTGCCTCGTTGCCTGCTGATGCGCAGTACCTGACGGGGAAGGAGGCAGCGTGCTTTTTCTTTGCTCTGTGTCTCCTACTTTCTTAGCCGCTGGTATATTCGGAATCTAAAGTAAGGTGAAACAGACACGTGGGATCATACGAATGTTTATGGGGCTGGAGAGGTTTTTCCATCCCAGTCCAGCTGCTGGCACGGGTTGTGCCTGATGAGCCGTGTCCCAGTGATTTAGTCTGTCACGGTGCCAAATCCACATGCCGAACTCGTCCATTTTCCTAAGGGCCCACAGTGGTGCTACTCACCCTTGCAGAGACGCAGCTTCTGTGCCCTCCCAAACCTCAAGGAGTTCTGCCCCAAACACTCTCTCCCTGGCACAGTCCGCGTCATTTAACAATACGCAGCAGTAGATGGTTTCATTTTCTGTTACTGCAACAGCGATGAGGCTACCGCAGTCACCCAGAGTCAGCCACTCCGTTTCACCTTACAAGCGCTGGTCTTTGACTGCCGGAAGTTTTTTCAAGTGATCTGCAAGAAAATGCTTTCAGAAGGTGGAGGGGGAAAAGGCGTATATATAGCCGTAAAGCAAACAAAATGTAAAGCAAACAAAACAAAACAGGCGTATATATAGCCGTAAAGCA
>JANZLQ010000022.1:24075381-24116290 GCA_026212715.1 Elanus axillaris | reverse complement strand
GGGGGGGTGTGGGCCGGGCTAGTTTCTCCCCCCCCCTCCCCTTCCCCGGGACTTGAACTAAACTAAATTCACTCTGTTAGGGCAAAAGCTGCTAGTGAATTAGCAGGTCGCTCCGGTAAACCCGGTGGAGGGGTTCAGAGGGTGCTGGGAGTGCGCTTCGAGGGCAAGGAGCCTCTCCGTGGCCTGGTCCCGGGGCGGGGGGGTGTCACCCTCCCGGTTGGAAGGTCTCCTGCCCTTCTGGTGGGGTCTAGAAGGTTCTCTGGGAAAGCTTCGTGCCGGCTTGCGGATGGGCAAAGGCACCGGCGGCCGGCGGGCAGCGCTGAAGGGGCGTTGGGGGACGCGTGCTCGCGTCACGCAGCGCCCGGGTTAGGTGGGTTAGTGCTTTACTTCACGTTCGGTCATTCGTCCTCGTTGAAATGGTTTGCGGTGGCTTACTGGCAGGAACTGCCGTGCAAGGGTTTCTTTCCTTGCTGGCCTTCGTTGGAAAACTCGGTGTCACTACGCGGAGGAAGCCAAAAGTTTTTCCTCCTTGCTGGCCCCTTCGCTGTTTCTCAGTCTTAAAATTTTGCTACCTTCTCTTCCAGTTACTTATACTAGACTCCAGCATTACCCTGTTCAACAACATTTCCTGAATTTGCGTGTTAGTGTATACGTCCGTCCCCAAGGATTACGTGAACAGTATAATGTATATTCTTCATAAACGATGCAACATCTACACAGCTTCTTTCCTGCCTCTGTGATTTTGAGCAAGGTATATGGTTTTGCATGAAGGTTCTTGTCCTGTGATTTCTTCCACAAGCCCGTGATGTCCTACGTTATTGTAAAGTACTAGTTTTAAGTTCTTGTGTTTGCTCCCTGCACCTAAAATTAGCCATCAGAGAGGGTTATCGCATTGCCAGACTAAGTACTTCACACAAGTCACAACACGGTCCTGGGCTTTCTGAACTGGACGTCAAACGTCGCTGTCATGGTGGCAGACTGGGGAGGCTGGTGGAAGGGGGAGCGGGTGGGGAGGCTCGCCTGCTGCTCGCCCCTCGTTAGCGAGGCTGAGATTGCAGGAGTGCGCAAAAGCTCTAGCAGAGCGGCTGGGCGATGTTGTGTTGTCCTAGGAGCTACAGCAGAGGTGCCGTGACTTTCCTGCTGCATGGTGTAGTGGGTTATGATTTAACTTCCCGCTTTGTAATGAAAGCGTTTATGTTTTTAAATTGTATTTAAAGTATCAAGATGCTATTGTTTTATGGTTATGTGGATTAAGTGCTTAGTGTTTGCCAAACTTCAGGTTGGAATTGAGGGGTTCTTGGCTGGCTGCAGTCCCCGTTTGATCCATCGTTGATAATCCCAGAGTGTAGCTAAAAACGCTTTGCTGCCTCTAAAACATTTAGAGGAACATTGAAGCACACTTGGACAGAACTCTGCATAGAGAAAGAGAGCACAGCTTTCTGGTAGTATGAGCTGGTAAGACATACAACTGAAAAGGTGAGTGGTTCGAGCAAGACTTCAGTTCTTTTGAAGTGCCCGCATAAGGTAGTCAGAAAGTTGTTTATTGAGAAGTAGCAGGAACTATGCTAGCGACTTCTTGTTCTATAGCAAAGGGCTTATAGGTTATCACTGAGGGTTTTGAAGGTTGATGTTTTTCTTGCTGAAGTTTTAGGGATAACCTTTCAGTAGTCACTTAGATCAAGGTCCTTTAATAACTGCCTCTTGTTGAGACTTCCCAGAATGAGCTTAAAGAAGTTCTCAGGGTGTGTAATTTGAAATTAGTCCAGCAGGACCTTTGTGTGTTCAGATACAATGATAGGCAGCAAGACCTTGAAAATTGGACACAGATTCACATTTTGGGGGTAATTTGGCCTCTGTGCGAGCCTCGCTGTATTCCAAGAGCCAGGTGAGGACTGATAGAGAGCTCTCTGGCCTGTAGCCCTGGGGCAGCTGATTCCCTGGGGTGGTTGTGTGGGGTGTGATAGCACTAGTAAAACACAGACCTGTCCCGTGGTTTTTGGCTGAATTCATCTGTGTTGCTTCGGGAAGTGTATCTGAAAACACCCAGTAGCAGTTACCCGTCTTTCTTTTTTTTTTAAAGAGAGTCTCCTAATCCTTACCACTCAATCTCTGCTTTTCTTTCTCCTGGAAACTTACTCTCCGTGTTGGGTGTGAACAGTGCAGGGCATCCCTCTGGTTTTTGAGGTAAAGCTCATCTTCATAAACACAGCAGCGATCACTTGACAGAGCAAAGAGTGCTCTTCTCCATTACGGGTTGCAGTGCTCTTTGATTAATTGCCTGCTGAGTATTTCTTGTTGCTTTGAGATCAGAAATACTAATGCCTGGTAGCTCAATAGCAACAGATGATAGGGGTCTTCTATTTGGTTTAGTGCTTTGTGGCCAATTTTGCCCGCTTCCCCCACCCTGCCGAATCATACTGTAGTGGAATAACACATCAGTTATGTGATCAGCTTAAAAAGAAACATAACGCTGACCTTAATAGTTGTAGCACATGGTTCTTAAATAGGTTTGCTAAGCTGACTGATTTTAATTTTTTTATTTGTGTAATGAATTGTGTGTAGTAAGTTTTGAATATCTGATTTAACAAGAAATACAATTTAAAAATGTCAGTGACCTTTCTGCAGGTTTTTGACAGCTCATTAGAAGATTCTGCAATTTTTTATTTGGTTATTTTGTAACGGTTTAGTTATGGTGGCATTTGTGCAGGAATAGTATTGAATTGCATCTTAATCTGACTTTTATCAATGTTGATCAGTCTCTAGCTCTTATCTTCTCAAAATCCAGCAGGTGGTACTATTGACACAAAAATTTCCTGTATTTCCCAAATCCCAAATAACCGCACCTTTGATTTATTGTTTTGTTTTGATATTATGGGCAGTGTGGCTTTGAATAGGAATGAAGATGCTACTATCTGCTAGACTTCTGGAAGTGTCAGAAAGCATCTCACAATAACTGACAAGGGCTGCAGGGGGAAAAGGGCAGTTTTTACCCTGCTCTATTGTGTGTGCAGGATAATGAAGGTACCAGGGAAATTGCTTCAAGAACCCTGGCCAAGTGACTTTCACTTCCAGGGTGAAAATTAGCCTTTACATGTACCTAGTCTGCTCCATAAGTGTCTTTTTCAATACTTCCGTCTTCTGAAACGCTTCATGCCGTTACACCACTGCAAAAGAGAATCTATCGAGTACAAGGTCTAAGGGGGGCAGAGTAATTGTAGTGTTGACCTTTGAACGTAGGAACTTACTGATAATGGCAGATTCGTATTATTACTATTGCACCTAAACCTAGAGAGAGAATGCGTTTCTGACTGATAGTTTAGGAAGTTGTCATGCTTATTTAATCATTTAAAAAGAAAAATGAAACTCATTAGCGATTAAATTAAAGTTGGGATTTAACTTGGGAATATTCAGTTACTTGTCATACCTTTCTTCCAGTTAATAAAAATATTCATTTGAATTTTAAACTTCAGGAATCTTTCTTCAAGAAAAGTGTCTGTAAGACTGCCTGTGACTCAGTCATAGCCGTGGTTTGGGAATCGGCAGTAGTTGCTTTCACCATAGGCAGCTTTTAAAGAAATAAAGACACAGAGCCCTTTCCAGGGAAGGCATGGAGCATCTTCGCGTCAGGCTATCTGCTGGAAAAGTAATTGCAGCGTCTGTGAATGCTTATATACATCTTTGTGGCCCTGATATGTTACTCTGTAGTTGTTAGCCATCAGTTTAAATATCAGTGGGAAAGGACTGAAGCTAATCAATACAAAGGCTGTCATTGATTTCCGTCGCGGTGCTGACGGGTGGTGATGTGCAGCGGATGTCCGTCGGGTTTGGTTAGCAAGACTCCAGGTCTGACGCTCTTCAGAGCAGTTCTACTGAGTCAGTCCCACTTAAGTTATTTCTTCTCTGGCTGTATTGTTGCATGCTGCCATCCTCTCCGAGTAGTAAATTAAAGGGGAAAATCAATTTCTGGTTGTAGAAGAAGTCTTGTCTCCGTGTCAATGCCACCTGCAATACAGGGGAATGTGCTTGTGAAGTCCTGTCAGTTATAGAACAGCAGGTTGGGCTGGAAGGGAGCATTTCCACCTCTGTCCTGCCCTCTTCAGGGCCATTCAGGTGCTCTATAAAATGCATATCATTCAGTCAATAAGGAGTTAGCCACAAGAAACAGGCGGACTCTGCTACGCTTCAGGCACATTGAATAGGTTGAAGTTGGCAACAGTGCTGGTTTTAGATCCTCAGCTGCTTCGTTGTGGCTCCTTCCTTCTCGGGGCAGGGGGGTCAAGAACCGCCGTGCATGTAAAGCCTTCCATCCAAAGGGCAGTTACTGGAGAGGCGGGCTCCGAGTACTGGTGTAAGGAATTAACAAACAAGGCGGCTCTGACAGTTTTTTATTAATAACGTTTTATTTACATATGGAGGGGTTGATTCCCACCACAGAGATCATGAAGTCTTAAGACATCAGTTCATTCTCACCTCAGTACCTTCTTAGTAGTTCCATCAGAGTTCATGGTAGAAAAAGATAAGGACCTTCTCTTACTGTTGCCAGATCAGGGTCTTAATTATTGTAATTTGTTGTGGGCCAAGAGAAAAGAGACAGTTGCATGGGATGAGCACAATTTACTGACTTTGTATTTTGTGTCTTTGTATGGGTGCCTATCTCAAGAGTTACATCCAGTAAGAACCTTAGATTTGTACTTGTCTGGAAACGTACGACAAGAAAATTTCTAGACAATGTCTGGTTTGGACAATTTAGAAAACTAGCTCTAAAATCACTAACTTTGGAAAAAAATCTGTTTTATATACGTGCGTAGTAGAATATCAGTACTGAAATAATAATGAACTTTAATTTTCTCCTCTGCTTTAGAATTATATAGTTCTGCACAAAATGTAGGGAAGGACATGGAATCTGTAAGGAGCAGTTAGATGAAAATACACAATTAATACTTCATGACATATTAAATGTGCTAGTTCCCAACATCATTGAAAGCTTGAGAATTTTTTAAAGAATGTGGCAAGGCTGTTTTTTTTAAATGTATTTATTATCCTAACTCATTCTAACCAGAGGTAAGCGAATATGGTGTAGTGCTTAATTGTAGATTATGGATGCAGATATTCAATGATCACTTCATGAGTTTCCTCAAATTTCTTTTTATATTTTATCTTAGGGATTACTGTGAATGTCAGACTGCAATCCAAGCTCTGTACGATCTCTGAGAGTACAGCTTTTGCTGAGGTCCATGAAAGCTGAGCTTTTTTAAGCTATGGCTTAACTTACTTCAGAAGCTTTCAGCTAATCTTGGTAGTTTTCCTTCGTTAGCGGTGAATCCCTCTCCATTATTTTCACATCTTTCCTCATGGCTTACCACGGTCTGCTCGACAGAAGCAAGACAGCTTTTCAGGTTTAAGGGTGTTGCTGGTTGGTGACTAAAAACTTGCATACTGCATACAAGCCTTCTGTCGATACATTTTCTTTCTGTGCAAAACCCGATGCATATGAAGCACTGAAATTTATGTGGGATTTCAGTGTACAACTCAGTAGCATCGTATCCTTGAATAAAATCTGTAAAAGTATGTGGAAATCCTGCTCGATTGACTGTCCAGCATCTAATGATAAACTCTGAATCCTGGTGAAGCTCCTTCAGATGTTTTTTCTAGCTAAAACAAAGAATGCTTTTAGGTACTGTGCTGAGAGTGTTCATATGATGCATTTAACAGTCCAGAATACCTCAGACAGTAATTAAGGACTGCCAAAAGAACATCTGTTTACAGTCACCACTTCTAAGGATAAATTTGCATCATGAAATAGCTTGTGCTTGAGTACAAGGGCAATTAAAACCGAGAAGGACGATTTCACTGCTTTTTAAGGTCAATTTGCTCTCTGCTTGCCTTTGTGCTGCTACACAATTGGAAAAATCACTGTGCAATAGACTCCTTTACAAGACATACAGCAATGCTTTCTCCCTCTGTGATGTTAGCAGAGATAGCCTTGGAGTTATTGGGCATAAAATAACTTCTAAAACAAGTGAAATGCGGACTGGTTTCCCACGACTGGCTGAGGACGGGAGCAGATGATTCTTGGCTTTTGTATGTTCTGCTTGGTTTCTGCAAGCATCTGATGCTTTCTAGCCCTGCCTGCGGCACCGGTTTTGTATCTTGGCTACAGAACGGAATTAAGATCTTGCACATCTGGCTTCTGCACGTCTAATAACCCTCACCAGTTTGACAGAGGTGTTCCCAATCTGTTCCCTGTCATAGTATCTGTCTTCCCAGAGACTGGCACAGCTTTAATGTACCCTATTAAAAGAGTATATTCGTGCTGAAATTTTGTCCTGCTCAAAATCAGCTTGATACAGCTGCTCTAACGCTTTCCTGTTTGGGTCTTTTACTGGTTGACCACTCACTAACCTGGTCATATTGTAGAGTTGCCTCTTCAGACTCGAGAAATGCTTAGGCCCTTGCAAAGAGTGTGGCATATAAAGAGTAGGGCTGTGAGAGCCAGGACATCCTACAGGGGTTTCTACAGGCTATGGTATTTTCATACATAAGTGCGCTTAATACTGTTTGTGTGTGGTTTGGTTTGTTTTTTTTAAAACCTCTTGCATCTGCTCAGTGGAGAACATTGGAATTTCACTTACACGGTATTGCCAGGGGCAGGACGAGCCAAAAGGTGAAGGACACAGACATGCATTTCTTCTTCTCTTATGCTGGAAACGTGACTTAAAAATTAAGCCTTTACCTTAAGAAAAAAGTAATATATGCTTCCTCTACCAAAACAAAGAGTCAAAAATTGATGTTTGCGGCAGATGCTGGAGTGTCTGACAGCATACTTGGCTGAAATCTACCTTCTCTTTCCCTTTTTGTGTAGAGTATCAGACTAGATCTTAAGGATAAAACTTGTAGTCATATGTAAATTGTTCTGTCACCAACACCCGTGGGTGCATGTTCTGGCATGTATTTGCAATGCTGATGTTTGATGGTCTCTTCAGTCATATGGCAACCTGTCTGTGTGATACCACAAATGTAGCAATATTTATTTGCCTTAATTATCTCCCTGAAACAAAAGAAAACCATACCTGAACTTTACCTAGACATGTAGATTATGTCTAGTGATAAATTAATGAGTAGTGATTTTAGGACTTCATTTACAGTGTAATGCCACAACAGAGTCTAATAAGTAGAATTCAGAAAGCTAAAGGTAAAAATCAAGCTTATAATGTAATAATGGAGCTCTAGGAACCTCTAATAATGAAACATGTCAGAGTTGTATGGAAAAACAAGAACATTTGTCAAACCCTTAGAATAAACGTATCTAATTCTAGTATGCTGCTTAACAATAAATGAACTGTGGCATTTCTTTATTATTCCATTTGAAATAGTGTGTTTTGTAGGAAATAATATATGTAAATCTTATAAAATGATCTAAACTGTGACTGACTTTTTAATGAAGGCTCTAGGAATAATTGAACAGAAATTGTGCATGGCACATAGCCATGTAGGTTGCATCCCGATAACCATAGTGAAATTCAGGAAATAGTGAGGACGTGGTAAACTCCCAGAATTTTGCCTGTGTATTGTGTTGCCAGCAAATCTTGTTGCAGTAAGTTGCCTTCATTCACTGGTGTTTCCGGACATGGTTGCCATAGTTTTCAGGACACATCAGTTTCTGAGACTGTTAGTGTTTTAATCCCATACTAGAAGAGAATGGCAGCTGGAAGAGGATTTCATGTTCCCCTTACTGTCCTCTGATACACATTCGTGGTGAATCAAGTGTATTCTTACTAATTACCAGCTAAAATCAAACAAGCAGGGCATGAGCCTTTCCAGGGAAACACTTTTTCAGCTATTGCAGAAGCCTGTGTGCGTGTGTCTATTTATAAACACGCATAAATGCTTAATGGGCACAAAAGTGAAAAGTTTGCTTGGAGGATAATGAAGGGATTTTTCATTGCTATAGAAACACTGGGAGAATTTGCTTTGTCTTCTAGGTAGAAAGTTTGCTGGTTCAAAACAGGCTGGTTGGAGCACTGATAATTTGCTTGAGAAAGGACACCTTGCAGCTGTTCATGAACTGAACAAACAGTCCACTGCTTTAAAACGCTGACCGCGGAAGAAGCGTGGGTACGCCTTGTCAGAAGAAGCTAACATAATAGCGTTTATAACCTCATTTCTTCATCCTGTGACATTTTAGCATTTATACTCCCACGTTTCATGTCTTGCCAGCATTTCAACTTCCATGTTCTTTTCTCTCAGCTGCTGCTTCTCTTACAGTTTTCTCACTACTTTTGTTGGGGGTGATCTTGCAAAACCCTCTGTCCACATACTGACCCTGCAGAAGAATACTGTCTCAATTCTGCATTTCTACATGTGCTTATTATAGATAGAAACATTTGTGTCACTCCATTAAAACTTCCTGACACTTAGCATGACAAGATTTGGGTTTCAGCTTTTTCTATCGCTGCCAAACTTGAGCTGCTTGGACTGAAATTATTCATGTGGGTGTTTGCCTCAGGCTGCCTTTCTTTGAGGAGCTTCAGCAAAAAAGTTTAGCTGCTATGGGTAGTATTTGGGCAGCACCAAGTCAGATGCTTAATGCAAACAACTGCCCTGAGACTCTTGCGTGCCAAAACTCTTGAGCAAAGGTCTTACATCGGTGTCAGTGGTTTGACTTGTGCAGGGTTCAGATGCCAGCCCTTGGCAGCTCTAGGTATTGGTCAACGTTGGTCACACATGGGAGTTTTGATGGCTGGTGAAGAAAAAGCTGTGCAGGTGGAAGTGGAAGAGTAAGTGGGAAACATAACTGCTTCAGGCCGGCTCTCACTTCAGTATTCCTGACTATATCTTCAGAAGCAGTGCTCACTATTTTTAACTGGCTGCAGCAATTAAAAAGAAATGCTGTCTTTTCTGTGAACCGGAGATCAAATCTGAATCTCGTTAGTATAATGTTTCCATGGCAACATTTTGCGTGTTTATTCTGTATAGTTGAACGCAGAGTTTGGGATCAGACTTGACTTTATGTTCCATGGAAGTTACAAGTTAAAATTTTTAAAATGGAATGAAAACAATTATGCACAACTACTGTAGACTGATACGTACTTTTTGGTGGGATATCGATCCTAATACTCAATATGAGTCACTTCCAATTGATAGTTGGCTATTAAATAAATTTTTTTTATTACAGATTTCTCTTCAAGCCTGCCCAGCTATCAGTCAGACTTTTGTCATGAGCAAGTCTTCAGACTATGAAAGAAGAGTTTCTCCAAGAACTACAGATTATGCATGCTCTGTTACGAGTCGTGGTAATAGCATCTGTAGAAAATCGTGCCTTGTAGAACTAGCAGGCTTCTCATCCTTAAGGACTCAAGGAATCTCACTGAAATCCAGGCTGCAAATTAATCGAGAATACGCATTTTGCATGATTGCAAGCTTGCAGGTTATCCCAATATATTTTCAATGAAGTTGCACAAAGTGTGAGTCTGAGGTGCAACTGAAATTGTTGGCTGCGTTATCAAAATCTCATATCGTATTACCAGCGCCATTGAAGTGCAGCAGTGTTGGATACAGAGGGGCGCTCCCTGAACAATCAAGCACTAATACGGCACTGTGGAACTTTTTAACGCTACAAGGCTTTCTGTTACTGCAGTGACTTGCTGAAAACAGACAAAATACCAAAGTACAATAATAAGCACATCATTGTGGATGAATTCTATACCTCTTTTTAACTGACTGTTGCAAAACATTTGTGCTACTGGCTTACTGAGATATGTTTTCAATACTACTATTATGCTTCCTATTTATCACTGGTTTTAGTTATTAACTTGTCAATGACAAATTTCAGTTGGTATTATATATATATATATATATATGTATGTGAGCAGAAAATGTACAACTGGATTTCCAGGGTGAGAGGTGTAACTTACAGCTGTGTTTAAGGAATTTATAAAACCAGAGATTGATCTCATAGGTATGAACTGTATGCACAAGATGGTAGTTGTGCATCAGATTACTGAGGAGTATGCCCCAGTGTCTTTCAAGGCAGTGTTATTGATATCCTATATAAACTGAAAATGAGCTTCACAACATTTTCAACCTGGTGCCTTTTAAAATAGTATTCTAAATTAGGTTTGGAATATATTTATGTTCAGTACTTGAAATGGAAATGTACAAATCTCATAAGGGAATCTATGCATCCTACCATCTCTTTCTTTCTCTCTGTATGTATATACATGCCCACATGCACACACACATGGTTGTGAAGTGTGATGTTATGACAAGTGCTGTCATAGCAGCACTTCTTCTGCTGGGTGCTGGTAAGAGTGCAAATTAAAGGAAAGCAAGAGGGATTCTGGTGAGCACACTCCAGAAAGCCAAGACATGACTTGGAAAAGTACCAGTGGAAATTGTTTCAACCATGAAAATATAAACTGGGATGTAAGAAACAGAGGAGGAACAATACAGTACCATTAGATATCTGATTATCTGTGACAGAATTTAATGGCAAGCAAATAATCAGTGTATCATTTGAGCACAGATGTTTGAGTGTCTGAGGAATTATGTCTAGATACTTGAAGAATGGCATGTCTCTCTATTCTTAACATGTAATTCTGAAAACCAGCAGCTGACGGTTTGGGCAAAAGAAGAGTTTGTAATGAACAAGATCCCAGAACTGTACTTATTGTTCCACAAAATAAGCTGTCCTGGTGACTTCGTGGTATAAGACCTACTATGTATGAACAGTCGCACAGATCACGTATCATTAAAGCAACCATTAAGGTAATTACTACACTACAGTTGCTGGAAACACATTTAGAACCTGAAGAATGTGCTTTTCTGGCTTAAAATGGAGCACATTAAAAAGCTTGATGCCTTTTGATGGAGAACTTCTTGTCATGTGGTCCAAGTGATTTGATACGAAATGAGGAATTCATGAAGCCCCAGTGAACTCTGGGGACTGTCAAATCTGGTATGTGGTGGGGCGGGATGGCTTTGCAATAGCCTCTGTGTTTAAGATTAGCTGTCCGTGAGTTACAGCACAATTTTCTTTCAGTTAGTCATGCCATTTGCTCTTCCTTAAGTTTAGTTGCTTTTGGTGGAGAAATTTGATTAAATCGAGGTTTTAGTGTGTTCACATGCTCCCTAGTTCCACCAGAGCTTTTTTTCTAATGAAAGAGAAGTGGGCCGCAGGTTAAAGAAACAGCTGTTCTCCTAATGAAGTACTGCAGCGTATGCTCTTGAACATGATCTTTTGTATTCTAACTGAAGTCCTGTAAGTAAAAATGTCTCTCGACTAGTTCGTGTAGCAAGGTTTAAAAACCCCACCTGCCTGATAAATTCCGTGTTTTCTTCTGTCAGCCACCTAAAATCTTCAAAGACAAAGGTACGTGCTTTTTAGAGGCACTAATTTAGCAATATTGAAGAATAATTCTGATTGGTGATAATTGATTTTTATAACATTAAAGCTTCCAAGGTCAGTGCTTTGCTTTATGCTGTTCAGAAGGCTTCAGTATACCTTTACTTTACACGTGCATTCACAGGGTGGAAGTCGCTGATGTATTACCCTGAAATTTAATATTTTCAGAATACCATCTTCTTTGGTTACCTCCTGTTTAATAGAAAGTAGCTTGTGTCTGTACATGTTGGAATCGCAGGCTGTTTAACTTAGGACTAAGACTCTCTTTATTCACTCCTGAAATACAATAGGCAAGAAGCTATGTAAAAATACTCCCATGTTACATAAAATATCAGGACCATAAGAATAGGAGCTATTGCTCTAAACGAAGAATTAGACGTGATGAAAGGAAGAATTAACTTTCCCCATCTTAATAATTATATTCCTTATTCCTACAGGAATAACATCTTGTATTCACTGATGTCATGGTAATATTTACGATAAAATCCATTCCTAGTCAAACCAGTAAGACATAAACGATTATACTCATCCATATAAAATACTTTTACGGGGAAATGCTCTCAATCATGATAAGGTCACTTACTCTGATAATACCTCAGTTTCAGGTGTCCATCATTAACTGCCTATTTTAGAGAAATGCTACAACATTACATCTGAATATAACCAAGGTCTTTCCCTGGGAACTGGATCTGCAAAGAGAAGCTTGCCCTTCCATACTGCAGAAAATTGCATGTTTCTAGTGTCTAGGGAGCTTGGAGGCATGATGACAGTAATGTGTTCTTATTCCTCAAGCCTGTGCTTCCATCAGCTCTGGTGCTCTCTTTTTATCTCCCAGTTAAGAAATATGGACATCAAAGATGCAAGACTGCTTCATGTTGCATTTCTAATATATATACATATATATGTACATAAATAGAAGATATATTTTTAAAATAAGATAATTTAGAGGTTGGAAATTTTAACTGGGATAGAAACAAGTGATATTGTTCTTCAGAAATGTTATTTATTATCTTGAGATTTTTCCAGAATGAAGTATCACTGCTTTATTACGGTTGTACGTCCTGCAGTTTTACATGAAAATCCATCTAAGATATTTGGGACTTTTCTTTTTAAAGCTGCTGTTATTTTGCTTTGCACTTAAGATGTAAATGCAAAGCAAACCTCATTTATTGAATCTGTTAATCTCTGGATTAACAGGAGTTGTTAAACTGATTTGCAGAGCTTGTTTTGAGAGCCATTAAGTTTCACCTCTTTCCCCGTACTTGAGTGAATAGTGATTTTTAGGATTACTGCAGATTTTAAATTTGCTTCAGTGTAGAAACCATCATTTTGGAGCCTTCCTATGAATTGCAGTAGAAGCAGTGCTGCATTTCTCTTTACTTGTAAATGTACACAGTTTATAGAATACTTCTATATTATACCCACTATTCCAGAAGAAGAAATTGAATTTAGAGCCATTTCAAGATACTGGACGCTCTAATGTTTGTGTGAATGAAAAGATGTGGGTCTGAGTTGAACTTCATGTCTACTGTTGTAGGTCTAATTAAACAGCTCTATAATTTACAAATGAGTGAAAAAATCTCATAGGAGTTGTGTTTTCACTTTAGGCTAGCCTCATCCTTTTTAATGTAGGTCAGAAAATGGTTTTATTAATTCATGGGATTAAATACATTTAAATGGCATTTTTTTCTTCTGAAATTAATTCCATTATGGAGAGTTCTATGGCATTTAACAGGAATGAAACCAATAAAGTTTTCTATATAAATTGCATTAAAAATGTGCATGTTTTAAAGGAATTATCTGTTTCTTAGGGGGGTTTTGAACCCTTCTCCGGAATTGTATTGCAGGGCTAGAATTCTTTCTTCAATGCTAGGAGATACTTTAGGGGGACTATTCCTTTTGTGATATTTTAATAATACCTTCCAGAAGGGTTTCCGTCATAAGATGTTCTGCTATAATGCAATTTGTGGCATTTTCTTTCAGGTGATTCAGATGTTCTGCAGATTTGAATTTAAACATGAGGTGAAAAACGTTTGGTTTATTTTAGCAGAACCACAGGAGAACAGGGAAGGGAAGGAATGACTTTTACCTTTCCGATGTTTAAGATGTGCATGAGTCATATCTTTGCTGACCATGACCTGCTTTGAATCACATTGGGCTACGTGGAAAGTTACTGGCTGCAGGCATAGTCATTCAAGGACTTCAACGTCATGGATGAGTGAAATGTAGCCTGGCACCCTCTCACTCACCAGTAGGCAACGAAACACATAACAAAAATGTCTTTTAGAGTTTCTATTAGATTGCAAGAGATGCATGCATATACTGAAATCAAAGTAAATTAATATTTTTATTCGTAAGAGAGGAGCTATTCCTCTTTTTCTGTTCATGGCTATATTTCGCTTTGCCATGTCCAGTCAACTCATGAAAGTAGCTTTCCTATCTTGTTTTTTTTGGTATCACAGCTGTTGTGGTTTGGCTGACACAGCAGCCTTAAAATGTTTTTGATCAGTACATGCGTACTTACAGGTTTAAGGTTAGCCAGCAGCTTAGACTCTTCAGGAGAAAAGAGCATAATGTAAAATTGGAACCCCCCTGAGTATATGAGCTACTGGCACACTGGGCTTGGGTCCCTGAGGATGTCACTTGTGGGGGATTAGAAAAAAATATGTGATGCCTGGTGCGCGTAACAGGAAAGGGGAGAGCTTTGCTTCTGCTTTTACTGTAACTCAGCCGAGCCGTGGACAGAAATGAATTATTTTGTACGATGGCTCTGGGTCACAGGATAAGTGTTGCTTCTTGAGAGCAGATCCTGAATATCAATGCTTTCTCTCTTTCTTTACCATCAGAGACCTGCTGGCAGAAAATAGTCTCGGGAGGTTGGAAGTGGTGTTTTAAATCTTAGGAAGAAGAAATTGAATCATGTTTCAATCCTGCAGCACCTGACCCATGCCTCTGTCCTGGCCCACACTTAGTGAAAGGGTACGCCGTGCTTGCTATTTAAAAATCCATCCTGCCTTTACCCTTCTCTCCCTTGCTGTCTTCAGGAGAAAAGACATGGTTCTAAACTTCTAGGAAAGGGTTCCAGATCTTTGGTCCAAGGAAAAGCTGAAGGCGAGGTGCTGAAGCTCCAGAGATCAGAATTCAACATCCAGTTAATCCTTACTTTGTTAGCTAAGTCTCTTGCCAGGTGAGTGACTGGCTTTCTCCTTGCCAAAGTCTGCTTGATGCCGAACTTGCCATCCCTCTTAACACAAGGCTTAGCATCCTGTTTTCAGGGTGGGTATTTTTAAGTGAGGTACTGCAGTGCCATTTCTGATGTCAAAGTCACTTTATAGCTATAGTCCTTACGCTGTATAAAGACTGATTACAGTCTAATACGGTGTTCACAGATGTCATTATGAGTATATAATGACCCAACACACATGACAGCCTGCAGCTGTAGGCCTCCATTGAAGTAATTTTTATTCTAGTGAGTCTTTTCAAAGCAACTTCCTCCCAGTGCTTTCTTGTCACCGAGTTTGAGATGATAAGCTGGAGATAACAATGATTTTTCTGAAACACGTCTATTATTTAAAAGCCAGCAACAGCACTAAGGCTTGAATATTCAGCTTGTGTGGAACTGCAATGTCTGCAGCATAATTGTGTCGGAATAGCACGATGTGCACAGCTGCCCTAGATGCTGCCCTGGATGCTCCTTCCTTGTTGGAGAGCGAAGATCCAACAGATAAGAGCAGTCCCTGAGTAACAGCTCTCAAACGTCTCTGGGAAGTTTCCAGGGTAAAGGAGGTTGTAAGCTTTGAGCCTTGGGAAGTAACGGCTTTGGAATGAGGAAGGAAGGTTTTTTGTGGCGTTCAGGTTGTCACTGGTCAAAACGACCTGTAAAGGAGGCTCGTGCCCACCGCGCGCGTCGCAGAGGAAAGCTCAAGCTGGGGCTTGTGCCGGATCACCGATCAATACCCGTAGCACTTGATCAATATCTGATGTTACTCCTTCTCATTTGTTCATTGCATAATAAATCTACAGGACTCAAGCAGCACCCTGACCCGTATTAAGAAGCTGGAGTTCATATTCATGAAAACGGGAAGACTAGGAGCCAAACTGAGCACTTGGTGTTAGGGTAGATTTGGATTATCATTTACCCCTGGGGATTCCTCTATTGGAAGAAGGATCTTCCTGCAAGTATGTTGCTGGAGTTGAGTCCACAGACTGAAGCCATCAGTACTGTTGTAGAATAGTTTCTTACAGAGTAGACCTGTGTCTAGTACGGTGGGGAAAATGATGCAATATTCTATTACAGCCAGACAAACTTGTGCTTTGTTGTTAGCCGGTGTGATGTATGGTGCTTGAATGAGAGGGCTGAATTGAATTTTACTGCAGGCTCTCACGCCTGTGAACCTGCTCTGCGCTGGGTTTCTGTGTGTCCCTGTCAATGTCCTACCACAGGACCCTACTGCTTTCTACATAGACCAGGTAACTACCCATCTCCATCTTCATCACCAGGCTTTCAACAGGGAGGCACCCGGGGAAATTCTCTTGCGTATTAAACACTTGTAATCTTTGTTCATAAATGCCATGTCCTCTAGTTGCTATGTCACCTCTGTGGCTGACCTCTGGGATTCGGCTTTTTGCTGCTTGTACAAAGCTCACTCAATTTGAGAGATTTTTCCCTGGCTGGATTTGGTTCTGTGTTAGATTGTTTTTAAGCATCTTTTGTACATGAGGTGCCTTGACTTAACACACAAAATGCTGAACAAATCTTTCTGAAGATCAAGGTAGAAAAAAAGTGCATCCTCTTTTCCTTCAATATTTGAGTATTCTTTGCCGGGAGACCTGAGAAGTGATCAGTATGCTATTGAGTTTTGACTGGTAAATTGAAAAGACACAGCAATTCCATTAAAAGATTACCATTAAAAAAAAAAAACCAACCACCCCCCAGTTCTAAACTTTCAGATCAGTTTTACTACTCTTTTTCTTCGCAGCTTAATTTCTGCTGGATATTTTGAGTATCCTCAATGCAAAATATTTTGTCTATACTCATTTACGAACAGTATTTTTGGAGTTCATTTTTCAAAGCAGTGTGTATTAGCTTTTAATAAAACAAGAAGTTTCATTTTCTGGTTTGAACTATGTGCCCTTAATATGGAACCCTGACCTTGTACACTTGTCTTCTGTAGCCTGCTCTGTGGGGTTGGTTTTGGTCTGTTTATGTCCTTTACAGATTTGCACTAACCTTGCAGCTAATCTAATACTGATTTCTTCCCTAGAAGTTCATTGTTTGCAATTGGAAGTATTTTTCAGTTTGGATGCTATACTAATTTTTCACTGCAAAGGACTTGCAGTGTGTGGGTTGCTAGCTGAGGGAGTGAGGACAAGAGATCCACAAGTGCCCCAGGCGCAAGGTCTTCATTTCAGGTGTGAGCATTCCTGAAATACATGGTCATCTCAGCTAGATTTCATAAGGCTCTAAATTATAACCACATAATATATGTAATTATAAGATTCCTAGTCAACACGAGCATACTCATTGCAGTGGGGCAACTCCATATTCTGTTATGCTCTTACTGTGAAAAGAGAGTTTCGTCTTTTGCCCAGGAAAACTTTGGGGGCTTGGTGGTAAGCTAGAGGCCAGGGAAAGCTACATGGAGTCTTTCCATCCATAACAGCCCTTGCTTTTCAGTCCTGGTACTTCATGAGTATGTAATGTAACTTTTCTGACTCAAAACTAGGTATTTTATTTCCCATTTCAATTACTCTTTAAAATGCATCATCCGTCATAGTGTTTTAGCATGTGAATAGCCCTGGTGATTGCAGATTGAATCGGATCAGGGTTACAATAAGACATCTGTCAAGAAAATACACTTACCAGCAGTGTAAATATTGTATTCAGATACAAATGTGAATCCTTTTGAAATTACGCATTGATTTAGAACAAATGAAATGATATTTATCTCTTTTCTCTCTCTCAGCACTGTATCCCACAATATAGGAATGCTTGCTACTGCCAGTATGTGGTTGTCTAAGTGCCTGCATCCTTTCAAACCCGTGGGCTGCGGACAGGAGAAATATGGTTTCGTCCTCCTGAGCTGCCCTTTACTCCTTTATCTGGAAACTATTTTGGTAATTCTACCACTATGAGGAAGGGAGGACTTAGTCCTTTGTGCAAGTCCCCAGTGTTTCAAAAGAAGACTTTAGAGCTGTATACTAAAGGTTACAGTCGTGACGCTGGGGGAACATGCCTACAAACATGTAAGTGGTCTGGCCAGTAATTTGAATAATTCAAAGTACTCTAGGCTTCCTTGAGCAAAGGATTCATCCTCTTCAGAGCATCTAGCATTTCATACCTGAGTCTACGTGGGGGCAGTCAACGAAGGAGGCTACCCTGCTTCTTAACCGAATGATTCCTCTTTGTTTTAGTGGAAATCACCTACAGCTACAGGAGGCAAGACATTTGTTTAGCTAATGTCTAATGTTTAGCATTTCAGAGAGAATATTTTGGCCTTCTACTGTGTTCCTCTTTCTCTCTCCCCCAGCAAAAGGCAAGAATAGATAAGACGACTCCTTTCTCCTGGGGGTCTGTGGGAATTCACTGGATGGTGCATATTAGCCCTCTCTCTTACACAATGCTGTGTGATTGCATTAGGTGTATAGGTATGTAAATGATATTCCACTGTAGTGGATTTTGCCCCATGCAGATTTTCTCAATGTGCAGCCCAGCAGCAGACCTGTCTCCTGATTCACGAGTTTCTTCTCTAGCTGTTCCTGGTGCTGTTAAACCCTCCACCATTATACCCTTTATTTTTACGTGAAGAGGAAAAAAATGGTTCCTCTTCCCGTGTCCAGCAGAAACCCTTGGAGTAATCTCTTTCCTATGAAATCCTGTACCAGGCAACCGCTTGGGTCCTGCCCTTCTGGGCTGGTGCGTAGTTAGTCAGTTGAAAAGGTTAGTGCTGATGTGGTTTTATGAGAGTGGAGGAAGCTGTGAGTTACCATATGGTTTTTGAAAGGCTGCGGTAAGCCTTGATGTGATTATTTCTTTCAGCAGCTCATTTCTTGGTTATCTTTGTGTGTTATTTTTTTTCCCTCCTACTTCAAGAATATTCCTCACAAGCCAATTCCTTGACAAGAAAGGTGACCCTTATGATGAATGTGGAGACTTGCTTTTCAAAACATTGGGCTAAAACACCTGCTAAAATTATTTTTCTACACCTGTGTATGGCTCTTTCTCCCACCTTTTTCTCTGAAAGTAATGTAACATTTCAGTTGGTTCTGTCAAAAAACTGAAACAGCTATCTCAGGTTTCTGCCTCATGCTGATAAACTTCAGCTTGACAAAGTCACAGGGAACAGAAATAGGTTTGGCAATCAAAAGTCAGAGAAAGCATATCCGTTATTATTTGAATTGTGTCTTCTGTGTGTCTAAAAAAATAATAATAAAAAAAATTAAACAAACCAAATGCTCCCCCCCCTGCCCAAAGAAAAGCCTCTGCCAAAGCAGAACTGCTCCCTGCTTAGGCTTTTCTGTTTAGACAAGTACAAGCTGTGCTTGCGACCACTTCAGTTTGTGGAAGAAAGGCTCTTTCAAGCATGAATCCCTTTCTGGAACCTCTCTATACCTTGGAAGACAAGGATGAAAGGCACCAAATCTCAGTGAAGAGGTTTTGGACAGTGTCAGTGAGCTTTATGCTGCACGCTCACTCTCTGTTCTGCCTAAATCCAAGACTTGGAGGGGCTTTCTGTGGGTTGGGGATCCTTGCAGAGCTGAGAGCAATTCCATGCTGAAGCATGGAAATCTCTAGAAACCTGGGGACCAAAAGGAGGATTCATTTGGCCGTTTGTTGGAAAGCAGTAACAATTCTTCATCTACAGAGTTTTCTGTATTGGCTATTCCATATAAATAGATTTATTACATATAAGATGTCATTAATAATGAAATAAGTGACTGCTTTTTGACAAGCCATTCACAAAGCTCTGCAATGTTTTGCAGCATTGCAAGTTGGTCTTTTTAAATGATGCTGCTGTTGCATTAAACAATACGAGCTTGCAGTGACTGCTGGTCTGTGGAACAGTTGTGTGCCTGTGGAGTTATTTTTCAGGCGTTGAAACTGTTCTGTATGCATCTTGAGCTCATGCAAATTTTCAGTCTTTTACTGCTTTTAGGCGAGTAAACTCTATAAAATAGTCTTACAGTTAAACGTAAAGGCCAAATCCTAGAATTGTTTTCTACCTAAAATCAGTAAGGCAAGTCCTGTAGCCCTTATTCAGTGAGAGGTGTGCTTATTTGAGGCTGGATCCAGCCCCGTATTAGTTATTTTCATTCGGTGGATGTACCTCCCCTCCTTTCTTTCTCCCAAAGGAGATCTGCCAGCTTGTCTGGTCCAGAGGCTGTGAAATATTGGCAGGTTTCAAAACTAAATGTGTCAGCCTCTCTGACAAAGACTCAGTCAAAGGGCAGAGACGTTCCTATCGCCTTCTCTGGGACCAGCCGGCTCCGCGCTGGAGAGAAACCGGCTCCGTGAAATAAGAGCTGCAACAAGACGTTTCCCAAAGCGCTGCCTGTGAACGGGCGTTAATGTTGGCGACTGTGCAGGCTGCACCTCAAGCCTACTCTGCCGCTTCCAGAGGAGGAGGAAAAGTATCAGACCTGTGAGGCTGCAAGTCTTTTCTTTATGCTGTGAAACCCCATGCTGGTGGTCATTCAGCCGGCTCTGGCTTCAGACAAGGATCAGTGGTGGGAAGGGCCCTGATGCAGCTGCCTTTGCCTTGGGTCTGGAGGAGCCGCCTTGCCCGGTTTTAAATTTTTGAGTTTACTGGTGCTTTGATGGAGGATTTGGACTTGGTGATCAAGAAGGCAGGAGTTTTCTTTGGAGAGGAAAAAATGAAGCGTAGACTTTACATGCCTGTTGTCACACACATACTCCTGTATCTATGACACAACCACAGAACGGTTTGGGTTGGAAGAGACCTTTAAAGATGATCTGATTCCACGCACCCCCTGCATGGGCAGGGACATCTTTCACTAGGTCAGCTTGCTCAATGATAACGTTGGTTGGGTGAGAACTGTCAGTCCCACGTGTTTGCAAGAGCATGACATAAGAACGGTCCTTGGGACCTCAGTCTAGGCTTACGGTGATGTGGGAGGAACACAAGAGAGCTTTTAACTTGTGCTTCTTGGCCTTCGCTGTGGGACCTAGACAGCCCAGGCACTTAGAGTTGTCCTGAGATCAAATCACTTGCAACTTGAAGGTTTACAAATGGTAATCTTTTAACCCTTGGCTTTGGCCAGCTGCTGGTACTTCACCGCTAAGCAAATGAACTGTTTCAAGTTACAGGTGTGTTTTCAATTCTGACTGGAGGACCACACCCCCAGAGTTTCTAGTGATGTAGTAGTAATAATTCTGGCATCACATCATTTAATCATGCAGCCCCTGGCTTATCTGTTGCATTTTCAAAGCTGTCAAAATAGCATCCCTTTGGAGATCCCCCGTCTCAGACAGGGCGTTACTTAGGTCACTTGCCCTGTCCTTGCTACCTTTAAAAGAGGAGTTCAAGTGTTTCCATTAGCTGGGGGATTTCTGCCAGAGATGATTTTAACTCTGCTGTGGAATGAACAGTTCATTAAACTGGGAAATGATTTTAAAGCAGTCAAGAGCCTGGGGCTATCATAACAATCAAGGTTGCAAATGGTCCCCAGCTCTAAGGCATATTTCGTATTATTTAGAAGGATCAGGGATTTGCGTACTGCTTGCAACTTTGCAAAATCAGTGCTCTAGTTTTGAAGTCATCGTTTGGTGATGCTTCTTTCCATTAAACAAACTTGTAGGTGTATTCAACTATACTTTGTGAGGATGGGGAGAACCTATGTCCTTTCCTAAACCACATGTAACATGCCTTAATATATTAATGTACTTTCAGGCAGCAGAGACTAGAAATACTAAAATACCACAGAGCAGATTGTGTGTATTTCTGGTCCGCTTGGAAGCAGGAAGGGGAAATCGTTCAACAGATTGTTTTTGTGAGACTGATAGCCAAATGCTACAGAATTTCAAAGCTCTGCTTTAAATAAAAAGTGCTCTAATTGGGGGCATGTTCTTTTTGGTGTTTTTTTGTGGGTTTTTTTTAAAGACAGAAGTTGATTTTTAGACTTCCATCTGTAAGTGTTTGGATTCATAGCCATTTGAATTATGAAGGGTACATGTAGCACTTTGGGAGTGGTTTACAGTAAAAGTACATTTATGATGCTGTAGCACGTAGAAATAGATAATAAGGGATACAAAGAGCTGGGGTCCTGGAAGTAACAGAGCTGAGTTACTGCCATACCCCCCTGAAGTAATTTGCTCACGTTGGGAGGAAACTCAATGAGTCATGTATGTCTGTGGCTGGACTGACGCTGTGTATCATGCTATCTATCCCAGTGTGTTCTTTGCTGCTCTGTGAACACAGAAAAGGAACTTTGAAGATATCTAAAGAATCCTGATAAATATCTGGCTAATGTAAATGTGCCACAAGCCTGAAACAAGATAGAGAAGGACAGCAGGGATGTCATGAGCAAGTCTTGCCATTGTTAACAACTGTGATCGCAAAGTATCAAGACTGATTTTTAGGGAGTTCCATTATATAGAAGAGATGTTTAAAAAGCTTGTCAGAGAATGGTATTTTTCACTAAAGAGAAAAGTAAGTGATATGCATTTTAATAGGGCATGGTAGTATGTTGGGAAGGAGATTTTTCTTTCTCTCTTAATGCCAGGAAAAAATAAAACTAAAAAGGGTTTTCTAATGAATTCGGAAAGAGTGTAAACTTGATGCCATGGTTCATGATCAGATTTTCAGAATACTTGAACCTCACTGGTGAACAGGCATGTGTTGTATCTTTCATCTTTCGCTTCAGGGGAAAACTTGCTAGGATTTTATGCATTGAGACAAGAATCACCATAGATTCATATTCAGCAGATGATGAAAGGGTGCTGAAATGATCTTGTTTCTCCCATTATTCTGACTGATACAGGAGGTTAGCTTTGCTATTGAAGTAATATTTTTCTTGAATACTCTGTATTTACATGTCAAGTTCCCTAAATCACGAGAGAACAGTTTGTGTGCATCAGGAAGCTAGAAGACTTCTTAGTCTAATTTTTTTTTTTTTAATGCTGTCATTAACCCACAGTTTTACTACAGTTTTGATACCTTGCTTATTTAAGCTTCTGAGTGTAAGGTATAAATAAAACCTGTCGTGTTTATCTTCAACATGTGTCGAGATAATCAGTTTCTCTGGTGACTGTGCAGAAGCTTTTAATCTCTAAATTCTTAATGGCATTTCACTTTCCCTTCTTGCAATGAGAAAAATGTTCACACCTTGGAAGTCATGATTATTTTATTCATCATCTGTTTATAAATGATCACCGTCCATATTTTCTGTTTCTACATGCATTTTTTTAATTTTTCTACATTCTTAGTGCATTTGGAAGTCTTACCTACCTACTCGGGTGCAGGGTAGATGATGTGTTGGACTGATACAGGGCATGCAGCTGGCCCGGAGAAATGCAGGGCTTTTAATGAGGGCTCTGTGTTTAAGGATCCTCCTCGATCTAGTCTTTGCACTAGGAGCACAGTACAAATGAGCAAAGCCTGTTCCAGCAGATTTACGTTCAAGCGCAGCGTAGGTCCTTATTCTTGCAAAAAATCTCTGATATGCAGAGAAGACGGTACATTGATGCAGTATTTTCTGTAGCCCAATGCAAATCTAAGGTGCCTACGTGACTAGGAATTGTGAACTGAAATATATGTGTTGTGAAGCAATAGTTTTAGTCTCTGTCGAAGTGACACGGCAGATATAAATCACAGAAACTGCTGACTTCTTGTTTACTTGCTGTGGGGCAAACTTTCCGGCTGATCATTATTCTATATTTATCATGGTTTTCTGATACTTTGTGTGCTTCTAGCTCCAGTCTGTGATCATTATGGTGATAATATTTTGAAGTCCTGTCTGAAAATAATGTCAGTGCAGAGTAGTTGGACAAATGCAAACATGTGAAGGTCTAGGAAGTTACTTTTACTTTTTCCCCTCATCGTTGTGTGAGGTAGATAGAAGTGCGAAGGAAGGAAAATGTGAGTGTAATTATTTTGATTGACATTAAATGCTATTTTAGCAAAAGTTGAATGAGTAAAATCAAGTTTTAAAAAACCTAACTGATTCCTCATGTCAGCCAGCATGTGAATGAACACTATGAATAGTGATAAATAAGCTGATTCATTGATGAAAGGTCATCATAATGGCTTTCAGGGCAAATAATTGTTTAAAATATGATACAAAACCACACTGAAGTCCCAATAAAGATAAACAGGATTGGAAAGTAACCTGTATAAGTTGTGCTGGGCAGCAGAAATTGCTTAGTGTGACCATGACATCTTTAAAATGGAACTATCTTAAAGGGTGTTGCTTCTGTTCCCTGTCCTGAAATGTTGGTCGTTGTAAAGAACTTTAAGGAGGTGGGGAAAAATCATCTGTAAGTAGGTTTCATGAAATCCGACTGCTCTTTTGATACACAGATAAAAAAAAATCCCTCCACTTCCTGACAGCCCAAGGGAAATTTGGTATTCGTCACCATACAGAGTAATGAAGTATCTTTTCATGCTGGATTTCTTAGTTTAGGAGACATTCTGTTTGCAGTAATAACATGGGAAAGGAAGCAAGTCCCAAGTGGAGGCCCAGAGCTCCGACTGCCTCTGCTTGGGAACATTTTTCAAAATATTAGAAATGATTTTGAAGTTCCACTGCAAAAAAAAAAAAAAAAAACACACCAAAAAACCCAACCACCAACAAACGTTGTAAAGAGCAGTTCAAGATTACCAGAGTATTAAGGCACTACATTGATTCATTTGTTTATTCTAATATAGGCAACTGTTTCATAAAGCAGAATAGATTAGGTCAGTTCAAATAAAATATACTCTCTACAGGTGACTTCCCGCACTATTTAGTTTCCTCAAACACTTGATTAACAAACAAGATAATATTCTCTTGTCACTTCCAAGCACTTCAATCCTTCATTGCTTTCTCTGTTTCAAGATGACCTTAAGAAAGGAAGAAAGGTAGGAACAGTGTAGAAGAGGCAAGGGCTGAGCTCAGCTTTTGTTTGCAACTCTACCTGTGGACTTGCTGTCACGAGTTGCATTTGCTGAGCTTCTGCTTTTCCCAACTGCAAAATAGATAGAATCATCCGTGCTGTTTTCTCCGAGGCTTGGTTTGCTTCTGTTTGTGCAACACTATGATAGCCTTGAGTAGGCAGTTCTGTGGCAGTGCCAATGAATCCCTAGGATGCTATGGTGATAATTATAAATTGTTTTAATCAAGCATTGGGTGGGGCAGGTCAGAAGGACAGGTAGAAAACTGGATCATCAGTGCTGGGCTGGTACCAGTCCTTGTCAGAATTAGACTGCTACTGGCCCAAATACAGCAGTCAAAGTCTGGCAGGGAGAAGGTGGCCATCTGTGAGATGAGTGCGTGACAGGAGCCCTTGTCCTGACTCTCTCAGGTTATCTGCCATGCTTAGCAGGCCAGACGATGAATTTCTCTTCAGTGAGAAAGCCGCTCCTCTCTATTCGTCGTCAGGAGAGTTACTGAGATGCTGCTTCTTGCTAATGTCTCTAGGGTGTGACGTGCTGTGCCTGACTCTGTCGACACCAGCACAGTGCTCGGCTTCTCTGGTGGGTTACTGTATTTTGTGTCTGGTACCCACCGGGTCTGGGGTGTCCGTCATTCCCTTTCCTGCAAGGTGGATTGTGGACTAGCGTAAAAATGATCTTCGCTTTCCCCTTGGCCCATTTCATGGCTTCCTGTGGTGATGAAGTGAGTCTATCCGGCCTGAAATCATCTGCAGTCCTTTGAAGAAAGCCAATTCAAATGCTTCTTGTTATTCATTGTGCAAGACTAGCTTCAGTGCGGCGGTTGAGCATTTAAATTGGCCCTTTGCCAATGCTCAAGTACACTTTTGGTAGCCTAACCTCTCACGGTTCATGAGCTCTCTTCCTTTTTCGGGTACCTTTGTGGACTGTACAGTAGAGAGCTCTCATGGCATTACTTTATTTTACAGCATTTCGCAAGTGCTTCCTTACTTGAGAAAGTTTGATTGCTGCTTCCCCCCCNNNNAGCCCCCCCACCCCTCCACCTTCCACCCAAGTAAATTTTTGGGTATGCCAGAACGGCCTATCTTTTCCAGAAGTGCTACAAGCTCCTGGTCTGATGGATGTTGGCAGTCCCCAGGACTCTAGGATAGATTATATGGAATCATCCTATTAAGTTTACCACAGCTCAGCTCTACCGTTTTTGCAACAGTATCTATAAAATCAATATGGAGAAAATGTTCCGATAAATCAACGGTCGAAAGAATGGTAAATAGAGGTTCATTGAAACAGAAATAAGCTTTAAATACACCAAATCTAAGGTGATCCTTGTAGAAATAAAGAGTGTGAGCTTACTTCAAATGAGAAATTACCCTGGAAGGCAGCAGCTAAAAGGACCTGGGGGTAACAGTGTACGAGCAACAGAACATATGCTCTCTGTGTGATGCTGCAACCAAACAAGGTGAGATGCTCTGCAGGGGGATAAATAAGGGAGCAGTAAAGAGGAGCAAGGAAGTGATTTGTCTCTTTACAGCACTAGCGAGAATGGCGATACGGGTATATGGCGCTGAGCTTTCAGTAACTTCTTTTAATGTTGTGACATGCAGGTGGTGATTTCAAAGGGACTCAAAGGTCCGACACTTTTGAAGGCAGATGAAAATTCATTGTAATGAGGGAAGGATCAGGCTATTTAGTACTTTAAAATCAAAGAAGAAAGGAGAGAGGAAGTGAGAAGTGACAGAATATATATAAATCTAACAAGAGGAAAACCAATAAAACCTGAGCAACCCACCCACTGATCACCCAAGCACTTCAGACTGGGGGTGCCCAGCAGCTGGAAGCTGAAGCCCGACACGTTTATCTTGGAATCAGATTTTTTTTGGTTGTTTTTTTTTTTTTTTTTCCCCTCTCCATTGCAATGTGGTAATCAACCACTGGAGCTAATTACCAGGGAAGTTGTAATTCTTTCCATAATCTCACAGTTGTTTTAAATCAAGACTGACTGCATCCGTGGAAGGTGCGATTTAGCAAATGCACATTACTAGATTACTAGACTACAGCCTTTGGCCTTAGAGGAGCTCAGGGTAATGAACTAATATCCTTTCTCAATTTATCTGTGCATTCAGGGCCTGCATGACCTTTTCTGTCAAGTCAGCTTTGTACCCTGCCCCACACCACTTCTGGCTCAGGTGTTTTTTAGAGTATGGGCTGATTACAGGAATTTATCAACTCTCTCGATTTTTTTTTTTTTTGCTACCTTTTTGCTTGTAGTAAGTGACTGGAATGATAAAATTAACTATATATATTTTCCATTTCCCTACTTATTTGATTGGACGACGAATGTTCTTATGATTAAACAGGACTACCCTGCTCGCTATGGTGCATAATAACTTCACGTACTGGATGCTGCTTGAGTTTTTGCCCAGCTCGCAAGCACACGTACGCACACGTGTGTGTACATATTAAAAATAGATATGTGAAAACATAGGAAGAGGTTTTTAAAAAAAACAAACAGGCAAAATAAATATGGTAGACTGTAGGGGGAAGGGCAATTATTAAACCACTTACCTCACTTTTAACCTGACTGCAACTTGAGATCTAGGTTATATTAACTAACCATAGTTTCTACACATCTAAAGCTATGGGCGCTACTTCTCTCAATGATCAAGTACAACTTCTGAATTTTTGTTGTTCTGTCCTCTGCTCTTGGAGGCCTTATGTTCCTCTGGACACCAGATATTGGCCATTTAATCTTAAAACCAGGCATGTGGTGCATGTCATAAAAATAATGGTTTCAGTTCTTTTATTTCAGTTGATTTTATGCACCAGTGATCCCTGTCACTGTTGTCTTTCCAGTTTGGGGTTTATATATTTATCTCAAAGCAAAATTCCTATTAAACCAAGAAGTTTCAAGGACAGCAGTGAATTTCATTTTTGTTACTGGGCAGTGCTTTACGAGCTCACTCAAAGCTTTGTGAACTCTTCAGTGGCCACGAGCCAGGCGTTGCAGACTAGATCCCTGGCTAGCGTAAATGACTTTCACACTTACTGCATCATTGATCTGAATGAAACTACGATGCTTTGTACGAGCTGAGGATCCAACCTCTTTCTGTAAATCCCAGAGCCCGAGAAATTTTATACGGCTGTCGGTCCAAAACAGACTGAATTGTATCAATCTGTTTACTGTAGCTCTTCTAAAGTGCTGCTGTGAACTACTTACCGACTACCATACGCTTCAAGTGAGTGGCCCGATGATCTGCTTGATCATCCATCCAAACTGTTCTTTCGTACATACGGGAGGAGGAGGAGTCCTTTTTGACTGTGTCCCTCCAAAGTGCTTTCCTCACCGAACGACGTATTGCAATCTGTGCCACATAACAGCAGAGACAAAAACAACTTTAATGGGTTTGAGTCCTTAGTCACCATGGCTGAATTTCTGATACCCTGGAGATATATTGCAAGAAAAAAAAAAAAGCACATAATTTCTAGTTTGTTAGTTCTATTTCACTGGTATTATATTGCTTATTTGGTCGTAGTTTGCTTAAGTATGCAAAAAGGGGGCATGGAAATGACATTTACTGGAAATGTGTTGAACTGGCTTGATAAAATTTGAATTCCAGCGCACTGGAGCATTTTCTGGTCTGTGCACAAAGCTGATAGTTTGGCACGGGTTCTGCTATTTTGTACCCAAAAAAGCTTTTCCTATGCTTGTGTTTCCTATCAAAAATGGTATCATCTGCACCAAGAAAATAGTTACTATAAATTTGGATAGCAAAGTACTATGTTTTTTTCAGTAAAACATGCAGTGAATATTTATGGAAAATCTCCTATCATTCAGCTAGCTGTTTGTGAACAGCTTGCAAATACAGATAACGGGAGCTAAAGCAACTCCAGCTTTTTATTCAGCAATCTGCCCAGTGGCAAAACTTATTTTTCTGTAGAACTTAATTTTCATTGTATGCATCGCTAGAGATCATCCCCAAATTACTATCTTCTGAGCAAGTTCTTGGGGATCAAACCTACTGAATTCCAGCACCAAACCAGAAATAACTTTGACCTTCTGACAAAGCCAGTGTACATTCATTACAGCAGACTTTTTTTGCATTTGGCTAGCCCTAGGAAAATAATTACGATGACTTCTGGTTATAGCATAAACAAAGATCTTTCTCTTTTTCTTCTTATTAGCCTACCGAGGAAATTTAAATGTGGCTATTTCTGCTTTCACTATATGGCCAGCGGTTCATTACTGCAAGAGGGTTTTTCTAACAGGTCACATGTATGTCTGTTGCAGATAACTTGAGATTTGCAGGGACTATTTTTTGAGATTTGTATGAAACTTATTTCTATATGCTGCTTCACAAAAACTTATGTCAGGGTCTGTGTCACCCATTGCTTATGAATATTATATTATGGTAATAACCAATTACTTGTCAGAGCTGCAGATAACATTGGTTTTTAATTTGGGGTAGTAAAAATAACTAGATACTTCTCTACTAATTTGCACTGTGACCAAATATGTCAACTTTTCGTAAGTGAGCCCATTCAATTTGTCTGGAGGTGTTTCTGCTTGCTTTCTTTTAGGGTTGAAATTTCTTGACTTGGTTGGACACAGGGATGTTATACTCTGAAGCATCAATAAGCCCTCATAGGCAGATCGAGCTTCGGTCTCCTTAACCTGACCCCCTTTGTGCAGAAGGGTTAAATATTTGTTGGTGCAGCAGATGGAGCCGGCATGACTCTCAAGCCCGGTGCCTGTGGTGGTTAGCTGGGAGGCAAGGAGACATCCACTCCCATGTCTGTGCTCTTCAACATTTTCTTTACATTAAGCATTCAGCAGAGCAGCACAGAAAGCTACGTTTCCCTGGCGAATAGTCAGAGACCCAAACCAGTGGGCTATGAATCCTTTTTCTGCTTTTCTTGGCTCAATGAATATTTAATTCATCCCTGTGCAACAGTTTAGCTTTGGTAGAAAAGATCGATACCGTTGTCTTTCCTACCTCAGACCGTCCTGTATCTGGAGGTTTAAATATTTCCTGTCGCAGGTGGCAGCTTAAATAAGACAAAGGATGGAACTGAGCTTGTCTGCCATATCTTCTGTCACTGGTTTAATGCTGGCAGTAAGAGGGATGAGAAGAGAAGAGGGAGCAGCACCGTTGCCGTCTCTTTCTCTGGCACCTCGTCCACCAGATACGCTTGCAGATCAGGTGCCGAATGTGGGTCCTGCAAAGGCAGTGGGTGCCAGAGCCCCGTTTTAGAAACCCAGGCACTTACTGATGGGCACCGTCAGGACTTGGGTGGCTCTTGGAAATGCTTTAGGCAGAGTTTTACGTGCATAAAGAATCTTAATACGGAAAATTTAGGTCCTGTGAGGTTTGAACTGACTCTGCAATTGAGTAGTAGCTAAGGTGGGGAGGGACCTCCACATGGATGCAGTCTGTGGTGTTTGAACCTTGTTTCTCTGCCAAGGGAGCTCCTGTCTCTGCCCACTCTAGACGGAAGAGGAAAATAAGACCGGAATGTCAAGTCTGGCTTTGGTTCTGTATGATATTGCACGACAAACTGGGGTCTAGTGTGGGGTGGCTGTGTACACTAAAATAATGATGTAATACTTTAATAGCTATAGTTAAGTGCATTTTAAAGCCATTTGCAAATTGCATTGCTTTTCCTAGCTGTGGGAGGTGAGCTTTGTTTGAAACCTCAGACTTGGGATAGAACTTCTCAGCATGAACGTAGCTCTTAGTTGATCAGGGGAGGATGTAACAAGTTCATCTGGGCTAGAGCTGCTTTGGAGGGAAGACTGAAAGCAGATGTTGTGTATGGACAATGAGGACTTCAGGAAGGCTGTTTGGTTGCAACGCAGAGATGGGTCCAGTGTACGCAAACAGTGAAGAAATGTTCTTGCTTCACTTGTCCAATTCCAGAGCAAAACCTTTGCCGAGTCGGAGGTGCAGGTTCAAAGAGGAGGATCCAGAAAGGACAAACTGGAACTTTGCCCACCAGGAATTCACCTTAGATTTTGTTTTGCTTCCCCAGCGTTAGTGCCTCGTGCTGCTGTGTAATCTGCACTACCTTGGCAAAACCCATTAATGTCAGTGGGAATAGTATTCAGTATACTATCACTCAGTATTTGTTTTGTAGCTGTACCAGTATCGCTGTCAGAGCTGAAAAGAAGAAATACAGTTTTTAGTTTTCCCAAATGGGGGAAGGATTGTCATTCAGTTCTGGTTTTGTAGCTGTAAAGTCACAGGATGTAACACATCTACTTGTACTCATTTGGGATATTAAACAGAGGAAAGGCATTGGAAAATTCTCATACTAAGCATTGATCTTGTTGCGATTACTTCATGAAATGCTTGTACACATTTCGTTTAGGATGGGAGCGCTGTGCTGGAATATCTGTCATACGGTAACAGCTGTCAGGCAGATAGGCAGATGCTGCTTTGTGTACATAAGAAAAGGCTTGGAAATATTCCGAAAAATAAGGGAAATTCCTTCTCTGAAACTTTTTTAGTTCTAGTTAGGTTTAGTACCCAGCTGGCTGGGACATGATAACTTATCTTAGGAAAAATTAATTTGAATTACTGCATTACGTGTGGTACGCGTGAGCTGTAGAGAAGGGAAATCTAACCTCGCTCTGTAGCCGAGTGCTGTTTGGAAGTTTGGAGTGCCGGGCATCTAAATTCTTCTCTGCCTGATCCCACAGCAGTCCATGTTCACAGGTTTCCCTACAGAAAATAGTATGCCGTGTACTCCATTCTCCACCCTGTTCCCCCCAAAAGCCACAGCAGAGCAGGGAGGTTTTGAGTAGCGTTACTCTCCCTGTCCCCAAAATGAGAGATCACACACAAGTGATTCCACTTAGCCATTTCTCTTTTCTGGTATTCTTTTGCCTAGCACTTAAATAGCTGGTTTAAGGATTTTTCAGCATCGGTGTGGAGCTTCATGTTCTTTAACAATGCAAGTGGCTGATACAGACGGTAGAGGACATGCAGTACATAACTTGGATTCTGGAAAATAAAGTAGAACCTTATCCCAAAATACTGCCATAACCAGTTTATATAGCTCAAACTCCCATATATTTGCGTGTATAAGCCTTTTACAAAAAGTGGCAGCTTGTATGTCCCAAAGCATGTTGCCAGTTATTAAACACGCTTCTTCAGGCTGGTTCACAGAGAGCTTTGATTCAGCAGTGAATCAGACCAGAGAGAAACATTCATTCCTGTTATTTGCAGTGCTCTAATTTCCCTACTCAAGGCAAGAAAATAAATGGCACTAGAGCCCTGGAGCTTAACTGCGAGACATTAGCAAAAATCTCACTGGAAGGTCTTTTAAATTTGTGATATCCTTACCCTTTGTGTGCTGACTTCTGTTAGCAGCTCATTAGGCTTTCTGGGTTGTGTTTCTGTCTCTGGTGTGATCTCACATTAGGTATTATATAAAGTAATGTTTTAAAAGCCTGAGGTGTAATGTTTTTATATTAAACACAAATTTTTATACAAGCACACATATATTGTGTAAATATTCAGATATTTAAGTGAAGTTGGGTTGATGTGAGCCGCGTGTCCTTTCCTACAGAAGGAGGATACTACTTCTTGGGTCATGTGCATTTACCCAACAAGGACAGCTTAGCAAGGTTTCTCTGGAAAATATTTCGTATGTGTTTTGAAAAGTATTAGAAATGTGCATATTATCAACTGCACAAAATTTCTCTTAAGCATACATTGCTCTCTATTTGGATGTGATCAGGGATTTTTAATTATTCTTTGGAATAATAGAAACAGATCAATATTTTCTTGAAACCTACCTGAAATAAAAATTCTCTTATTTGGGGCTTTAAAAAAATAAAAAAGTACTGAGGGCTGCTTAGTCATGCAAATTCATGTATAATTAAATGCCACAGCACTTTCTTGGAAGTCAAGAGATTTTGAAAGTGAATAATAACATAGGCTAGAGTCCATTGGCAAAACATCACAGCAAGTCACTCCTCTGTTTTCTGCAGGCTTGTGAAAATATTCATGACCCTAGCCAGGTTGCCAGTCCTTCCTTACATTTTATTTCCTTTATTCTTGCAGATTACAAAATCCCTTATTTTGCCACCATGTTTTTTGGAAACATCTTTCTGACCTTCTGAAGTTTGCAAATGCCTCCTACATGTAAATGAAATGGTAATCACTAAACTGGTCATTACCTAACAAATGAGAAACTCAGTTACATCTAATAGTGAGTCAAGTCACGCTCAGTATTTAAAGCTTCCCTTTGTGTGTTTGTCTGTTATAAAACTGTATATTCCAGCAGAGGATGCTTCAAGGTTACTTTAGAGTGGTTTTGCCCTATTTAAGTTCTTTAGTTCTGGGTTTTTCATTTGTGTAATGACTCACCCCTGCGGTTTTCGGTGAACTTGGAGAAAATGGCATCCTATTTTGTCTTGTTCACCAATTTGATACATTACTCTATTACAGCCACAAAGAGATACAGTTCTGTCAAAACCTGCTTTGCTCTACAAAAACAGACCCTGACCCAGAGGTATCACAGTCATAAAAAGATTTTGAAACAGGCTGCAGCACATTTATCTCTATGGCTTGGCTCAGAAGGAACACACAATTTTCCAGCATCTTCTCCTTTCCTTTCATACGGATCACGTCTGAAGGAGGCCAGGTGCCTAACCAGATCTCGTCTGCGCATCCGTGACACTGTTCCATTTGTGTTTGGATTAGCTTATACTGATTGGCTTGGAATTCTGATGCATTCAATTACAATGACAGGGTTTTTTCTAAATAACAAGAATAGAAGACAACTGACAGGACGAGGTGGGGAAATATACTGTACAGAGAAATAATATCTATGAAATAAGTTCTTGTGTGGTGTCTCAGATATTTTTAGGGAATGAAAATACCAAAATGCATGCTAAGAAATGGGGTTTGTGTTGTGTGTGGTCTCCCAAATTTGCCAATCCCTGTACTAACGTCACAACTGATTTTTGTCTTGGCAGATCATCTAAGGAAACGCTGATGGATTTAATACACACAATGGCTTATATGGAGACTGCTAGACTCACGAGCTCTCCAGTTCTCTTGATTTTTAACTCTAGATCTAAGGCACGTAAAGAATTACATGCTTTCTCTTCATCAGGAATTTTGGCATGCTGCAAAAAATATTGGGTGAAGTTCTAGGACTCATATGTTTTGCAGGGATTCAAAATATCTAATACCCCTTATTTCTAAAATAGCCTACGCTTGAAAGGCCTAAATTAAGAAAACTGTGGGAAGGCATGGTAAGAAACTAGTTATTTTCTTAATAATAGCAATGTGGTTGGATTTGGGTGGGCTAAATATTAAATTAATGGTTGTGTGGGCATGCCTGAAAACTGTAGCAACTGAAATTGCTGTAGTTGCAATTGCACAGCTGTCTGTTTTATGAAAAATATCCTGGGATTTCTTGATATCACAGCTATTGCTTGCTCTTTCAATTACTAGTCTGTTTATGCACATATGGAAGATGCAGACTATTTTTCCTATCAAGAAGGCTTCCTTTAAATATGACTTTGCCATGGATTTATCAGCACAGGTTACAGGAAAAAATACTGATTAATATTAGAATCTGTGTCTCCTGCCTATCTTCCTGAAACAGCATAGCATGGCAGGAGCTGGTAAAGATAAACTGACTGCCTTTTTTCAAATATTATTCCATGCATGGTACATACATCCTTTTTTTTGGTTGCAGTGTAAAGTCTGGGTTTTGATAAATATGAATAACTGGAAAAAAATTTAAGATGCTTTGATTCTTCTTGATTATTCACACTCTACAAGGATTTCATGGCTAATTTACGCAACAATGTGGCTATTCTATGGAGAATGGCTTCCTACACCTATTGCAGCAAGCTTAATGGCTTCTGGTCTGACCTTTCCTTCAGAGGAATAGTAACATGGGATTTTAGTATTTGAAAGGACAATAGAGAAGAGGGGATATTTATTCACATGCATTATTCAAAGCAGAAAAGAACAATTGCAGCCCAACTCTCCTGTACCCTGAACCATTACTGTGTTCGGATACCTTCAGAAGCAAAACGAGTGTAAAATATTCCGATTGTAGAGCACTACCCACCTATTCGCTACCCTCACGCTCCCAGAAGTAGGTCTGATTGATCAGCTGGTGGGTGGGAAAGGAAGAAATTAAACGGGAAACAAGAAGGCTGTGGCTACACCAATCCTGCATAGTTATACCAATACTTTTTTACTTTTTTCAAACCATACTGAGCAGTGTGCCTGGCACATAAACCGCTTTGTAATAGCAGGAACCTCTTTGAAAGGTCTGCAGTGATGTTCAGAAACCTGTTCTTAAGTTTAGGTGAAAGCATCTTCCTCCTGTTCTTGCTGCTTATGATTAGGGCGGTAGTGTAATGAACCAGTATGGTGACTATTACCTAAAATTCTAGTTCAATTGACCAAGTCTGAGTGTGATATGAACATTTTCAGATCTTTTTTTAGGAAAAACCCTGAAATACAAATAATGGCAGTTCCCAGGAGGAAAGACAGGTTCAGAACAAGTCAGGGTGATGTTGTACAGACATGTGTTTGTATGAGTGAATGAGGGTATAACATAGGTCTTTTCTGCACTTTTGAACTTCCTAATTGGTAAAGCCTTACAGTTGTGTTTAACAGTGTGGGATTAAAAACAACCTCTCATGTCTGAAAAAGGGAGGGGGGTAAGTTCTCAGTCACTGTGCTTTTTTTCTGTGGATCACCAGATCTATATCATTAATTTTTTTGCTTAAATTTCCTAACAGTGCTACCTTGTTTAATACAACACAATAACTTTCTTATACCTTTTTTTTTTTCCATGTTTTCCTGAAATAGCATAAGATTTCTCAAAGGGCTGAGTTGGAGTGGTGACATTAGTAGTGATGTTGAACTCAGTTATTTGTGAAAGTACAGTATTTGAGTTTGAAGATGTTGCTGTGACAAATACTGGGAACTTCAGTATCATTTTTCTAAATCAATGAAGGCGCACATATTTTGTTACTAAAATTGTTAGAGCTGTAGGAAATCAAGTGAAGAAAGCTGTCTTCCAGAAAAGTGTATAAAAAACCTGGATGCATAAGCATATTTTTAGGGTTTGCAAAACTGTTCCAGAAATCTGAGACTGACAAACATTCTGCTTTGCTCATTATGATGGGAGTCTGCCATAGGCCGCCCGACCAGGAAGACCAAGCGGATGAGGCCCTCTATAGACAGAGAGGAGCAGCCTCACATTCACAAGCCCTGGTCCTCATGGGGGACTTCAGCCACCCCAGTATCTGTTGGAGGGACAACACAGCAGGGCATAAGCAATCCAGGAGGTTCCTGGAATGCGCTGATGACAACCTCCTTCTCCAAGTGATGGAGGAGCCAAGGAGGAAAGGTGCTATGCCGCACCTTGTTCCCACCACCGAGGAGGGGCTGGTGGGGAATGTGAAGCTCAAGGGCAGCCCTGGCTGCAGTGACCATGAAATGGTGGAGTTCAAGATCCTGAGGGCAGTGAGGAGGGTGCACAGCCAGCTCCCTACCCTGGCCTTCAGGAGAGCAGACTTTGGCCTCTTTGGGGATCTGCTTGGTAGAGTACCATGGGATACAGCCCTGGAGGGAAGAGGGGCCCAGGAAAGCCGGTTAATATTCAAGGATCACCTCCTGCAAGCTCAGCAGCCGTGCATCCCAACAAAGAGGAAGTCAGGCAAAAATGCCAGGAGGCCTGCATGGATGGACAAGGAGCTTCTGGACAAACTCAAACACAAAAAGGAAGCCTACAGAGGGTGGAAGCAAGGACAGGTAGCTTGGGAGGAATACAGAGAAATTGTCTGAGCAGCTAGGGATCAGGTTAGGAAAGCTAAAGTCCTGGTAGAATTAAGTCTGGCCAGGGATGTCAAGGGCAACAAGAAAAGCTTCTATAGGTACATCATGGATAAAAGAAGACTAGGGAAAATGTGGACCCTCTCTGGAAGGAAACAAGAGATATGGTTACCTGGGATATGGAGAAGGCTGAGGTACTCAATGAATTTTTGCCTCAGTCTTCACCAGCAAGTGCTCCAGCCACGCCGCCCAAGTTGCAGAAGGCAAAGGCAGGGACTGGGAGAATGAAGAACTGTCCACTGTAGGAGAAAATCATGTTCGAGACCATCTAAGGAACCTGAAAGTACACAAGTCCACAGGACCTGATGAGGTGCATCTGTGGGTCCTGAGGGAACTGGTGGAGGAAGTGGCTAAGCCACTATCCATCCTATTTGAGAAGTCATGGCAGTCCAGGGAAGTTCCCACTGACTGGAAAAGGGAAAACATAACCCGCATTTTTAAGAAGGGCAAAAAGGAAGAGGCAGGGAACTACACTACACTACTACTATGCTAAGGCACATGGAAAATAAGGAGGTGATTGGTGACAGCCAACATGGCTTCACCAAGGGCAAATCATGCCTGACAAATTCGGTGGCCTTCTACGACTGGGTTACAGCACTGGTGGATAAGGGAAGAGCAACGGACATCATCTGCCTGGACTTGTGCAAAGCGTTTGACACTGTCCCATGCGACATCCTTGACTCTAGATTGGAGATACATACATTTGACAGATGGACCACTTGGTGGATAAGGAATTGGCTGGATGGTCGCACTCACAGAGTTGCGGTCAATGGCTCCATGTCCAAGTGGGGACCAGTGATGAGTGGCATTCCTCAGAGGCTGGTGTTGGGACCAGCGCTGTTTAACATCTTGGTGACATGGACAGTGGGCTTGAGTGCACCCTCAGCAAGTTTGCCAACACCAAGCCTCACGGTCCCGTCGACACGCTGGAGGGAAGGGGTGCCATCCAGAGGGACCTTGACAGGCTTGAGAGGTGGGCTTATGCAAACCTCATGAAGTTCAACAAGGCCAAGTGCAAGGTCCTGCACATGGGTTGGGGCAATCCCAAGCACAAATACAGGCTGGGTGGAGAATGAATTGAGAGCAACCCTGAGGAGAAGGACTTGGGTGTGTTGATTGACAAGAAGCTCAGTGTGACCCAGCAATGTGTGTTTGCAGCCCAGAAAGCCAACCGTATCCTGGGCTGCATCAAAAGAAGCGTGACCAGCAGGCTGGGTGAGGTGATTCTGCCCCTCTGCTCCGCTCTGGTGAGACCCCACCTGCAGTACTGCCTTCAGCTCTGGGGCCCCAACATAAGAAGGACACGGACCTGCTGGGGCGAGTCCAGAGGAGGGCCACGAAGATGACTGGGGGCTGGAGCACCTCTCCTATGAAGACAGGCTGAGGGAGTTGGGCCCTCCCCTGTTGAGCCAGTAGAGGAGAAGGATCTGGGGAGACGTTATAGCCGCCTGCCAGTACCTGAAGGGGCCAACAGGAAAGCTGGGGAGGGACTTTTTCCAAGGGCATATAGTGATAGGACAAGGCATAGTAGCTTTAAACTGAAAGAGGGTAGGTTTATTTTAGACACTAGAAAAAATTTACTGTGAGAGTGGTGAGACCACGGAGCAGGTTGCCCGGAGAAGCTGTGGCTGCCCCATCCCTGGAAGTGTTCGGGGCCAGGCTGGATGGGGCTTGGAGCAACCTGGTCTGGTGGAAGGTGTCCCTGCCTGTGGCAGGGGGGGTGGAACTGGATGATCTTTAAGGTCCCTTCCAACCCAAACCATTCCATGGTTCTGTTCAATGATTCTAATCAATCTAGCCTCAACATAGCAGAAGAATTGAGTTTTCAATCTTTTCATATAGTCAAAACCAGCCAAAGCAATTGGATTCTGTGATGGCAGAAGATTGAATTTCTTATCAGGATCAGAAAAGAGAGTTTTCCTGCCTTCCAGAATGAAGTAGAAACTATTGTGTCCTGGTTTATACATTATGATTATTTTAAGTGCATATACAGTCTTCCTCTCTGCTTATTTCTAACGTTATATGAACACAGAAGTATTATGGATCTTTGTATCGAGTTCCCCGTATGAATAGCTTCCTGGTACTGCTGCCAATTTGTTCTCTGAAGGGCTTTTTTCCTATTAAGTGAAGAATAAGCAAAATCATTCTCTTACACCTAATTTTGCAGTCAAATTTTAATTCCACAGAGCGCTTTTAAAAAAAGAACTGATGTACATGCCTCATCCAGGTAATTTAGACGTTACTGTGGGGATCTCTTTTTCCTGCAGTTGTTTGTCCTGAATACCTGGATCTCAGCTTCTCTTTTAAGACTGCAAAGTAAAGCAAAATTATCCATTAAAAAAAAATTAATGTGTTTTTGAGATGGGTATCTCAATCTTTAATTCGTATCTCTTTCCAGCCGTGAGGTAAAATGCAGTAAGAAGAGCAGTAGTCTGTGGGATGGGGGTAGAGCTCCTGAGTCCAATATGGGAACTTCTAAACTCTTTTTCTCTTTGAATTGGAAACCAATGAGACTGTCTCATTGGTGGTACAAAAGTAAATTCGATTTTATTTATTTATTTTGAAGCTGGGTCCATCTCGACAGCAGTAGTTGTTGTTAAAGTCTCCTGCGTAGTTGGTGCCCTGGGAGTGGGTGGCACTGGGCAGACTGAAGGGTCACTTGCTTCCAACAGACTCGTTCTTCCAATTTTTGTGATGGAAATCCTGAGGCACAGAGCAGTTCTGTGCCTGGGGTCATGGAGCAAATAATCAGCAGAGATGGGAGCAGAATAAAGAGCTCCAGACTTTCAGGCATGTGTTTCAACCACTAAATCATCTCTCCTGCAGGAAGCCAGGAAAAGTTTGGTCCTTCCATTTGGTACCGAATCTGTGTTCTCCCTGGCCACCCTACTCTCATGTAGCCTTGCTACAACATACGCTCAGCATTCATACTTCTCCGTTCCCATCACTTTTATCCTCTTCTCCTTCGACGTGTTAACTGGGGCCTTGGCCTTTGCAGCACCCAACTTCCCCCAGTGCTCTCCACCTATAGCGCTGCAAGGTGATGCCGTTAGGATGCTTAGCCTTTCCCTGAATCCCTGGGTTGGCTCCCTTTTCCACCGTGATCAAAGAGAAAATGATCTTTTCCATCCATTGTAGCCCTTCGTAAGCCTTGTACTTGCCTCTATTATTCTCTCCCTATCTGGTCAGTGACACGAGCCTCATCTGAAGCTTGCTTGCATTCTCACATATATGCCATCTTATTTCTTATACCTTTATCTGTAAATATTCAACTCTTTCCCGGTCAGCTGCTCTGCTGGATGCTTATGAGGCTGCACAAATTCAGAGACAATCCACAGAGACAATTTTTGGTTTGCTTCCTTTTCTTATGTCTTAAATTTATCTTATTAGAGCTGCTTTTTTCTCCTACCATGTTCTCCTTTATCTTCTTCTCTGTGTTTGTGATTTCTAAGTTTTTTATTTTTTAGCTCCTGGCCTCTGCTGCTCTTTCCAGTCCTCCTTTCATTTGGAAGCAGCAACCCCTTCCAGTCAGATTATACTGAGAATAAAACCAGCTCCTGTGACTTCTTGAGAAGATAAAGATTTGGCAATTGATAGGCTGTCTTAATTTGTAGTTCAAGGGTGAACGAATATACCGCAAGTACATTCGAACTTCATTTTTTCCTCAAAGAACAGTGGTGAGAAGAGATGTGCTATAACTCAGGCTGAAGCTAAAAACATGAAGTGCCTGGAGGAAATATTTGTAAATATCCCTCATTTCCAGTCAGCTTTGAAACAGTCATTCAGGGCGCCTGGAGCCCCAGACTGACTGTCACTAATCTTCTAGCCTTTGTCTCCAAATAACTTGAACTCTCCTCATCTGCTTTCCTTTGAACTGGAGGTCTTAACGCTCTCCCTGCGTTATATGTAGTGCGCTTTCCTTATCCGCTCGAGATGCTGCCGAGGTGCAACCTTCGACTCGGTGCTTCAACTGGGCTGTGTAGTGTGATTTTTCTCCTCTGCCATCTGCACCCTTAAAAAGACCAAATGCTTCTTGTAGTTATTAATTCTTTTAAATTATTAATTACTTTCAAAGATTAATGTAAAGGCAGTGTGTTTGCATTTGCGTTCTCTATGTGTGTGTGTATATATACATGTATGTATATATATTTTTTAAAAAGTGGATGAGGTCTACCAGCAGCACTGTACGTAGAAGGAAAGTAAGTCAAGCAGCTTGACTGTTGGCTTTCCGTCCCCACACTACTGTTCCTGCAGAAATGCTTGCTTGGTTGTGTTGCACCAAGGCATCGCAGCTCTCCGTAGTTGCTTGTTCTTTGGAAGCTAATGGACGCTATTGCAGTTTGCTCTTTTAAATCAAGCATTGACTGTTTGCTATTGTGGTTAACAGCCAAGGACTAAAATTCAGTAGTAACTTGCCCGAAAGGGAATTACCAGGAGATTATGCCTGGTCAAGCACAGCTCAGTCCTGTTTATTCTGTTTATTTTTTTGGTTTTGGTGTGTTGTTTGGGGTTTT
>JANZLQ010000022.1:24039922-24075360 GCA_026212715.1 Elanus axillaris | reverse complement strand
AACAGAGTAATTTCTGGGGACCAGTACTTATAAATAATTAACATGAGGCTTCAACCATGAAGCTCACTTGACATAATCAAGCCCTTAATAACCTGTGATCCCTAATAAACCTGGTGAACTGAAATTCTTAGAGACATCAAAGTGTTACACTGTTTGTGGAGAAAAATGGCTGAGAAGGGCCGAGGTGAGGAGAACATGAGATCTAACTTTGCTGCACTGTCAGGCATATTGTTTTATTTGACTTACTACATGCTTTTTAAAAATAAACCATATCTTGCCATATCTGTTGAGCACTAAAAAGATACTGCCCTATTTCTTTATGTTCAACACTTTTTAGAAATCCGGACACCATTATTAGATACACTGCTGCGGGACTGTCTCGGTAATGATATGTCATGGCAATAACAGGTTTTCGTTTGATATTCTGTGAACTCATTGAAGGATTGCATTTGTTCCCATTTGCACTGCCCTAGCATCTTATTTGTACTTGGCTATTCTTTATCTTACGGTCTTTGAATTCTTAAGCTTACTTGCGGTATACGTTCTTGGTTCCTCATACCAATTTGCATTGTGCTGTATTCCACATCATTTTTTACCAAAGCTGAACATACTGTGCAATATGAGATTTCCTGGGAAATAACTGTTTACTTCTGCATCACCTACAAGGGTTACAATCACTGCGTTTCTATCCTTTTCCGTAGGATTTGTAAAGATAATGAAAGTACTATTTCAAGAATAGATTTCTGAGGGACCTTCTTTAGAATAGCCTTGATTCAATTATACGTTGACATTTTCCATTTCCGTTTTTTGTTAATCTATCAATTAAGTGTTTATTAATGAAAGTAATAATAACAATTTCAGTCAGCATTTATTACAGTGCAAAAATTATTGTTGTACAAGACCAGATTTATGAACACATTAAGACACTTATCTCCACAATAAACACTAATTCTGAATCAGAGCAACTCTGAAATTAAGGCTGAATGAGTATTCTTTACTGATTAAAACAGCCCTTGGAAGCTAAGTGATTTTCTTCAAAGCTTATTTCTTCCAGGATAAGAACAGTCACATTTCCACTGATTGGAGGTAAAAGTAAATTGGAATGCTCTATTCTGAATTAGCTTAGCTTGGAATCAAACTTCATTTATGGCTTTAATTACACTAATATTAATTAGTTGAAATAATATTCTTCTCTAAAATATTCTCGCATTTAGGCTACTGACTCAGCAAAATAATTAGCCAAGCTTATTTTAGAAGGAAAAAATCAGCTTTGTTTAACAAAACGTGTTTGTTCTACTCTGTCACCACGTGTTTGTCTAGCTAGGAGGGATGAGGCATTCCTATAAGGAGACATCTCTTAATCTAAAGCTTAGGTGCAATTTATTTTTAGCTTTCTGTTTAAGGACCTTTTCTGCAGTGGGCGAAGAAAGATAAGAATGAGCATGTTATATCCGTAATAAAAACTAAATTTGGACAACTTTGGTTTAGTTCCTGTGTCTGCATGCTAATCTCCGGCTCGGTCTGCATAGGCTTGATGTGGGTCATGCTTGCAAACCACTAAGATGCATTGGCCCAGACTTTCTATGCCTGATCCTGAAATTGTTTCATAAAGGATGAAAAAGCATTTTGCCAAAAGTAGCTGAGGGTTTTTTTGAAAAGAAAAAAAGAAAGATATAAAGTTGCAGAAAGACGTTTATGAGAATTTTCAAAGTCATTTAAGTGCTTTGTTTTTTGAAATCTGATAATACGCCCAGCCCCTTTTAAAATCTTACTAAATAAATGCTAAGGTTAAAGATAAATGATGAAATATGGATTAAAACTGGCCTTCACTTGACTTTTTTTGATGTTTTCTTCCGCTCCAGGTGATATTTTTTTCCTATTTAATGACAGAGGATTATAGCTGAATGGAAAAAAACATACAGGCAAATTGATCTGGTGCCTTTCAAGCTTTCAGTGAAGCAGCTGGCTAAGAGCCTGGGGAAACTCTGATCTTACAGAAGGCAGATTGACTTCTGTAGTTTGTCTGTATTATGGAGTATACTCTCTCTTTTTTTTTTCATTTCATTTTTTCACTTCTTTTTTTTTCTTCCCCTTCCCTCCCCCTGGTATTGGTTGGTGGGGTTTTTGGTTTGGTTTTGGGGGTTTTTTTGGTTTGGTTTTTTGGGGTCTTTTGGTTTGTGTTTTGTTTGTTTGTTTGTTTTGTTATTTTTTGGGGGGGGTGTTGTGTTGGGTTTTTTTTAAGATCCTGCTGCTAGGGATCTGGATAAATCAAAAGGAGGCAGGATTGAGACATAACTGTTGAGCGCTGTCGGACTGTTCTGGCAGCAGAGATGTTGGGCTCCACTCTGTGTGTGTGCTTTGGAGCCCAAGAAGTTGGTTCAGGGTATCTATTGGTGATCGATTTCATTATACATTAGTAATAATATAACTGAAATATTTTCTTTGAATATAGGACAGCTGCTGATTGACCTGTTTTACTGTGTAGGCTTCAAAATGTCTTCTGTTTCTAATGAAGAGTGTGACACTTTGCTATAGGATCACTGAAAGACAAAAATAAGGCTTTTTTCTCGAGAAAATAGAATGGGTCTGTCTGTCCTACCTAGCAGCTTTTTTTCTTTTTTTAAATATTGTTTTTTAAATTAAAAAAGCACTTACTGTATATCATCTCTCCCTGTGCATAGTCATGGGCTCTGTTTGAAGTAGGTTACTGGGCCACTCACGCTATGAAAGTAAAATACAAACCCCTTCACCTTTTTAATGCATTACAGTATCTATACTGTCACTAAATTGTAGTAAAGTACAACGTAACAAAATACAAATGTACAAAGTGAGAGCAGGTGTGCTTGTAATCATATTTCAAGCTGAAAACTCTTAATATAATTACTTTGTGAATACAAGTTACATAAAAAAAAAGTTACATAAAACCATTAATACACTTCGTACGTTTGGAAAAATCTACAATGGCAAAGAGGTGAATTTGTCATTTTGAGGAAGTTTCAGAAAACAGACTTAACTTCTAGGTCAACCATGCTGGATTACAATAACCAAGTTTACAATAAACCCGCGTTCGTGTTACGTTCTCTTAAAATGTTATTGAAGAGCAGCTGATGGAGAAATCCTCATAGTCACCTAATCTTTATTCATGTCTCTTGAAACACAATGTGCTGAGCATAAAGGTCAGCTTTATCTACTTTGAAATGATTAGAATTCAATTAAATATGCTGTTACAATCAGAAGAAGAACAAGATGTACTCTCCTTTTTCTGGAATCCTATCCTGTTTCTAAAAAAGAACATAGTTTATAGCAGAAATAACTGAATGAATACTATTGTCTCTTTTTTTTTTTAAATTAAAATTCTTTACGGGATGATTCAAGGGTTTTCACTTCTGAGACTTGCACAACAAATATAAAGTGAGTGGGACCACAGCAAATGGAGGTAGCTGGACTAGTCCACTTGTACAGCAGAGCTGGCATGAGCTGTCTTGGCTTATAACCAAACTTTTTCATCCCACTTATTTCTTTCTACTATTACGGTGAGAAAAAATAGTTGTAAGCAAAGCAAAGCAGTTCAACAAAGTGTCTTGGCAGCGAAACCCCCCTGAAAGCAACAGTTCAGAGCAGGTTTATAATTTGTTCCGCCTCAAAGAATACTTTAGGAATGAGAGAGATGCTTTCCTGTGAGAAATCGGGAGCATCTGGGCATTTTTAAGAACCAGATAGATAATTTCAAGATTAGAGATAAGATTTGTGTCTCAGCACTCTCTAAATGAAGTAATATTTTTGTAATTTTGCTGACATTTTACATATTAATTAAGCACACATATTTCTGTTTAGACATTCTTGGAAAACTGAATTACAGAAACTGCAAACCTTTTATTAATTGGAGCACTAATAATTAGAGGCAAGTCACGGTCAACACTGTTTCTGGCAAAACGTTGCAAGAGTGTTTATGAATATTCAAATACCACATAATAACTTTACTAATACTGGTGACTTTTCTTTGTAAATCATGTTAGAGCAAATTATCCAATAGAAGATTTGGTATATACAGGACTATTCAAATTTGTGGTATAGACAGCAGTTTTGTCAGAGGAGACATCCAATTAATCTTCATCTATACTACTACATTACTTTATACACAGTATCAGGAATAGGAGTAACACAGGGTTAATTTTTTGTCTAGGTTTTTTTTTTTTTATATACACTTACTTCCGATCCCAGCTGGAGCTATGGTTATTTAGGGTGGTAGGGGAGAAGAGAAAGTTCTGATCTTTGGAAAAATTAATAATAATTTTGATAAGAATGGGCCTTATTTGGACTATACCTATTATTTTTTATTTGATTTGATTTTCAGTTCTGAACCAATATCAGAACTCTAGCTGCTATTGGAAAAACCACAGTAGAAATGGCTACCGAACACTGCAGTGATTCAGACCTCCTTTGTGAATGATATCCATATTCCATCTCAAAAGTTCCTCTATTTCATCAGTCAGCATTCTGATTTGAAGTGTGACTTATGACGATGAAGTAAAAGTAGTTATAAGAGTTGTTAATATTGAAAAGCTACAAGCTCATACAGAAAGAGTCCTTGTTGTATTTCCAGGTAAGACCTTCCCCAGAACATGATAACTTTGAAATGACGGGAAAGAATACCGTCTAGATTACCAAGCCTAAAATTTTTCAGTCCAATATCTGGATCCAGGAAAAGAGGTGAAAATAGCAACAGATGTGTAGTAACAGTAGCCTTCTACAGTGCATAAAAAAGACACAAAAATTACTATCATCTGGAACAAGGCAGCAATCACAAACTGCTTTATGATGTCCAGTCCAGTTGTAAAGACAAAATGCCAGCTTTAGAATGCACAAAATTTTATAACACGGAGATGAAGAAGAAATTAAAGAGATTTCACTGAGGAAGATAGGTAATATTACCTATTTTCTTCTGGTCCCTTGGTCATTAAATAGTTAATGAGGGTTGTTTTACATTAAAACATTTGTTCTTAATCAATGAAATCCCACTGCTTAAAATTAAAAGTAAAATAAAATTAAAAAGTGCTCTGAACTAAGTATGGAGGAGAAATTGAACATAGAATGTATGCAAAATCCGCAGTGATCAGAGTGCTTTATTACTCTGGCAACTAAAGAAAATGGAGATGTTTCTGTGTCTGGTTTAAAGAAAAAAGAAGGAAAAAAAGCTTTGAGAACTGGAAAAACACAAGGAAAAGGGCCATTTCTTCTTGTCTTGAGACTTCTTAATCTTCAAACACTTTGGCTTGAAAAAGGTCTCTCCCTTGAGACAGGCAGGCAGACAAGAACCAGAGCAACAGCTGGGTTGGCCTAATAAAAAATGAAATGCAGCTACATTTACAGTACACGGAGAACTGCTGAGAAATGAATGCAAAGATTGTACAGGGCACTGCTGAAAACACCAGAGAGGCGCTCCTGGGAACGGCGATCAGCGACGTGGCGTTAACCGCTCCGTGGAAGGCGAGCCCACGCGTTCTGCGCTTGAAGCCGCTAATGTTCGTCTCGGCGCTCCGGCGTGAGAGCCGAGAGAGGCAGAGAAGACGATGGCGGATCTGGGATCGCCGCCGTGCCTCCGCCACTGCAGCAGGATGAAGTGCAGAATCGGAAGGAGAAAGGAAATAACCCCCCAAACCTGCAGCGGTGAAGATGCAGTGGAGCCCGGGGTCTCGCGGTAGCCCTTGCCCAGAGGGAGCGGGGCAGGGATGCAGCCGTCCTGCGCTCTGCTGGCTCTGGCGCGAGGTCCATGACGTCAAAGACCAAGTTTTTCCAACTCTTGCAACGAGCCCTGTGCCAGTCTTGGTACAACTGTACCTCTGTGGGCTGGTACAATTCAGTACCTGCAGTAGTTGGAGCAAATGGGAAATTACTGAAGCCAGACAGCTAGCATTTCAAACTTGAATAAATCTTGTAGGCTTTATGGAGAATAATTCAGCTATGCAGGTTTTGAAACGAAAGTGTTACATAAATTGGAGATAATGGGACAAGCTAGATGTTTCAGAATACCTGTAACAGCTTTCTCAAATTTGGCATTAGTATCTTGACAACAGGTATTTGGGAGCTACTGTTCATAAATAACCAGGCTCATAAAAACGTGTCTAAATGGGTTGGCATCTTCAGAAAAACATTTACATTTATGTAATCGCTCTCAGACATGCAAGACGTGAACTCAATATATACTTTAGTTTTCTTTGTATCTCTTGTATTCATCCATCAGAAGAAAACAGCCTCCCCGCCCACCTCCGGTGGCTGCTCTGAAATGTAAAAGACCCATTTGTGCTCCATAGATGTGTATTTATTTGTGCTTCTCTGACAACGTTGCAAACAGCTTGTATTCTCTGCGTCCCTCCCCAGGGAGCCGGAGGATCGTTTAGCCGGTGGGAAGAGCGAGGCAGAGGCAGGTGAAGCATCCTGCCTGGTGTTACACAGGAGGTCTCTAGCAGAACTGGGAATAGAAGGTAGCTGACTTCGCTCGCGGATCTCTGCGGCATTTGAAACATCAGTGCGCACATGGGAGCGTTACAGACTAATGTGACTGACACTTAAAATAATCTGCTGATTTGCAGGCAAGCATTCAAGTAATGTGTCGGTCTGATGGGTCTGAAATTTAGCAAATTTAAAAGGTTTTCCGTTGTATTCCCCTACTCCCCACACTCTCCCCAAGGCTTCCAGACTCAGTCTTCTATTTCCAGTTTACTACTTCAAACTTCTGTTGAAAGCGGCACAGATTCTTATTATGAATGAACAGTTCTGGCGACTGAGAAGAGCTTTTGAAATGTTTCCTCCCGTATTCATTTAGGAGACAGTATTTCTGACTCTGCTTCCTGAAAAAGGACATTGCATGTTTGATTAAATTTTATGAAAATTGCAAAATACCTCCCATGATATACTGCTTCCTAAAAAAGGCAAATCAGAGTGAAGTGGACTGAGTGGGATAAATTCTTGGCTCTGCCTGAAATGGGTTGAAAACAAGAAAAAATTGGAGGATGGATGAAGGATCTTCCATATTAGTGCTAGTCCTTGGCCCATTTGCTGTAGAGAAGATGAGAGCAGTTTCTGGTTTGAGGTCTTTTTGTTTCCAACGGCTCGGCTTTGGGGATCACTGAAGTACCCTTCAGACTATCCAGAGCAGGATCTGTGCACAGCCGGGTGGTTAAATGGGCTTTTCATTCGATTTGCTGGCTGAGCAGCAAAGAAGCCATCGTAGGGTGAGTAGCTGGCCCATTAATTCATCACATCGTTACTGGAGTGTGCACCTTGAGTTTTTAGAGACATGTTAATGTTAATGATCTGCCATTTTTCATTATGATAAATGAAAACCCTTTGCCTGGAGAGCTTCTCTGAAGAGTGAGTCTCTGAAGGAAAGCATCACTTCAGTGTTTCACATTTATTCTCCCTCACTGATTCCCAGACAAAAATCTATTTGAATTACAGTACAAAAAAATATGACATTGTGTTTTAACCGTGAGCTTCACCTGAATCTAGGAATCAATCCCCAGACTTTTGGCATTATGGATTGACAGTGACGATAAGGACTGTGGCAGAAGCACTGGTAATTCTGATAATCACGTTAAAAAGAAAGGAGGCCAGCTTGTTCTTCTGCAGCCAGTTTGGCTCTGCAGAGCAGACAGCAGGAAGAGCTCATTTGCTGTTTTCTATAAATAAAGCAATTACAGCAGGAGTAGAGTGATAACTTGCAGTGAATAATAGATTCAAGTATATATATGTAATCTTCTTTCTGTTCACGAATTGTTTGCAGTTCGTATTTTTGGGGTTTTGGGGTTTTTTTTTTGGTTTGGTTTGGTTTTTTTTTTCTTCATGTGGGGTTTTTTTTCAGATTACTTGCAAAATAATTTACCTGATTCTTGGTTTGTTGACGTGACCTTCGAATGGGTTTTTTACATGGAGAAAATTCCCCTGCACCTAGTTAAGATGTCCTTTTTGCAAGCATATGCATTACAATGACTGATATAAAATGCTCCAGAGGAGTACTTGAGATGATGCTGACTCCAGAAAAGCAGAGGAGTATGTGCCTGAGCTGGTGCTGGTAGTCATAATATAGATTTGACTTGGAGTTGAAACGTATTACTCTGTTGAGCAAAGGTCAGTGAGAATGTTTTATACTACTATTTGCAGCTGCGGGGATGTTATCACATTGTATGGAAAATAGATATGTGGGTATCAGACAGGTTGGAATCCAGTCAGTGCTGTTTAATGTACTGGATAATACTTTGTGGTTATCTTTCGACAGATAACCACACCTTGCTATTCTTTTGAAGCATTTACTTGTTCCAAAAGGCAGTGATCGTAGGGGAAAATCCTGTATGACTGTTAAAAATACTGGGCTTGGACTCAGGAGAAGTGAGTTCTTTTCATACTGATGATACTCTCCTTCACTTTCTCTTTCCTGAAAACAAAGATCATCTCTGTGAACCAGTTAGCCACCTATTGATGAAAAGTGCTTTCTAAGGGCTTGTGAGTTAAGACAGCTAGAAAACGATGCAGAATTTACAGTTTCTGAAGACAAATACAACGCATGTCCCAAAATTTCGGAACTACTAAAATACCCACAGGCATCAGAAACTCGTAATCTTTTCTCAGTTCTGCAAAGGGGGAAGATGGATGTACGGAGAACTGGAAGTGATTTTCTGACATTATGCTTCAGGGGCCTGACATCCTGCAAGTAGGTAGAATTTTTCTGCTAGATATATCAGAATTAAGATCAGGTTTTATCACACCATTTAGCAAAATCCAGAGACAGGAGTTCAATTCATGGCTCTTGAGGTATCTGACTACAAGGTAAGCTTTTGTTCACCTGTGTTAGCCAAGTAGTTTGTCTGGAAAAATCCTCAAATGATGCTGACTGTGCAGCAAAGCCTTGTTGCAATGGGCTGCTTCAAGAGCTTGAGTAAATTGCTCTGTTGTACTTTGCTATGATGGCTTGCCCTCTTATTAGCTTTGTCACTTCACCTTGATTTGTTTCTGAGTTTCTGTCTGCGTTAAATTCGATAGACTTTTTTCTTCTTAGCTTTCAAAACATCATAAATAAAATGAATTTCTTAAAATAGATGCCCTATGTTTTCTGAAACAACATCATAACAGTATGGGGAAAAAAACTGGAATGCTAGTAGCTGTTTGAAGTTTAAACATCCATGTTCAGTCTTCTTTTCTCTCATTCAATGCTTGTTGATAAAACCTTGTTTTACAGTCTAAGCACTGAATCTTTGTGGGGTTTTTTGGTGGTGTTTCTTCTATCTGGGTTCATCATGTTAATTGTCCAGTCATGGTTTCAATAATCTCGCATTCATCTCGTCCTGCTCATGGCATAGAGTTACAGTCTGCAGGCATAATAAGAATGAAAATGCGCTGCTTCTCTATAGCAGGTATTTCTGCAACAGCTAGCTAAGCATTTTTATCTCCATGCTGCTACTAATAAACTGATTTGACAAAGATGACACTTCAATTTATTGGCAGAGTTGAGAAAAAAGGAAAAGAAGAGAAGAGAAAAGAAACCAGCTTTGTGTTGAACCTGTAGCCCAGGATACCAGCCAGGGTGCAGTTTAAAGTCCAGATTTTTCAGTACAAGGAGTGCTGGGTTCCTTGTGCAGTAGCTATGAGTGTAGTCACTTAACTACTCTGATTTTACAAATACCTGGGTACCCATTATATCCCACTGAGGATGTAATACCCATCTCCTAGATGGAAAAAAAACCCCCAATCTTACAGAAGGAAATTTCCTTGGGTATTAAATCCATGCTAGACAAAAGAAGATAGAAGGGTCTTATGGAGTTGGGCTGGTTTTCATAGCGTTGCATAGGTTGTGGCGATAGTTCAGAGAGCTGCCTGGTCGATACTGAGACAAAGATAACGTGAAAGACGGGAGAGGAGCCAGGCGGTGAGGAGGTAATGCTGGGGGTGACCATGAGCAGCAGTCCAAGATGGGTAAAGACCACAGGGAGGGGTGAACCTGCCTCCAACGCCGGCTTTTAAAAAGACTAGATCTTTTCCTGCGACAAAACCACCATCTTATTTCCTCTCAGTATCAGTACTGCCTTTGTAAACAATTTTTGTAAATCAGACTTTTCCAGCTAATATAATTGCCTTGGGAAATTTCCGGTTGGTTGTAATAGTAAAAAACCTAGCTACATGCTAGTGAAAAAAATCAAACTATGAATGGAAATTTGAAAATGCATTGCATGACCTTTCTTCCCTGTCACTAAAATACGTTTTGTTTTCTTCACTAGAAGTGCCATTCACTGTCCATAAGAAGTCCGTGATCCTAGCCCCACGGTATACATCTAATTACAGTATGGCGATGCATTGTTTTTAATATAATTGTGGGAAATTTAAAATAGGATTGAAATTTTAATGACTGCTTTTTTTAAAAAATGAAACATTAGATTAAAACAACTTGTTTATTCTTCCATTCTATTTTTCCATTATCTCTTTATGTTTTTCTCATGTAGTCATATACATAGATAAAATGACAGTGTGTTTTCCCTTCCAGAATAGATATTCCTTTTCAGTTGTCTAGATAGCTGGAAGAAATTACTACATCTGTCTTTTAACTGGTTTATGTATTGAGCAAATGAAAAGATTTTAGAGTCACAGTAGTTCTGAATAGCGTGTAACAGAATTTTGCCCTTAACCAGAAGAAGACTGCAATGTTTGGACATTCCCTATATTTGAAACTTATCCTGGAATGAAAGACAGTGTCAGTTTAGTAGCTGTGCTGGAATGATCCTGTGGCTGACACATGTATAATTCAGTGAGTCTGCTGGAAGCAACTGGACTGTAGGAGGACATTTAAGCAGATCCGGTGGAATAAGTGTGGTTTAGGTCAGCCCAGGTATGTCCTTTTGAAGTGAGTCTCGCAGTTGTCCCTCTCGCCGTGCCGTGGTCTGTATCCCGGAGCAGACCTCATGCACCCCGGCCGCAAACGGGCTGGGCTCTCTGTCGAGGGTACGCGGCTGGAGCTCGGTTGAGGGAACTCCCTAAAATGTAGATACTGTGGACGTCAAGCCCTCCACGTCAGCTGCTACATGTGCCATTTGCTAATGTAGACGTAGATTTAGTCGTCCCGACACCAGATGATCTGGGGTTTGTTGTTGTTTGGTGTTTGCAGCAGTACATCCTGACGTGGAGGCATAACCTCAATAATATCTTGAGGTACAGCAGATGTTAAGGTTTCTTACCTATAATGATTTCTAAATGTGAAGTGTGTTTCGATCGTATGGCTAAACCTGTGGCCTTTGCATTAGGAGTACTATTCTGGAGGTTGTTGCTGAAATTGGAAGCCGATTTGAACAGGGTCAGCTCCTCCTTTGCTGACGCCCCAGACTTTCTTTCTGTTCCTGCCGTACCAAGGTTGCATTTCAGGTGCCTGGTCCTCTTACGAGCCTGGCTCGCTGAAGAATGGCATCTCTCAGCATGTAGTCATAGACCCAGCTGGCCAGAGGGAGTGACATGGTCCCACCAGGAAATAGGATGCAGAGGAGAAAAAATCTATGCCAGGTTACTTCTGCAGAGTATGCCTTTCCCAAGGCAGAAGAAATACTGGCAATACTGGTCTGAAACAAAACGCGAAGTTTCTGCTTGATAAAAGAAATGGAATGCAAGTATCAACATCTTATAGCAGTTGAAGTGCAAAATAAACTCTTACTAAAAGCACAATTTTCTGAAGTTTAGTGTTCCTGATAAAATATTGTAAATTGGACATTAAACAAACAAACAAAAAAACCCAAACAAACAAAAAAACCCCAGACAACCCCAAACCAGTAATAATTTACTACAGGAGGGAAGCTTTGATTTTTAATTTTTTTTTGAATGATTGTGCAAAGTAAAACTGTTTTAATGTGCTAATGCCACAAGAAAAAAAAAAAAAAGAAAGAAAGAGGTAATGGTAACGATATGTAGGAGAAGCTTCATTTACTGATGTTCTTGAGACCACAGAGGACCAATCTGACAGCTTTATTTGATCTAAGTAAAAATAAGGAGTAGATAAATTCATAAAAATAGTAAATGAAATCATTTGCTTATTTTAATTATAGTTAAAGATGTGTAAAATCTTCTTCTATGAGGAGGTCTGCATCTCCTTAACTTCAGAGAATCCTTCTTAAGTAAAATGAGTCCTTAATCAGCAATGCAAGGAGTCTAAATTAATCACCAAGCAACTACTTTAGGCTTTAAATCCCTACTTGATGACGCTTTGATCCACAGTAAATATTTAAATAAATGTCAACGCAGATACTCATTGTCCATTCCTGAGAAAAAAATAAGTAGCTCAGCGTATAATAGCAAAGCTGAAATACAGCGGGGTTGCCTGTAAAGAAAGGCTTTTGCAGATGTTGCATCTAAGGAAAAAAATCAAGTTGAAGTCTAGAAATGAGAAAAGTATCAAACTGCAGTGCACCCATCATAATATACCCCTTTTCTCCTTCATATCATCTCTAAACACCCCCAAAATAGAAATCAACTTTCTGACGGGACTCCATAAGATAACTTGAGAGATTTCATCAAACACTTTTCTATCATGTGTAAAGAGGGAGCTTATTGTATTTACCATGCTGCTGCGTGCATTTCTTTAAGTCAAAATATCGGTCCCTATCCCTGCTATTCTGTCAGTTAAGGGGGTGTTCAAGCCACTACTGAACTTCGCTACATTCATAAAGATGCCCCATGAAACAATGAAAAGACCCTATATAATATATTAACCACAGTTAGAGAAATAGGTTTGCCCAGCGCACAGAGCTTCTGGATGGCCCTAACGCCGCCGCCTTGCCGCATCCTAATATTTGCTTTCTTAAATTGACAGATGGCAGCGAGCAGCCCCAGAGCACTTTGGTTTCTTCTGTTTCAGGCGAGAAAAGCAATGAAATGGGGAAACAGGAGCTCACCGTTGCAGTGCAGAAGACGCTGTGGAATAGGGTTGGTGCTGATAGCCTCCTCTTATCTGGCCAAGCAGATTTATTTACAGATCTCACATTTCCAGGCTATTTGTAAAGGTCTAACTCGCTGCCCTAGACTGTATGCAATTCCTGCCACATCTCACGCTTTCCAGGCTTCCTGTGTTTTGTGTCCAAACAACAATTACTTTCCGAGTGAAGGAGTAACTATTACAGAAGCTGTTACAGCAGCCCACGCTCTATCTCATCCAGAAGAGGCATCTGGGTCACTCAGCTCTTTATTTTGTTGTTCAAGATGACAAAATATAAAAAGTTTGAAAAGATCTCCCTGGCTGAGCTGAAGTGCAGCAGCTAATGGAAATACACAGCTTAGGAAATCGGGTTGCATCTCAGCAGAGGGTTATTGTTATCCTTGCACAAACACTTCTCGGAGAAGATGGAGTGTGACTTTGCTGTGAGGAGCAGACCAGATGGGATTCAAGCACTGGAGAAAGTCAGCTCAGCTTATATAGGAAGCTGTCAGCAAATTTAGACTAGAAACGATGCTGTCCTGCTTCCTACCTCTGACAGTTAATAACCTTTTTATTTAAGTGACGAAATCTGGATTATGTGTCTCCGTTCTGGGTAGCGTGTCTTAAAATGTTTGCTGTCATGACTAAGTAATGTAGTGTAAGCTGCTTTTTCCTTCATGCTGCCAACTCTGGAATTCTTCTTTTAAAATATCTTTTTCTTAAAATGGTAGTAACAGTTGGGGGGGGAAAAACCTCTACAAGGCAAATTACTTTTTAAAATTATAGGAATTATAAATGTACTAATTACTTAGCACAAGAGAAATGAGGAAAAAAGAGGACTCAGTCTAAACGTGCAGCATAGAACTAGAAGCCTTTGCATTAAAAATTTCAGATATTTTTCATAATTCCATATGGATCAAGAGAACATTGAGACCTCCACACACCTGTGGAGGATTTTCATAATAAATTGAAGACTGTATTTCTGCTCAGAAGGACTTTCTGCTTTGCCCATTAGGAAATTGCCTCTTGTTTATTAAAATTCCTTTGTTTTTCAAAATCCCACCCATTCCCCAGGGATGCTCGTGGAAGGGCAGTGAGCGATCCCAGTGGCAGGGCAGTGATTTGGGAGGCATGCCATGGAGCATGTCCCAGCGTGGCCTTCTCAGCAGCTGGGATCCCAGCAGCAACGTCTTCTGCCTTGCCCCGGGGGCTGTCTGCTCGTGGCTGCCTCTTGGCAGGGTTGGGGTATCTCTCTGTAGCATCTCACTGCATTTCTTCTTGCCTTTCCCTTGGAAGATGTCAGCGCTGTCTTGAAATGGTTTTGTTGCTCTTTTTTTGGTTTGCAACCTGGAAATAATTTGGGGGGGGGGGGGCTTATGTGATGTCTGAGGGTCAGTCTTTAGTAAAGGTGTCTAGGATGGGTACCGCAATGGTCCCTGCCCTAGGAGGACCTAGGACCGGCTTCTGAGATAAGGAGTAAGGGTGTTTTCGAATAGAGGAGCATAAGCATTCACGGATGTGCCGCTCGGCGAGAACGGCACGTGCATCCTGAATTAACGCAAGGACGCAAGCTGCGTTATTGTCAGCTGTCTTGTAAATGACAAGACATTATTAACCGAGGTGTTTCTCAGCCCAGAAGCCTGTACTCATGCATCTATGGTGCTTTAGACTAGAGAAGAGGGTCCTGTATTTCTTTTGCATGATCTACCCTCTTGGCTGCAGCGGACTAGCGCAGGCACGCTTCTCCTCTGTAACCATCTGAAAGGGGAGAAATCATGTTGAAGTACCTGACGGGCAGCAGTTCCAGACTGCTGTGAATTAGGTGGAAAACAAAGAGAAGGGGCAAGGCAGTGCGGGGAGGGAAGACAAAAAAACCAAAGTCAGCTGAAGTCAAAAGCTTGTCAAGGGATCAGGCACTGAAATCCCACCCCCAGTGCCGAGGAAACACGCTGTGGATAGAGCCAGGACAGCCAAATCAGATGATGATGTGGTCTTTTACCGGCAAAAGATGACAGAAGAACGAGCAGAACTTAAACCTGCTTTGATTGGTAATAATACTCTATTTGGTGCCTGGTGATGCATTTAGAGGAAGAAAAAAATTGTACCGCATACTGAAAGATGTTGAAAGATTATGTAATACACTCTAATACAGTGACAGAAAAAGAAAGCCAACAAGACTTTTCTAGTTATTTACTTTATTCCATTTAAGTTTGCGTATATATATGCATATATTTGCCTGCATATATACAATGTTTTTTTTAGCCCAGGCGCTAGAAAATTATTGCTTATTGTCCAGGGAAATTACAGGGAAACGGGCAAGTTATTAATATCTACATTTGCTGACTAGGCTTCGATCTGCAGACACACAAGCTTCTGTTCAGTAAAGCGGTGATATTCCAACCAAGTGTATGAAAAATTTAAGCCTTTTTTTGAAAAGGATGCAAATAGTAGAGATGCTGTTTCATTTACCAGCAGATAATAGAGATGGACTATTATATGCAGTCAAAGAATATATGTGGAGAAAATGTTGTTTAAAAAAGCAAGCAACTAAAACAAACCCCGAAACAAACCCCCTGAAAACTGGTATCTGATTCTGCATATATATAAGCATGGGCATAATTTCATGAATGAGAGTTGTTAGCTGAAATTGGGTTGAAATAATGCTGTATTCACACCAGTATAGATCCAGAACCTTTGGAATTTGCTTTAACTTCTGGGTCATGTGGATAATGGGGTAATGCTTCAGTTATTGTCCAAAGATGATTTCTTTTAAAGCATTTTGGCATTCTGCAAGATGCCATGTTGGAAGAGGGAAAGTTCACCTGAGAGCGGAGCATCTAAATACCATCAAAGGTCTGGGCTTTAGTTTCTGTGTTTCTCACTTTAATAGCCTTCTCCAGTACTATTTTCCATGTAGTCCATTTTAATTAGGGATCAATAATAATGTCCAAGCATTTTGCTACTTCACTCGTTTCAATTGAATTTGATTGCTTCGAGTATGTTCTGGGCTGTGTACCGGCAAGGTTGCTCAGCAACTGTGATGTGCAGACAATAAAATTACGTGGACTTGGCCATTAACTATCTTTAGGGATGAGTTTATTTTGTTCCACCCTACATTGACACTAATCTTCTGAAGCTGCCTTCGATACCTGCTGCATTTGAGAAGCTGCATGTCAGAAGATGATCATCTAAATCACATTTTCCCTGGTTTGTTGGGGCAGCTTGCTTACAGGCACATCCTGTAAACAAAGGGTTACACGTGGGACCATCAGTGAAAACGGGTGCTGAAGCCAGCTCTAGCAGGGTCAGGCTTAATCATAAGGGGCCTGATCCCATTCCCACGGAAAACTATTCCAGTCTTTCCACTCATGTCAACGTTAGCTTAGACCGTGCTTTCAGATCAAGGCTCATATTCTAAGCTTTCCGTATTTGAATGCTCAAGAGCTTTAGTTTTATCTTTTTCAGATACAATGTTCTAGCAATGTACTGAAAGTTCATTACATATAGCCTTGGTTGGCATTATTGCCTATTTTTCTTGCAAAGCACAAGCCTGGGCATCGTCTGGTGCAGATTTCATTATATTAAAAAAAAAAAAAAACAAAAGAAAAAAAAAGGTAGACATTATAGTTAAAAATTCCTGTTAAAGTTCCTAATCGGTCCTAATCAGGAATCAGTCTAAACCCACTTGGTTTTCTTACATCAAAATAAGTTTTTGGTTTGAACTTTCAGCAAATGTGGGTATAGAAAAGATGAAAAAGTAAATATACAATTATCCCAGATTATCAAAAAGCTGCTTGTGTTTCCAAAGGAAAACAAAACAAAACAAAAACCAAACCCTCAGGGCTCTTTCCACCTTGGAAAAAAATTATATTGGCTCTTGTCACTGCTGGGCAGATAGTTTTGATGGTAATATGATCACTTTTTAATCAGGGAAATGGAACAGTAAAAACATCTGGGATAACTGAAAGAAGGCATTAACTAGAATACCTTAAAAATATTTTTTACTAATACAAGTATTGATTAGGTGCTTTGGTAAGCATGCTAGTAAAATTAGGCCAGTGAATTGGAAAGGTACTAAACAGGGTAGTAACGTGCCTCACTGAGATACAGCAGACTTGAGCCTTTGCTGCTTTGAGTCGTTATTTGTGGGGTGGCACGGAGCCACCAGGAAGTTTCCTCAAGGAAGAGACATTATGTATTTTCAAGATTAATCAAAAGTGTGGAATGGAGCAACTATGGCTAGATCTATACCATTTTTCTCTCCTGCCCTGGCTGGGGAAAGTCTACCAGTGAAGCAGCTAATTAATAGCTGGACCAAAGAAATATTCCTCTGACTGATCCTTGGCTGGAGGTCAGTCTCTATGCATATGTTCACAGGTGGATAATTTACAGTTGTCCTAAGTCTCGGACTTTCCCTCTTGTTTCCAGATATATGACATAAGAAGGCAGCTTAAGGTGTAAGTGGGTTTTTTTTATTCCTGGCTTTATTGCTGGCCTGCTGGGCAACTCTATGGAAACCGCAACTGTGTCCATCCTCTGCCTCCGCACAATGAGAGTCGTGGGACTGTTTATCTCTGCTTCGTGCCTCGTGCATGAGGATGTGTCCGAACATCACTGCTGTGGGATTCCCGCGAACCACATGATGCTCCAAGAAGTGCATCTCGGAGCACTCCTGGAAGTGCAAGAAGTGGTGCTGTGGCCGCAGAAAATGCAGCGCAAAGCACGGAGATGGCAGAAGAGGTTTCCTCAGGAGCCCTGAGGTTGGCATTGCTGATAATTAAAAGCTGAGGCTGAAAATCTACCAGGAAGTCTGTAACGTACTTGTGAAGTTTTCAGCGAGTGAATTTGCGCTGGAGAGAAGGCAGCAAGAATATGTGGACAGAAATTAGAGCTTTTCAGATCTTAGACTAGTGCTTTATAAACGCTTGAGTGTTCTACTGAAGAGCCCTTCAATTTCCATATGCCTAATACTTGTTTAAAAAAATACCTGCCTATAAAGGTCTGTGCTTCAACTATTAGAGCCTACCATAGATCACCAGAAAATCACATGGTGTACTTGACATAATTAAATTCCACGTTAAGGACATTTTTCATTAGTTTTAGGAGAAAAAAAAAAACAAAACAACCCCAAACAAAAACCCAGTTCTATTCCCTTACCAAAATATAAATGTATGCCTAAGAGTTCATTTTGCTTGCCTTCATATCAGATGAACTAAAGGTAGAGAGGCTCTGACGGCATTTCAGAAGAGGTGAGGTGTGAGGACTGAGACATGGACCCCGTGATGCTGGAAACGGAATCAACTTTATTCTCTGAATTTTCCGTGTATATATCATTTGGAAAGGGGAGGCTTCTTACGTTCCCCAACCAACTCTCAGAGCACGTCTCCCGGTATGATTCAATGTTTGTGTTCTTTCTTCAGCTCCTGGTTGTCGTTTCTCAGCTCCTTATCTCCCGGCTCTGGCTCATCCCATGTTGTTTCTGGAATCATTGGAATGTGCAGAACTAGCGCTGTACAAATCTTCCTTTGTTCTATATTTAACAAAGTGGCTGAAGCCGTATGTTTCCCATGCCATCTTTAAACACAATATTGCTCTCCACAGTGAGGAATTTTCCAGACTAATACTGTAAGTGGGAATTGTTGGAGGAAACCTGTGAGAGCTCACCCCCCTGCCTACACACACCCGGCAAGGTATTTCCGAGTTACCTCTGAATCCGTTCCAGCTGACGTCAATGGCAGAGCTTCAGTTGACTTGTGGTGGGAGAAGGAGGAGGCCTCAGCCGTGCCAATTGCAGCTGTGAATGATAAAAGAAGAAACGCAGTCTTGCTACACGGTGTGAAGTTAGTTTTGTAGATTTCCAGAATCAGCAGGGATGAAAATGGTAGATACTTTTGCAGGTCATAAGTTTCTCCTTACTTTGATAAAACTGCCTCTGTTTGTGAACTCATTAGCAGAGGAACCGTTTATTCGACAAAGTGTTCAAGAAGAAGGGAGTGTCCGTGTAGCAGCTCCTCAGAAGGGTGTTAGGGGAATGCATTTTTGATGAGCTATCAAGCATCATAAAAGCCGTAGACCTCTGTAGAAGCAAATCAAACACCGAGCTATCTTTTCTGTGACTATTGAGGACCTTGCCACTGGTTTGAGGGGAATTAATTTCTGGGCTGCTTTTGAACAGGGATTTTCAATGCGCTTTGTGCTTCGATGCTCAGTTCCTGCATGTTCTTGCTATTTTAAAGCTTTGTGGAACTTGGGGTGCTTGGAAACTGCCTTAAGGTAGAGTGAGCTGTGATAATTAGGCTCTTGCTTTTATCCTGAGAGACAGGGACTCGGTACTGCTGAACTGCACTGGGCAGCAGCTTTTGGCTGAAACTTATTTTCTGAAGTTGCAACTTGCTGAAAAGGAAGATTTCGTTAGGGGAGAGTTGCTTTCAATGATGGTTTTTTTTTATTTTAAAATAATAATTTAAGATATACTTAATAATTTTATCATTTGGCCTGGGAATTTTGGTGACTTAAAACTGCTGGGTTTTTTTTCCATGTGGAATAAAGATATATGTAAGGGATAGGAATAAAAACAGACTTAAAGCTGAAAGCCTGTTGAAATGGATTATTCTGACTGATGTGTATATAAAAAGTATCCGTATTTGCCTCTATGTTTCATTTGGGGATTTAAAAGGATTTTTAAATATCCAGCTTATCTGTATGACAGGGAAAACTCCAGACTTCTTCATCAACTTCAGACTTACAGTAATGGTTTAAATAATATTACTGTATAATGTGGTTGAGACGAAGGAAAATGAATATTTTTAGAGTTCTGTGACTTGAATGTTTAGGAGGAGCGGATTGGGGAAAGAAAAAAATGTTCAGTTAATGAAGCTTGTTTGAGAATGACTGTATATTATTTCCCTATGAAAGTTTTTAGTTTGGAAACTTTGTTTTGGAAGTTGAAATATGCACTGTATTTACTTACCTGTTCGGATTCCTGTTTTTATTACATGACAAGGTTCTTATTTTAGTTTTGAACATGCTGAAACTTTTTGGTGCCCAAGGCTCTAGAAAAGGAATATTGTTAGAAAGGCCACTTCCATGTGAGTGTTTGAGTGGTTTCTCTGTGTGTGTGTGTATGCCTGGATGCAGAAATGGTTCCTTTGAAAACAGCAGGCTGAAGAGATGACAAATAGGTTGCGTGCCAAAGTTTCCCAAGGACTGAGGAGGTCTGGTGTCTCCTGTCCCGGTGGTATCTGCAAGAACTGGTGGGTGCAGAAACCACGTGCCTGCTGAACCTCTGCGTGCCCCTGTGTCTGAAGTCCACGCGTGGTGCGAATAGCTACCTGCTAGTAACAAAACCAGCTCAAGTCTGGCGACTGCAACACCTCAGCGAATTCAGGGTGGTCTAATAACAGCTGATTGTCATCTGGGTGTCCCCCAATTCAATACCTGATCAGGGAAAAAGGGATTTAAAACACTATTCAGGGTATTCCAGACACAGGCAAAAAACCAAGCAAAAAACCAAGAGTTTTTTCAGCAAAAAAAAAAGAGTTACCTGCTCTGGGCCCTGTGTTCCCAGCTAAGGTGTCTGCTAGCCGGTCACTGATGGGAAGAGCCACTCGGTTAGAAGTTTATATGGATATATAGTCAGCTCTGAACACTTGCATTAACCTTACACATTTAAGTGCAGTAAGTATGTCTTTACTTGAACCCAGCTAAATATCTAAGTGGAGAATCATACCATGGCTTGGGTTGGAAGGGACCTTTAAAGGCCGTCTGGTCCAACGCCCCTGCGATGAGTAGGGACAACTTCAACCGGATCAGGTCGCTCAGAGCCCCGTCCGACCTGACCTGGGATGTTTCCAGGGATGGGGCATCTACAGCCGCTCTGGGCAACCTGTTCAGTGTTTTACCATCCTCCTCATCAAAAGTGTCTTCCTTATATCTAGCCTGAATCTACCCTCTTTTAGTTTAAAACCATTAGCCCTTGTCCTGTCGCAACAGGCTCTACCAGAACATGCTTCTCCAAAAGTGAAGCAAAAACTGCTACTGAGGTCAGTGGGAGGGAAGCTATAGTAACATGATGATTTCTGATAGTGTGCTGAGTGTGGAACCTGATGCTTTGCTCTCCATTCATATAGGCAAATCCTCCTCCTCAAGTAGTCCCATACAACAGGGAAACACCCAAAGGTAAAGCTGGAAACGGAAGGTACGTTTCCAAGCTAGCCTTGTTAAAGAGGCTCAGGCATCAGTCAGTCCAGCCGGTCTTGTGGGCTTTTGTTCACAGCATCTGCATCGGTCTAGGAGGTGGAGGGGAAATACAAGAGAATAATTGGGATAAAAAGGCAAGATGGAATGATTATATTTTGGTCAACTCGATTTACTTCATGATGGTCCCTTGGAGGAGTGCTTTTCAGAAGTTTTATTGGTGTTGTAAACATTCCAAAAGATACCATTTTGTGCAAAGATTAACTAATTCTCAGGACTCGCCAGATAAGAAATACTGAGTGGGATTAGTTAACAACTTCTGATTGTGCATTGTTTCAAGATTTCCTGACATATGCAAACTCGATTTGGAAATTGAGATTCTGAAATTAGATTTTACCTGGCAAGTTTATAATTACACATGCCCATAGCTTAATGAAGCTGCATTAAATTGTTTGGCAGAGTTACAAAATGTAATAGCCCATGGCACCGTCTGTCACCTGCAAAGTGGATTATCATTGCTTTTCTTCGTTTTGCTGGGTTAAGCAAGTATTTATGGGTATTGTCCAAGGGATGCGTTTTGTAACAAACATATGGTGTGAGTTCATTGGACATTTCTCTTCCTTTTTAACCTTTTGGAAGAAAGTCCCATCTGAAAAGTTTTTTTAAAATTACTATGACAGGTTTCGGATTTGATTTTAATTCTCTGTCATAATGAAAGCAATAGAGACTTGAATGAAAAGTTGACAGATCCACAAGTGATGCCCCATCTGCTACTCTGTCGTGTAGAATATTATTCCTCAAAGTTGAACTTCCAAGATAAAACAACCTAGTAATGTAAAGAAAATTCCAGGGTATGTTTGTTTAGAATTTTTGGTGGTAACAGGGTAAAATGAAGTTAATTTACTGAGTTTTGCAGGCTTAAAGGGAGATAAGAAGGAATACGGACTTAGCCACTTAGTGTTTCTCTGAAGTAAGCATGCTGGGATTTTAACAGGATCTTGCTGATTTTGAAACTAGAGATTGGTTTATTTTTTTTTAATATTTTTTTTTCTTAGAAGCATGCTCAAATGACCTTGTGTAGTAAGTACAGCTAGCTGGAATCTGCCACCAGATCCAGACTTGCAGTCCTTTTTCAATGTTATTCTCAATGACTAGCTGCGAACAACCACTTCTCTTTCCTTTACCTAAAGGGATGAAAGGAGCACCACCGTCTAGGGAAGGAGAGGTCAACAAAGCTTATATGGATGTTGCATTGTGGGCTTCCAAAAAAATCAGGATTCAGTTAGGAGTATAGGAATTACTTTGTTCTTGGTTTCAAGAAATAGAATGGGGGAAATGAGTTTTGGATTTACCACATACAACCATGCTGAAAATTATTTTTCATTAAATTTTTAGGAAAAAAAATGCTTTGTTTTACTCCAAAATAATTTTTCATTCTATTTGGATATTTCAAACAAAATTATCTTTTCTTAAATTAAAACCCAACTTGAAGTTCCATCGTAAAAATGCTGAAGTGCTGAAAGTTCTGTGTCTTGAAGGCAGTACAGTTTGTTCTTCATATCCAGTCAATTGAGTTAAATCCCCCACAAATTCAAAAATGCTGCAGACCTGAATCTGAATACTTCAGTGAAAAATTGCATTCAGCTTTACTTTTCATCCAGTGTAGCAGTGAGTGATATTACCATATACTGTTATGTATAAATTCCAAGTTTAAAGTAGTTTCCTGAATGGGATTTAAATTCTGATGAGAGGAGGAAGTCAAAAACAAAGAAGAGATGAATACAGGACAGGTTTTCCTCCTGTGAATATATTTTCAAAATGAGGTGCATTAGATCTATTCTTGATAAACTTCAACCCCCTTTCTAGATGATTCCTGCCATTGTGAGAACTTTTTCAATAGCTTTGTACTATATTTCGAGTTTCATATAAAAGAAAGTCCAGTATTTACCAGCTAAGTTATGCAGCACTAGCTGTGTAAATCTGTGCTTTAGTTACTGAAATGAGTGGTTTTATTTCAGAAGTGCTCAGCATCTTCTGCACAGGGACTAAGACCATAATTTTTTTCTTTTATCATGTATTGGCAGTGTACTAGGAGAAATTGTTATTAATGGAGAAAAGTACAAGATTTCAGTCTTCACAGATGTCATCAAGAATAAATAGTATGTCTCCTTTCTAAACTCATGTGTTTTTTTAATTTTTCGTGCAAAATGTTTTTGGCAGGTTTGAAACGGATGTATGAAAAATTTCCATTCAATTGAGAGGACAAAAAAAAAAAAAGTGCGATTTGATATCCAAAACGATTGTGGCCTCATTGCACATACATTCATGTGTATGCGGAGCTCCTTGACAATGTCTTTGGGATACTGTAGTTCAGAAGGATACTTTGAGGGCTCAGTGTCTCTGGAGACACCAGCTGTATTGCAATGGATCAGTAATTCTTCGTTGTTTTGGCAAATACATACGCCTCTCAAGAAGACTTTTTTTGAAATGGAGAGAGTATTTTAATTCTGTTAGTAGCCAGTTGCTGATGCATCAGGTGCTGTAAAATCGAGATGGTAGTTTTACTGGAGTATATCTGTCTACAGATGTGAGCACTGAGTGGCACTGGAGAAAACACTGTGGCTTTTTTCCTTTTTTCAATTTGCGTGTTTATGTTATGCCACTCTGGATTGTACAAATCTTAACATCCATTATTAGAATTATGCTTAGCCCATTTCCTCAATGAGAGAGCTTTCCCCCTAGAATTATATCCTTATGCAAGGGAGCAAAGACAAATTACAATGTGTTCTCAAGACATGCTAACAGCCTTCAGTGGTGCCTAGATTGCCTAGAATCCAGCCAGAAAGTTCTGACTGGAGGTAAATACTTGCAGTTTTACAACTGTGTTACCTTTTCTATACACCTACATGAGTCCACATGGGGTCTAATTGCTTTTCCTAGGGTTATGTTTAGTTCCAGATGGCTTTTAGACAGAAGGAAGGAGAAAAAGAAAACTTTCTCTTTTATGTAGAATTACGTTGAAACTTTCAAGGTGCAAATACATTTATTTCACAGAGACTGTCACCCTGAAAAGATTTCTTGCATTAACAGTGCACAATTCTGATTAAAATATGTTATTCTTTTAATCCCTATCCGTTTGTTTATATTCACTTACTCTCCATTGTCTTAGTTTTTCATTTTCATGTTTCTTTGAAACAGAAACTGTATTTTTATTCTAGAGTCACGGTGAAGTTGTGACACTCTCACGCCCTGGCACTCCTAAACACTAATAACACAAGGCACATTTATTCTGATTTATTTCAAAATTTCTCATTGCTGGTGTGGTATAGAAATCCTTTTAAGACAGGCTTTGTAGGATGTTGAAATGCACAGGGTCTTATCTGTGTTTCTCTTCTCACAGGTTGAAGCTTTGCTTGCAGTAAGATTTGTGGGGATATATTTATGTAAAACCGGTATTCATTAATTTTGTTTATGAGAATTGAAATGGCAAAAGGAAAAATACCAAAATATTACTTCCCTCATCAGGAAGGGAAGGGGATGGTGGGGCATGACGGGACGGTGGTAACTGACTCTCGGTGTGCTGGTGTGAGTACCGGTGGCCTTGCCAAGGCTTCCCTTGCCTCTGTGTGAAATCTCTGCAGTTGTTAATGCCATGATATCGACAGCCCTGGAAGCAGCAGGATACAACTGAAAAACTGATCTTTGTTTAGGTAACGGGTACATACCCATAGTGCATCAGGTTGTTGGAGCTTTTGGTGCATATGCCAAAAATGTCCCTTCTTGACAGGGAGTAACTTCCAAAAGAGAATGGTCTTTATTTAGGGGATGGACACATAGTGATTGGTGACCAAGATACACGGAATAGATATCACTGGAAAAAGTCAACTTTTCAGTAGAGTTGCCATACTGTGACGTAGCAAGGATGCCGAGGTATTTTCCATATATCTAGCAGAAATAGTAATATATCTAACAATAGGAGGAAGAAAGAATTTTCTAACAGTGGTCATTATTCACGATCAGAAAAGATTAAAGGTGTTTGGGAGAGTTTGTATGGCACAGTGGGAGATTTCTTTAGAGGCAATTGATCTTGGGATACTCTGACAGCCTTTGCCATCTTCAAGTTGGTTGGGTGAAATATGAAGCGTAGAACCTGAGAGAAGGAAGAAATTCAACCTGGCGTTCTGTTCCTCATTTCCCTAGGCTATCTAGAAGCTTCTCAGCTGCTGGCGCAAGTTTGAATGGCCTAAAACCTTCTCCAAGTTGTATCCTGAGGGAGGAGACACAGCGGCCTGTTCCTTGGGTTGGAGATAGCAAAAGCACGAGGCCGTCACGTTATTACGCTTATTGTTTCAGACAAGTTCCCTGCACAGAGTGACTCCGAAGAAACGTGGAGCCGGATTTCTCTGGGTCACTGGTGGCTGATGAACAGCATCCAGTGAGAAGAAAGCAGCCAAACCACTGTGTCTGTTTTTTTAATGACCTCATGGTACCTTGGAGCGCATTACAGTTTTTACTGCTTGAGGTAAGGAATCAAGCTGCTTATCCCTTCCCACTTAGATTAACAAAACAGTCCTGTCAACAGCAATAGATGAAGGAATGAATCCTAAAAATAAACAAAATATAAGATGGGAAAACAGATGGTTCACAGATATCTTTCGGAGAGCTGCAGAGGCAGTATAAGAGACTGCTGAGGGCTAATCAGTGCTGTGAAAGCACTGCTGATCTGATCTGCTTCCATCTTAGGAGAAGGCGAAAGGATTATTGATACTGCGTTTCTTGCTTTCAGGATTTGAATTCTGAAATGCTTACACAAAAGCAGAAAGGAAACTCTCAGGACTGTGGAGTCCCGGTACCTTTTCATCAGTGTCGTCTTTCTGAAGGGACAGTCAGACAGACAGAAAACAAGCATGTCCTTCCCCTTCTCTCCCAGTTAAATAGAAATAAACACCTCCAGCAAACTCCTTAACATGCAGTTTTCACTTTCTTTCTCTTTCGTTTTCCTTAAAGCTGTGTCAGTTATGTCCCATGGCAAAAAACCAAGAGAACAAGAGAGAATTTCACTTAGTGCTGGGACGAGCAGAAGAACAGGATGAGTGACAAGTAAGTCTCCAGCTCCATTGCAATTTTGGTGCAGCAACCTCGTTGCTGTATAAATCCAACTGCTGCAAAAGTATAAATGTTGTCATCTTGTCCTTGAAAATGCTGACTGAAAAAAAAAAGTATTTTCCCTCAGAGTCTGAATTTGTGCTTTATTACCTTCATTATTTTCGTTTGCAAACAGAGCAGTGAAAAAAAAAAAAGTGTGCACCATATTTATTTTTTTTCCCCTCCTTAAAAGAAGCAGGACATAAAATGCCACTGCTGTTTCCTTAGACATCAGCTACAAAGTATTTACATAAAGCTGTTATGCTTTCTGCTGTTACGTGTTTGTTCCAGTTGTTCAGTCCACAGGACAAGAAAATAAAACCAGGAAAAACACATTAGCTCAGCTCTCCCCAGGATCAAAACACTGTTTTAAAATCAAAATTTCAAATATAGTGTCATATTCTTTCTCGTTACTTTCTGGGTTTGTACATATGTTTTTATCCCATGAGGGTGTTGCTTTTATTGTGTTTTATGTGAATCTTAAGCTTTAGGATCTTAAGGTGCCACAGCGTTTTCCCTCTGACTGTCGCGAAAGCTTTTAAATTAAACTGAATATTTCTTGTAGGTCATTGTGACCTTTATATTTTTGCTTTATACAGCCTATTAACTGTGGGAATGAAAGCTACAGTTCACAAACATGTTTACAACCATATAAATGAGGATGTGCATTAAACTGCAGGGCTCCGAAAACATAAGTAATGAGCATTATTCGTACCTTGACAAAGCAAAAAAGCATGATTAAGGATAATTGTAGGTAACTGTCATCATGAGAGAAATGTTTACGCAGTCAGAAGTACCAAACAGCATTGAAACAGTTTCTCTAAAGGGAGCAGTAAGGAACTAATGGATGCCAGTACATGCCTTGAAAACAGTTTGACTTAAAGGTTTTCAGATTTATTTTTTTTCTCCTTTATGAATTCAGAAAAATAGTGATTGTAGTAATTGTTGGTTTTAATGAGGATTTGGAAATTTTCACTCTTACCTGTGTTATCACAAAGCTTCTTTTTTTTGAAAAAACTGAATTTGAAAAACATTTCCTCATGAGGTTCCTGATGCTGCCTTTTCTGGTCGAGTCAGAGCCCATCTTACTGAAATTCAACTTGGGTTCATGGCTGATTTGGTTTTCATAGCAAAGACATTTCTGCCCATTTTGGTGCCAGATAGAAGTTTGACAATTAAGTCCTCGTTATTTTTATTTGGTTTTGTTCTCCTTGTGTTTATGTATATGTATATAAAAAAACCCTTCTTTTAGGCAATAAGTAGGATTTAGGGGAAGACTTCTTAATGCTTTTGCATTATGGGTATTGCCAAACTCATTTACATGAGGATAAAGTATGTGAGATAGGCAAAGAAGTGTCTCAGGTGCTGGGAAGAAGTGTTGGTGATAATATAAGAAGCAAAATCTTTGAGGCATAACTCCGCATTTTGTAAGACTGGAGTGGGGCAGGAATTTCCCTCGGTTTTCCCCTCAAAGGAGTAAAATTGCAGTCCCAGGAGGTCCGAGGAGATTGTTGAATTTGCCCTCGCTAGATGGGTCCAAAAAATGAACCCTTTACATCTCGTTTTGCAAAGAACCAGATCATGCTTTTTATTTTATTCGTAAGAAAACCTAGAAGATAATTCACATTTGGAAATGCGTGCGTCGGCTAATATTTTCTATAAAGAGATTAGATGGTTTGCAAACAAATTTCTCTGGAAGGCTGTGGTCCCAGCTGCAAGCTCTGGAAAGCCTAATTCTGGTGATCTTGGAAGAGGCTCTGGAGTTCTAAAAGCCTGAAGGACAGGATTGAGGAAGAAAACAATGATTTTGTTAACTTAAATTTCTCCAAAATGCCTTCTTAGTGATCATTAGTTTGCTCTTGGAAGTCAAGAGGTTTGTATTCTGTGGCAGGTGAGACTGGACTATCTCTGCAGCTACTTACGGCCTTAGAATCCATAAAAAGTGAGGAAAATGGATCTGTGAGTCGTGATAAGTGAGGACTCAGGTGCTGGCTCCAAACTGTCATTGTGCAGCGTGCCTGGGAATAAGATTTTGTTTTGAATTGTGTGGTATTTATTTGCATGTTTATTTATGAATTTTTCTAGATTTGTCAGCACATTGATTTTCATGACGACTTCTACAAAGTAAGACACCTTAACAGCATTTATAGTTATTTCACACTACACACATATTTCAGTATGCTGACAGATAGCGGTCACAATTTTTGATGTTTCAGCAGTAGAAGAATAGCACATCCCTAGTAAAGCAAAGGACTGGTTTATGCAATTTGGGTTCTCACAGTTCTCTCGCTGCCTTCCGATGAACTAACTTTTATCGGAGTGAAATATGATTCTCATTTTGGTTTTATGCTAAGCTATACTTCAAAGCCAGAGAAAATTCAGTGGTCTTGGGATGAAAATTATTCCCAGAAGACAATAGAGGAAAAAGTTCTGGAGACAAACGATAACCCCACAGGCAGAAAGAATGGTTTATCCAATGAACGTTATAAGGACTTGTATTAAAAAACCCAACCCTCTGGTGATAATTAAATGCAGCTTAAACTCCTACAAACCTTGATCAAAATCCATCGCTGGGATCAGACTCCCATTACTGAACAGTGCAAGATGATGCTAGAGATTAACAATAGCTTATTAGCAAATACTATACTGGTATTGCAGTAAGTGCCAACTGGAAAGCCACCGCTTAAACTGGTTGAACTGCTTCCATTTTCAAGCAGATTATATACAGTGACCGAGTTTTATGCAGTGCATTACGGGCAGAGTGGTTGGCTTTCGTGCTGTGCTGTGTCCCCAGAAGCTGCAAAGGACTTCATTTTATCCGGAATTATTTTTGCCTGACCAAGAGCTTGGTGATGTGGATGGAGAGAACACACCTACCTGAATGATACCTATTTGAAAGTGAAGCTGTATGTTCAAGTTAACTGAAATTTATAAGATACAAGCTCCTGCTATGTTTGCTACCAGCTGAATTCTGAAAAACGGCCGAGTTTGGGGTGTATTTTTTTGTTATTGTTCCTCTCACCTGTAATGGAGAGGGCGCAAGTGTGGGTGTTCACAGCAGGGCGAGAAGAATCTGCTGCAGAAATCTCTTCAGTAGGCGATACAGGCGCAAACACTAATTGGGCCACAGATGAATAAGCCTGGGGTTTTGGTGCCAGCCCCTCCGCTTGCATCCACGTTGGCATTGCCGGTACTTTGCTGCAGTTTGTCACAGTGGCTCTGTATGAGAGCGTGATTGAAAAGGTTGATTCAGGGAAGCGCCGAGGTGCGCTGGCAGAGCCGCCGTGGGCTCGGGAGCCTGCGTGGTGTTTGCCAGCCCTTCCCGCTCCCCAGCACGCTAATTCCTGGCTGTGTTTTCACAAGGAGGTTGGAAATTCTGGGGCGGCTAGTCGGTGCGATGCTACCTTTCTGTGTGAGAAATTGCTCGTCTCATCCACGGTATCTCCTGAAAAAGCCAGCCGGTAAGGTCTAGAGAAAAGAAGTGGAGTAAGACAAAGGAAAATAATCCCTCTACAGCTCTCTGTGGTCTGTTCCTTCCACAGCCTGGCTTGGCATGATAAGGTGTACATTAAAACCAGTGCATCCCAGCTAATTTTGAAAAGCATTGCCTTCAGAGCCATTTCTTTCTACTTTCTCTCTAGGTTTCTACTCCTTTCTGTATTTCTCTTTCTTCACTCTTTTTTTAAGACTGTTGCAAGTTAAGGTCTGCTACCTGCTCTTTCTCTCCTTGAAATTGTAATCCCGTTCTTGCAACACCATTTTTAATTGCAGTGAAACAATGCCGACTACCAGTTACAGGAGTGTCACTTTGGAGGCCATATTCTCAAAGGCTAGAAGGGCCATTTGCATATACAAATAAGTATGTTAGGGCAAATTGCACTGGAAACAACGTTTCATTAGTTGGGGAGTGAAACTAGACTTTGATGTCAAGCCTCAACTTGCATGGTGAGACCACTAAATCGAGAGAAATATATTGCTAGTAAGACCACTCGTGTCAACGCAGGAAAATAAGTTTTCTTTTAAAATTAGTAGTCTATTCTCAAGCCATGAAAACATTACAGTACACAGATGTGTTGTCTTGCCCTGGGAACAAACCAAGCAGGAGCCTTATTTTGCATTGGCAATAATAAGGTTTCTTGAACAACAGCCATAGTAAAGCTCTCACTTCCCTTCCTTTAAATCTGCACTCACAAAAGTAATTCTGGAAATGTTCTTTATATTTACATACAGTTGTCTGTGCCTGGGAGAACATATAAAGATAATTCACTAATGAGAAAAAAAGTTCATTCTGCCTGTACCTGCTCTTTAACAATATAGAGTATTTTTAAAACATTGAGAAAATAGGCAATATTGTCAGGAAGCTTGCTAAACGGAGCATTTCTTTAGTACTTCCAGAGTGCCTCTTCAGCTTTCTGAAGAAGGTAAATAAGCCAATACATGTTTATGGACTATATTTCATTCATGGATAAGGCATGATTTAAAGTAATTGATCAAGGATCTCAACCATGAAAACCAAAGAGTTTAATTAAAAAGGTAACAGTGTTAAAGTGAGATCATGCTTGACAGATGAAAAATTAGACATCCTTGAAATGATCAGGAGAAGCAATTTGCATTAAAAAATACAGTAAAAAGAAGCAGAGAGAAGCAGAGGCTGAACTAAGTCTCACTCCCCCCCCCCCCGACCCCCAAAAAAACAAATGTTGAATTCAGAACTTTTAGCCTTTTAATTCCTACTCTTGGACTATAGGTCCCGTTTGGTGCTTGTTTGCATGTCCTGAATAACAAAGTCTACCAAAAAGCACCCCCAAACCAAAACAAACCCCAAACCAAAACCCCCAAACCCAATTAAAAAAAACACACACCAAATCTCTGATTTTGCAGATCTTTTTTTTTCTTTTGTAAATATTACTTTTTTTTTTTTTTTGAGTAGTCCTGTTCACTTCTAAATTTCTAGAGGCAGAGGGGTAAGATGTTACTTTAAGACATTGTCTTTTGGTATATTTATGCATGCCAACGCCTCACTATTATTTAAAATATAACATAACACTACATACAGAAGAACTTCCACTGACTTTATGGCAGGTACTCACGGGGAAACGATAAGCACCTTGGGTTAGCAGCCGCATGCTAACAAGCAGTGCCGCTACCGTTTATATGCCTACAGTGTCCAACAGGCACTGAGGTGCGTGACAGTTGTCTACGTGCTGCAGGCACCGTGGAGCTGCCTCTTTAAAGTACAGGACAAATGGATTTTATTTTGCTTCGCTAACAGTGTTGTGTGTGTATATGGGTGTGTGTTACTTTTTGAAACCATCAAGCATACAAAACCACCAAAATAATGTAATATATACTCATCTTTGTTTCAAATGCTACTGGAAAATTCTTGATGGCGTGATGATGGTGGCCGTTCCAATTATTTTACTCAATGAGGTGAAATCTGAGATGCTGCAGCCAGCTCAGTAGATTTTCAAAAGATTTATGCATGTCTTAATTTCTTTTCTTGCTTCAGACGCTGTACTTAATACAAGCCCCAAGTCAGAACTGAGGTATTACATATGCTCAGTATTTTCATCTCTTTGCAATATATGAATTGATTATGACATTTGTAGCTTTAAAGGTGACTGTTGTCTGCTTTCACTGTTCTCCTGCTGGCTCTTTCTTTCAACCTTATAACCTTTTGATGCTTGGGACTTCAATTTGTAATGCTCCTTTTGCCTAAGAAGTAGAATACAGGTAAATTATGCAACTTAGTACGGTGATCTGGTGGGACTGAGAATTTTCTGTAAGAAATATAGAAAATACAGGTTCTGGAAAATAGAAGTGTATCAAAAGGAAACATTTTGGAAAACATGCTGGTAGCCCCAGATTCCACTTGGAGAGGGGAAGGAGTTCAGACGAGAACTTGATTCTAGTCTATTCTGGCTCTCACTAGAAACCCCATTGCCTTAAAACTTTGATTTTAATTTGAAATTAAAATTCATGGGTTTTACTTTGCTGCCAACTTTCAAAATTGACTTCAACAAGGAATCTCATTGTTAAAGTGTATTGAAGAACTGCGTCAAACATAGCAGCAAAATATTCCAGCCATGCTTGCATGACATTCCCGTGGTTGTTTACTGAAATTAGAAGTATACAGTATTGCTCCATGCTTTATGTTTTGCTTCATCAAAGGTGACAAAACCCACAATGTTGGATGTCCTCTGAGTTCCTGGCAGACTGAGCACTGCAATAATCTGTGGTGAGCAGTTTTTTACCCAGTTGTACAATTCAGTATTTGGAGGCATTCAGAGCCCCAGTGAGCTCCGAAGACCTCCACTTAGATGTAAACATTTTCCTGAGGAAATCTGTCTGCCAAATTGTGGCTGTCCTCTGAAAAGATCCGTCTTGATTTGTTCACTTTGCTTCCAGGGGTAAAACTCCCCTGTAATATCTATGACCAGCTCAACTGGTTGTGGAGAGGTACGGGTCTACACTCAACACATCAATTATACCTGCTGCTACTGTCTGACGAGGAGGATGATTCTTCTACTGTGCTATACAAAGGCTGAAGGCACAGCATGTACTGTCCTGGCATTTTTTCCCCCAAGATAACACCTATATATATATATATATATATATATATAAGCTATTTCCTCCCTAGCCCCTCACCTGAACACCTGAAAGTCCCCTCAGTCTGTTGTACTTGCAATTCATTAGCCAGTAGCTTTTACACCCACAGGGTTTTTCAAAATGAGGGAAAGAAAAGCAATTAATAGTGCAATGACAAACTGAGCAGCTCTTCACAGCAAAGCTCTTTACACAGAAGGAAACTTCTTGACACATCTGTTAGCTACTGTCAGATGCATGATGAGAAATTGCCATGGGCTATTAAAATGTTTTTATTAAATTTTGTGGCCCTGTTATGCATAATTATTATGACATAAGTATCAATTAAAAGTGTAGCCATTTTAATTGCATTAGTTCCATTTGAAGGTGATGTCTGCTCTGTGGTGGACAGAACAGGTAATTCTTTATCTTCCTAGAGATGGAGATACAGTTTTCCGTTCTAAGACCTATTTCCAGGTAATCCAAACCTTTGTTTCAGGACAGGATTTTTGCACGCTTGTAACAACTTAAACCCACATTTTAATTCCTGAAGGATTTTTTGAATTATCAGAACATACGTAACTTTGAATTAAATGTCATGTCACGCACTAACTCCGGAAAAGCTCAATATCCAAATTCTGCGTTAGAATAAGCATGCACTGGACCCCAAGGTATAGCTCATATACTGTTTTCTATACCTCAGTGACACTGAGAAGTCAAGACTAGATATAAAAGGATAGGTATTATTTCTTCCATATACCAAGTGCAGATATTCCGCTTTACACACAGACTGCTTTTGTTTCCAGCTACAGAAAGCAAGACAGAACAAAAAGTGCCTCTGAAAGAGCGGTCTGTTTCTGCAACCCCGAGGTGGGTCAGTGCTACCAGATAAAGTGGCAGAAGAGTGCCAGAGGTGCTCAGAAATGCCGAGAGACAGAGGTAAGGCAGACAGAGATCCACTGTCTCTTCATTAGTTTCAGCTTATGAGCATTTGAAGAAAAATATGCATCTTATTTCTTGATTAGAGAAAAAAAAAGATAAGCCTGCACAGATTTTGGTTTTTTTACAACGTAAAGAATTTACAAAACCCCAATGTATAGGTATAGTTCTGGGGGTGAAAATCCAGAATCGAGCCTCTAAAGAGCCAGAATCCGTGCAACTCTGCCAGTCTCGCACCAGATACTCGAACCCTGAGTTGAGACAGTTGCCGATGACACACGGTAACAGTCTGAAGGCGACGGAGGCAGATGGATGTGGGGACGACAGGGAGACCCAAGCCCTGGGACGGAAACACTGCTTCGCATACGAAAGCTTTTTGAAAACGTTTCTGCCGCAGCCAGTTTTATTCTCTGTTACTACAGAGTAAGTAGACCATGTATCAAGAAATAGCTTCAGCTGGTATTGTTTTTATTGGGGAAGAAAAAGGAAATTACCTGCTAATAAGCTCATTCTAGTTAAAATGTATTTGCCACAACTTCCTACACTTAGAAAGTTTCAAGCTGAACAGGATCCAGGCAAAATGAATGGGTCATGTTTCTGCAGGGGAGGGACATCACATGAATGTTTTTGCTACTATTCTGCTGCAAAAAATAGGAAGAGCTTCCTGAGCTTCCCAAGACAGCTTTTATAGAGATGGTCAGAGTGAGCCATCCGTTCAAGTCGGAGCCACCGGGGCTGTATGCAGGAACACACCTTGGAAATAAAGCGGGTTGTGCAGAAAAAGATGAGGAATTATAACTCTTGCGTAAAACTGTGTGATGAATATAGAACAAATACATGGTATTAATAAAAACATAGCATTAAAAATGCTGTTTGACTGATAAGTTGAGATGCTGATAGGTTCTGAGAAGGGAAGATACAAAAGATGGTAGCTCCTCTAAAATCAAGATAAAAGAAAGTGATCTTACAAAATGATGTGGCCAGGAATGAACGGATCCTCACGCTGATTGTCATATAACATCTGCTAGCAGTAATTGCAACCCAAAGGTTTGCTGTAATTTTAATCTGAGCTAGAAATCAGCACATTGCTTGTCAGACTGAATTGTAATTTGAAAGAAAAGCATAAAGCTGCAACTAGTACAGGCAAGTACATGGAAAAAGATAAGCTAAAAAGCGAAATAGTTCAGGGCAGGGAAAAGAAAGCATATAGATGCTTTTATATGGTTTGGTTTAGATGTGCTTTTAATGGCTACAGCCAGTGCTACTGTGAAAAGAACTGAAGTCTTTCCTAATACCACAATGCCACTGGAGGTAGTCTGAGAAGTTCATTTCCAGAGATGGTCTGCATTTATTTCTGCAACATCTGTTTAATAATATATATTGGGATATACCATTGGTTAACTCTCACCCTGCATCAAGTCAGTTGGCAAGTGCATTTTTTTCACTTTTGCTGGTTTTGGCTGGGACAGAGCTAGTTGTCTTCAAAGCAGGTGGCACGGGGCTACGTTTTGGGCTTGTGCTGAAAACAGCGTTGATAACACGGGGATGTTTTATTTCTTGCACGGAGCCGAGGCCTTTTCTGCCTCTCGCCCCAGCCCACCAGCGAGCAGCCGGGGGGGCACAAGGGGCTGGA
>JANZLQ010000022.1:24010718-24039751 GCA_026212715.1 Elanus axillaris | reverse complement strand
GCTGAACACCGGCCTGCCCATGGGAAGTGGGGCATGAATTCCTGGGTTTGCTTTGCTTGTGTGCGCGGCTTTTGCTTTACCTATTAAACTCTACTGCCTTTATCTCAGCCTACGAGTTTTCTCATCCTTACCCTTCTAATTCTCTGCCCTGTCCCACTGCGGGGGAGCGAGCGAGAACCTGTGTGGGGCTGAGCCGCCGGCTGGGGTTAAACCACAACAACACTGAAAGAAGCTAATGCTAAAATTATAGGAACTTACTAATGTGTCACTGTAAGGAGATTTCTTTTTTGCATATACATTTACGCCAGGGACTTCCCAGGAATTAGTTTACCAAAAAATTGCAGGGAAAGAAAAAAAGAGTGAAAGCTATAGAAAACATAGCTCTCTTTCTTGCATGGGTACGTAGCAAGAAAGGGGAGAAATGAAGATGATATATTATTAAGCAAATATAAACTAGAGAGTTAGTAAACAAAGAAATACAGAAGAGATATTTTGAATGTTATGGGATAAAAGCTTATAGTGGTTACAAGTTGTGTCACCTGAGATAAGTAAAAATTATTAGTATATACCGGTAGAGAAAGGGATCATAAAAATGAGAAGCAGATAAGAGGAGTGTTTCTATTTCTCTGTTTTTATCTTTCCTTACTAAGGAAGAGCAATTAATAACTTGGGCATGCATTTCTCTGCCAGACATATAGCGCTGGTCATATAACAAAGTGAAAGATCAACTTGTGGGTTTTATTTTTATTTTCTAAGGCTGCTGTTATTATTTAAGTGATTTCTAGTGGATAGCATAGTGTAGAGAAATGAGAAAAAAATGGGGTACATGAAAACCATTAACGTGTTACTTATTTCCCATCTGCAGATTAGCTTCGGGAATGGCAGAAATCGGGGTTATAACTTTTGAGTTAATGTTCAAGTTATACTTACAAACAGGAATATTTTCATGAGTGGACTTGGCGGGGAGGTGCACTGAAACTAGGGGATCTGGATGTTAGGTAAATTAAATATCATCCTTTTGCTTCAGAACAAATATTACTGTTTCTTAAACAGCAGTGCATAGTGCCTGCAGAAAAGAAAAGCTGAAACTTTTTTGTTTCCTTTAGAACGTTAGATAAAGTGCAGACACTTGTGCACAGTAGCTCGTAACTCTTCCAACACAGCTCCAGCTGATTTTAACAAATGATCTTTCTTTGTCTTCAGGAAACAAGTCAGCTTCCCCTGGCCATAGGAGGAAACAAGCAAATCCATTTAAATTAATCTAGCTGATGATTGTTCTCTTAGCCAAGAACAAATTGTCATTCATCAAAAATTTAAGAACCAGCGAGTAATTTTAAATAATCCTGGAATAAAATGGGGATGGAAATGGTGAAAGCTGATATACGAAATGAAACAAGTTATTTTTATATGGAACATGACTGTGGAGTATTTGCCACAATTTGGGTTTGGCTGCACATTCTCATTGTTTCGGCAGGGTCATCCCGTGCAGTGAGTCGCAAGCAGATGGGCGAGTGTTGAGTGATGCAAGGCAAGTGAGAGGCACAGGGTGCCTCAAGTGGCACTTTAAAAGCAGTGTATGCTACTGAAATACTGAGTCAGAGAAGAAAAAAGCTGAGATGCGAAATGACAAAACCCCCTGACGGTTGACCTTAAAATTGCAAATTGTACGTTGTGTTTCATATGTTACAGGTGCTCTGGGTTACTGGGGATTTTCAATGACCCAACGTCAGTTTTAGGGCATGTCCACATATCCCATGTGTGTAATCTGATGACTCGGTATGTGTATCATAGATGTTTAGCTCATATATAGTTTTTTAAGAAGATATACCTTTTTTTTCTTATTTGTGAGATTTCCTTGGAAAAAATGACCAGAGCCGCATGTGGTTTATAAACAACTTCTGATAGTTTTTCAAACCTCCTTAATATTCATAAAAGAAACCTCCTATAAAGTGATTGTCTAATTAAAGATCTACTTTTATCAATTGTGCTTTACAATCCACTTGAGCTTTCAGAGTTTCAGTCGAGCACTTGAATTTTAAAACTCATGGATTATTGCTTTGAGCACCAGGGATCAAAGCAGTAATACCACCATTAAATCTCATGGTACTTACTTGTCTCTTGTACTGTCGATAAGCAGTGGTTTAGTTCCCCATTTAAATTAGCCTCTTCTAAACTAGAGATTACTCCTCCTATGGCTTCTTCTAAGGGGCTGGACTTTGAAGGGAGAGCATGCTTTAAACACCTTATTTTTTAAGTGGTCATTAGCAGTAACCATTGGAAGATTATTGATTTCCTCGCAGTCTAGAAATGTATGGAGTGCTTTATAATTGCAAGTGGCTTCGAACAGTGGAATATGTATAACTCGATGTTTTAGAGTGACTCTTTAGTTGCATTTTTAATAGGGTTGTTAGGCAGTGTGTGCATGGTTTTGCATGGAAGACTGAGAACGTGGGGCTGAATTGGATCTGATATCTCTCGGTAAGACAAGCGGAGCCTATTCCTACCATGGCAAAGGGCTCGGGGACTCCTGAGGAAGCACAGAGCAGGAGAGGCTTATTCACTAATCTTCCAGCAGCTGACTAATTTCACCTCCAGGAACTTGCTGGGTCAGATGTGGTTTCGGATGAGTTTAAGGATGGTTGAATGGATGTCTGTCCTGTTACCGTGTCCGTCCCTTGGATGGCTGTTGCTATGGCTTACCCCCGTTGGGAAGAGGTGTCGCAGGTATCCCACCTGGCGTGTGAAGAACAAGTCCTTTTGGTTTGATTTGAACCCGACCTCTGCTTTCTTCACTCTATCCCCCTAGATTTTTGCTGGAGAAGATGGTGAAGAGCCTCTCTGTACATGTCACTCAGGATGTGTAGACCACTGCTGAGGTAGCTGTATCTCTCTTTCTCAGACTAAAACTGCTCTCTGCCACCTTCCTCTTTCCCCCTCCAGAAAAGCAGTATTCCCTATTAAAGGCACTTAATGAAACTCTGTGTTGAGTCCAGGAATTATGAATGAAGACAAGTGGCACTTGCCAGTTTTAGGAAGGGATTCAATTTGTTTGGACTTGGCTTTTTTGACCGCTGATAGCGAGAGATCTTATCATCCCCCAAAGGTTCATTTCCTGCTTCAAACCTCAATGAATTATAACTGAAGCCAAAAAGGAGGAGTTCTTGGATGAGAGGGCAGCAAGAGGAAAGCAAGTTCAATGGAAAGATGCAAGAGTAGAATATATTATTTCACAGAATAATTACGCTGAGATATTCCAAAAAGTAGCTATGGTCAAACATGCCGCTTAACTTACGCTATTATGCAGCTCTGGGATATAGGGCATCTGTTAGGCTAAGCTGTGAGGTTACAATATTACTTCTGTTGCTAAAGCTGTTAACAGTCTTAATATACAAATCTAGCCAAGTCTATCTGAATATGAAACATATTTCAAAACTGAGTTTCTATGCAGAAAAGCTCTGCCTAAATTAGGCTATTTGCAAATAGAAGTAGCTGAAGGTAATGCAAGACAACTAGAAAACCCTGTGGTAAATTTGTTTTCCTGACTTGATTTTTTTTTTTGTTGTGTCCTTTTCTGGTTTTAATTCCAGATTGCAACCAGGTAGGTCAGATGGAAATCAAGCAGTGCTTGGTGCCTGACTCATGTGACTGCCAATTCTATTTAAAGTTCCCAGATGATGTTTTTAATACCATCAGGTCATTATTTTTAATAGAAAACTCTTCCAGTCAATAGTGGAACTGTACTTCAATTCCTCACCAGTGTTTCTGCAGATGGATACTGACAGTGTTTGGAAAGTGCTTTGATACCCTCACAAAGATGCTGCGTAAGGGCAAAAATAGTCAGTTGAAATATTTTTCAAGACAAATTCTACTTCCATACACATTGTATTTAGTTGCTAATTTGTAAATATTTAACATTATTTTTTCTGTGCCTGGATTATTAGCTTTTTTTCCCTGATAAAAATTATATATAACTCTCAATTTCAGTTTCGTGTAACTGTATTCACTGCATTTTTCTTGTGGATCGAATAGCTGAGGTAGAAGCTGTTGATTCTGTTTTTCAAGTATTCTGCCCATGTTAGTAATTTATCACCTTGATGCAGCCAGTTTGTTATCCTTGCTATGTATAAATACTTCCTGCAAGGACCAATGACTGTACTAGACTGTAGTTTTTAACAAGTTTTCAGTGGCTGCAACCCAGAGCTTAGATATCTTTGTTGCATCAGAAGTATTTTATAGTGACTAAAACCTCATGACATGTTAGGAACAGAGGAAAAGTAATAAAGGTAATGAAATGTCAGTTGTTGCTTTAGATAGAAAATCAATCCTTTTTGCTGCAAAACTCTTCCAAATTTTGGCCTTTCCAGTATCAGGCAATTATCAGTCTTGTGATCCTGATTTAGGCCATTGCCTTAGGCAAGTCAATAGGCCAAATTTAGCTACTCATTTCATTGATGAGCCCAACCTAAGTGGAAGAGATCCATTCTTTTCTATTGTGAAACACACACACACACACCAGGTTTTGTGGAGGAGTGCTGGCCATTGAAGTGTTGAAGAAGAAGTTATGAGAAGGTGCCTGGACCCTGAACCCTTTTTGCGTAGTAGTTCTGCTCAGCAGCTTCCACTAGCGCTTGGCCATAAAGCAGAAACAGCAGTTCTGTAGGGTGGCCAAAAGGAAGGTAATTCATATGCTTGTAACTCGCAGAAGGCCCTAGCAGAATCTGCACAGTTAGAGGCTGTTACAGGTGGGAATTTGGCCCATACATTGAAGCCGGATAAAGCTGGGAAGACACAATGGCAAGAAGTATTTTAATATGTTGCTCTATGCTCTAGTTCTTGTCTTCTCCTTAGTACTTATCAGTGAGTACTAGTGTAAAGCTGAATGCCCTTTTGAGGAGGATTTGTAGAGAGTAAAAGCACCGAGAAGAAGGTATCAGTAAGTGTTTCAAAGAGTAATTGCACTCATTATTTTCTTAGTGTATGAAGGAGATAATATTGCTGGAGTGCACTCTTGCTTGAATGGAAAGGCCAAAAAAGCTTCAGCTGGATAGCTGGCCTCTGAAAAAAATGGAAGGATGGACTTATCTAGGATGAGCTAGATCCCTAGTTGTACAGTTATGCATAAAACCGTCCAAAATTTGTGCTCTTAAGGTGAGAAACACCCTCACTTAAAACTTTTAAAGAAGCTTTAAAAATTATACTTTTTTTTAAACAAAATATTCAGTTGTTATGTCAGCTTGGACTCTATCAACAAAAAGCGATTGTTTTATTAAACCAAAATCTATTGAATCAGAAGAAATATACAGTGTGATTTGGTTAACATCACAATAACTATAAATGAGCACCCAATGACTATTTCACAAATTAGTAAAAATTATAGCTAATTTCCAAATACTTAATCTCTGGAATAACCGTTTTTCTTCTGGTTATTCTTCCTGATGAAACGTGCTCTCTTGCTGTATGCGGTGGAGAGGCCGTTACGGTTGTGATCAACATGTGCTTATCCATTTTGGGATCCCTGAATGCAACTGTTGGGCTTATTCCTGCCCAGCTCAGAGATTTTAAAATTTCTTTTTTTTTCCTCCATATGCAGGCCAAGCTACAGTTTTGTTCTTAGCTGAAATCCTGACTATGATTGATCAGCTAATGGTAACAGACTTCTAGATAGACAATGCTAGTTAAGGCTTACCTGTAGTCTGCCTGTAATTCACACTGCTGGAAATTCTAAATAAATCTTCTGTAGGCGCTCAGGTCTCTGCTGGTGGAAGAACGTTACCTCAGCTGCTCTGCTTGCTGCCAGGCAGTAGGGACCTGACTGAGAACTTTGTGTCCCAGAGCTGTTCACGTGCCTAAAAGCTGGGACATGAAGGTTGTTGGTCTAAAAGCCAAACGTGATGGATTGTAATAAAGTCATGCAACAAGCTATGTGGAACGTAATGAAAATATTTAGCCTAGTAGTGAAGAACGCTCAATTCCAATAACGATCTTCTTGATTTCCTTCCCTCTTTCTGAACATAATGTACCTGCATACAAACCTCGTACTGAATAGGGCCGTAGCAAGGTTGGGTGATGGGCTTTGCCCATAAGGAGGGTGCTTGGCATGGAAAGGTGCTTGTGCAGATGCTGCTTATGATTAGGAGCTGGAAGTCTCCTGGGCAGGCTGAGCTGGGCAGAGGGCCCAAGGGGTGTCCCCCCGCTGCTCCCACTATGCCAAATGTCCAGAGTTTTAAATACCTCTCCGTGTGCTGGGCCACAGCACACAAGGATGCACAGCCCCTTTGGGTAATGTCCTGTCTGCTTCGGATAAAGTGAAGGCAGATGTCCCAGCAGGGTGAACAATGCGTTGACTGCCCCTACTGCAAATCCACTCGGTCTTTATGCCATGGCAGGAAAAAAGGAGATTCATCAAGTGTATAATACTCCCAGTACATAAGAAAGATGTATTATGTACTCAGCGACCGCTGGTTTACCTGTATTTTGTATGTCGTTGAGGAACACAGATGCCCGTAAGTACACACATTGTTATCAGGAATATAAATATTGAATTTCCACAGAAACATTGGCCTGATTAATGATGGAAATTTGAAACAAAAGGCTCTGAAGTGCTCTTACAACAGCATGTTAATCTGTTCAAAGTAATGATAAAACCTTTAAACTACAGTGTGCTGTAATTACAGCAATAAGTAATTAGTACATTTAAAGGGCAGAAACAGTGCTGTGCCTGAATTCAGCAGAGGGTAGCCAGGCAACAATATGAAGTGGCATTTTGTGAGGCAAATGTGAGGAAACGTGCTTTGTCCTGAACTATAATTATCTTTAGATGGGTGAAACTCTCCAGGTACTCTTATTAAGAGTGTGTCGGGCTCTCAAAAGCTGGAACTGTCTGAAACAGACATATATGCAGCATACTTCAGATGTGTGACACGAGTATCTTCCTTTGTAAAAGGCTTCCAGGTTTCCTACATAGTTGGTAAGGCAAAGCCAAAGTGGCTGGGCAGCTTCTGACCTCAGGGAACGGAGGGATTTCATGGAAGGAGGGAAGACGTGTATAGCGACCGCCAACAGGATGCTGTCGAAAAACCCGCGGCGTCCTCGTTCGTTCTCTGGATGCAGCGTTTTGGTTGTCCACGCTACGGTTACTTGTTCCTGTCTTCTTTCGTGGGTGGGTAGGCTGAAACAACAACCCCTCTGCCATACTCAAGGAGCCGTTTTTGCAAGAAAGCTGGGTGTAATTCAGTGAGGGAAAAGTCTGCCGCAGGAAGGTGGATGAGCCCGTGCCGCGCTTGGCTCGTACCCTTCCCGGGTGCTGCTCTTCTGTCGTCAAACGCCTCCTTGCCCCAACAGCTTCCTGCAGGTACCTCTGGCTTTGTGCCACAAAGACCCCATTCCTTGAAAGCTGCCGCACTGTCCTATCTTATTTTAGAAATTTTGAGTGGAGAGAGAAGAGAGAAAAACTGGGACTGATCTTTGGGAAGGATGCGTTTGGCACTGTGGGCACAGACAGTAATAGGCTTCTTTTAAACATCGTTTTGGTTGTATACACAAAATGAAATCATTAAGGAAGGGTTCAATACTTGTTGCCTTTCTTGGTTCAAGGATGAAATGTGAAAGAATAAAATCCCTATAGCACCTTTCGTATAGTAGTTTAAAAGATGCTTATATTAAGTCAGTTAGACCTCAGGATCTCTGTCTTTTTAAAACAGTATAATGTCGCCTCCCGCTCAGACAGCAAGACAGACCATATGATTCCAGTTTTCAGATCTCTGTACCTACAGTGAGGCTCTCCTATCCGGTGCAAACTACAGGTGTTCAGAGCACTGAAAACAGAGACAAATTTGCCCCTTGCCCCGCCATTGACAAAAATCAGTGCTTGGACAGTGTTGCCGTGACTTCAGATCTCCTGCTCTGGATAGGAGAGCACAGTTATTTAGGTGACATAGAATAGATTTGACATGCGTTGCTGCAGCTGTAATACAAAAAGGGACTTTAGGAAGGATAAGCACTAGCCTTTGGTATAAAAATAGGCAAAATCATTTTGGAAAGAGGTGAGGATAGGGGAAATGTCTGGTTATTTATTTTGTTTACATAGAAGGGGTAGATTTAATTTATCCAAGGAGTTTTGCTTTAGAAACCTTCTTTTTAATTCCTCGGTGGTACTAAATGTCAAATATTGTATCTTTGGATTCACCATTCCAAACTATCACTTGCTGGAAAAGAAAATAAAAAAAGCATATGGCCAAGAAAAACACTGAAAAAGAATTTTTAATTCTTTTTTATTTTTTAACAAGGTAGGTAGCTCTCAGAAGACAATGCTAGCAGGGCTTCTGGAGGGACTGTTACTCTGCTCAAAAAGTTACTGTCTTAAATACTTGCTTATATATACACACACGCAAACTCTTACACTTTGTTTCCTGTAAATAGTGTTGTTTCATAGCAATAATCGCTGCATGAGTTTGTCACGCTTATTCTGGAGAGATTTAATTTAGAAGGCTGTGACTTCATTTCAAATAAATTCTTTTTCGTCGTGTGAACATGCTGTGAGGTAAGAAGGAGACTGTAGGCCGAAAAGACACTACAATTATATTCATTTTGAGAACGAACTTACAGGTGACCTTCGTTACAATATCAGACAATAAAAAATTACATCTATCCGAATTAAAGACAGAAATGAGTTTTGAGAGGCCACTCCTGTGCTGTCTGTCTGGAAGTTACTTCAGGAGAAGAATGACTTGAAATATTTAGGAGCTAAATGCTGTTTGTGCACACTAGAGCACACCTTCCAGTTTAGTTACATCCAAAAGGAATCAAACCTGTGTGCTCTGAGACTGAGCTATGGCGAGAGAAAGCCACAGCAAAGGAAGTAAAACGAGAGGTTTGCTTCCATGTGAGCTTCTGAGCTGAGCTGCAGTGCTGATGTAAGCGTGTTTATTATATCCACGTTGCTATTTCTGCTGAGAATGGGATGAAATTTCCGGTGTACACTGTATAAGGATTGGAATAGGAGTCTGATGCTTGGTTAGTCAGAAGGAGAACAGTTTTTCAAAAAGAAAGCAAACCTGGCTGAGTCATCACCTCTAGGAACAGAAGGATTAGTGAAGCAGAAGCAAAGGATAAAGCATGGAGTAATGTGGAAGATTAATGGAGACTGTTGCGGTGTTTCACTTTCATGATCTTGCCTCTTCAGCAGAAGTTTAGAAAGCTGCTATGATCGTTTTTAGTCGGTTCAAACTTTTAAGAACGAGGAGAAAAGTCAAATCCATATTTTCACTAACAAGCTTTTGTACCAAATAGGTTTGAGGTGATGGAGGTTGGAGGAAGCTTTGGTCTGCTTTTTGACCACTGATCTTAGATGTGGCAAATTAGAATATCCATACGTGTGGATTTTTTTATACAATGCTTGAAACAGGTAAGACAAAACCCATTAGTTTGTCCTCCACATCCCGATTTCTATGTGTATATTGTATATATGGACCTCATACAGACATGTTACATTTTTAATTTTTTTTAAAGGGTTCAACAAAATGAAGCTCTGAGAATGTTTCCTGGAGTGTTTCTAGATATTACTGTTGGATATATGGAATTTTCTAGAGCTGTATTCTAACACTTTGGTTTCCATTGTACAGGAGATGCAAAAGTGTCATCTTTCTGGCTTTTCTTTTCAGATTTAATTTCTATTCAGAAATTAACTGTTCATTTCAAACTTTAAAATTTCAATACTTCCAAGAACCCCTCATGCACTTACAGAATACGAATAACAGGAATTAAAATTCAGCTCTAACTCACAGCAAATTGTATGACATAACATGTTTTTATAGATAAGGGTTAATTGCAAAATGCATTGGCCAAATCATTTCTCTGAACATTAGCACTGTGAGTATCACAAGCAGCAGGCAGCCGTTGGATTCTGAACAGGTTCTGATGTGCTTCAAAACTGTGTAAGGATGGGCGAACAGTATTATATTAACTAAGCACCATATGCTGGCAGGTTGGCATTCATCTGGTGAGAAGAAGGGGGTTTTACCCTTTAGAGTGAGGATCCCGCGCATTGCGCGTGTACGCAGGTGGGACAGGGCCTGCATGGGAAGGTGCAGCACACGTCTGCACCGCGCCTGGAGATGTCTTTGAGGTGGTAATAGCCGTATTGATAATCAGGGCTGCCTTCACCTTAACGATTCGCGCAGAGGTTGCGTTTGTTCCTACTGAAGCCTGTGACAAAGCTCCTTTGATCCCCAGCTGCTGCTGTGTTCCTTGTTGAGCGTGGGGTCTGAAGAGGGAAGGTGCTCCGTACACACTGGCTTTTCTGATTAAGCCCTTCCCGGGTCTGTTCCTTCCAGTTCCAGATGGCTTTCGCTTTCTCAGACGCTCCCATCTGTTTGAGTTCCCATGAGAGGGTTGAGCGTTGGGTAAAAGGGAGAGAAAAATCTAGAATTCCTCGCCAGCTGGGTAGGCCTGTGTGTGTTTTTCTGCAATATGCTAGGCACAGTTTTGACCCATGCCTGTAAAGTTTTGAACCCTTGCTTCCTCATGTCAGTCCGTTGATTCCTCAGAGACTCTGTATTGAAGCACTGGGGCCCACGTCTCTACAGAACTGATTTTATTTCTATTTGCTCTTAGGTGTCATTGCCTGCATATATATAGTGCAGAATCTGGCCTGAGCCTAAGCGTGCTGCCAGTCCACACTGGCGATCTACTGGAGTACCCGTGGGGCAGTGGAGCTGAGAGCAGCGGACAATTTGAGCAGGTGCCCTAAACGTAAGGTGACGCCGAAGGAGGAATTGATCTCCTCATAGAAGGGCCTTCTGTTGCACCCCCTCGAGAGCGTGACACGACTGACCCATCGCGCTGGACGGGCAGCTCGGGGTAGCTGGAGGAAACATCAAGTTTCAGGTCTCAGGAGCAACTAGTGCTTCAGGACACCGACCTTAGACTCGCAGTTAAGATCAAGGCAAAGGCGAAGGCTGCGCGTGCCTTCTTACAAAGCATGGAATAGAACCTGTGAAGGTGTTCCAGTTGATTTGTGCTGTACGTTACGTTCATTTAAGGCTATTCATGCCGCTGATGGAAATCGTGTTTTAAGGTGGAAGCAGAAGCGGGCAGAGTTAATGTGGAGATTTCAGCTTTGCTCTACACTGTTCCATGCTCTGAGTACTCGGTTTCCCTTTCTTCATATCCCAGGAACATGAGATTCTTTCAAACAGAGTGTACATAAAAGCTGAAGTCGAAGGCAGTAACCGGTAGGGTCGCTGTGATGAAGCTTCTTCTGTGGGAAAGAGACTCACCATTTTTTATTCCGTTTTTAGGAAAACATACACACATGTATGTGTACCCCACGTCTGGCATATTTGAGTTAAAATGGTTAAAAATGGGTTTATTTGCAACTCATTACTTTGGCTGAAGAAAGTCCAGTTTCATTTTACCCTAGTGAAAATCCTTTTCATTTATATTCTGGATACACTTACATAAAATATAAACAAATATCTCCAAATGACTGAACATTCACCAAAGTTTCCAATTTCAGGGTTTTGTATTCCCTGAGTATTTGTTACATATATTCAGCACACAAATATTTGGGATCTTTGTATTCTTCTCGCCAGTGTTATTTTTCTTGTGCAGCGATACCATTTATCTATTTTGTACCTGCAGTCCTTTTTGTGGAGACTCTCCTTCTTTCTCCCTGAGTATTAAGAGCAAATCAATAAAAGTGAGAGCTTAAAAATATTCCCAAGCTGCATGTAAAACAAATGGGATTTTTAAATGCTGAGTTGACATCCCTTCCCACCACGCTTCTGAATGAGACATAAAACTGAGGTCCTGGCCACATGCAGTCATTTAACAGATCCCATGGCACTTTTTTCAAGAGTAGAGGTGAAAGCTGCAATGTCATGGCTTAATTTCAATTGGATAATTACATTCTACCTACTTAAAAATTCCTCACTGGTTTCTGGTAGAAAAGATATTTCTCATTTTTTTCTCCTACACTGTTGTGTTGTGCATTGCTAAAAGGCTTTTGCCCTTTACCCCAGTTGAAGTGCTTGTTCCTGGACATTTCAGTAATGAGTGAAATGATCATTATGTATCTAATTTGCAATAAAATTTACTAAAGCTTCTTAAATGCCACAGGAATTGTGGAATTACAGCAGATATTCTCCTCTGCCCCTTACAGGCTCATTGTCCCACATTTTGGAAGAGTGATTAGGAAGTGTAAGCAGACAAGCAGCAGATGAAACATATTTATTATAAAATATTCCTGGCATCATAGCTAGCTTGCGGGTGGCATTTGTTACTCAGGCGTGTGCATAACAGCTACACATGCTTATAGTATAAACTAATTTAAGATTACAGGGCGAAAGCTGGTAAAATTATCTTAATTTTTCTTTTTTTTAATCCCACCTGACAGCACTTTTCTAAATTTGTTGACACTGTATCTCAGGCAGGTGAGGCACAATTCTGCTGAAGGTTCCTGAGAGCTTTGTGAACATGATTTCAATGAAAACATAATTTAGCTGAAGCCTGAGGACTGTGGGGACTCCTAGTGCAACAAGAATACCAAAGTATTTCTAAAGTGGGCTCCGCTGTGTGAAAAAGATGCTTTGTGAGCTGAGAAAATGAGTGGTGGAGATTTAATCTGGTGCCTTGCCTTTGCCCGAATAAGGAGGTAGCTTAAGAAACCTGGAAGTTATGCATGTTGGTTAGGAGTTTTGAGTCATCCTGTGCGAAGTTTAGCACCATTAGGAACAAAACTATTTTAAGGTTAGTAGTCTCCCAACTGAAACATCTAAAGTGTGGTTGCATGTTACAGTTTGAGCTCTTCTGAAATCTCACCAGAATGGATAAAACGCTTTCTCCTCCCTCTTCTATGACTCCCTGGCTCAGGCATGTGTTTCTGCTACTTACCTTGCAGTGGCTGTGGCACTTGTCTCACCAACCTGATTTTTTTACGTGCAGAGAGAGGCCATACAGGGCTGGTGCCTCCAGCCTGGGACTCTGTCTCTGATGCTGGGCAAAACTGAACGCTCCAGTGAAGGAGAGAAAAATCAAATAGTTACACCCCTCCCAAACACCCTCCAGCGATTTGTGACTCAGACTTTCTAAGCCAGAAGAGGTATGTGATAACCCTCAGTGGGTTTTTCAGCAGAGAAGTTGTCAGGGAAGACTCATCCAGTCCTTCCTTGAATGCTTACAGGCTTTTATCACCCACAGCAGCATCCCGTGGACAGGAGCCACTGTTTAGCTGTGTACTGTGCGCCGGACCACCTCTTTCTCTTTCCTTTCAACCTGTCACCTGGTGGTAACACCCTCTCCTTCCTCCACTGCAGGAGGCAGTGCCATCCTCTGTCTGACACTCATGTCTTCATCCATGTCTGTCTTCTCTCTCTTTGCCCACCCATTTTGCAGGATGAAAACTCCTAATCGTAATCGTTCTTTGGACCCAAGTTGTCCCTAATCTATGATCAACCTCGTTGCTCTTCTCTGTAGAGCTGCTTGGTCGTTTTTGAGATGAGAAAGCCAAACCATGTTATTCAGTGGTCCAAAGTTCTCTCTTTTGTTCTCTTTTCTTTCCTGTAGTTTCTAAGACTTTGCTCTTTGACTGCTATTGAGCTCTGTGCTGATGTTTCCTGGAGTTATCTATCATGATCCCAAGAATGCGTTCCTGGTAAAGGTCAACTCAAAGCCCATTATTTTCTTTCTGAAGTTAGGATTGCTTTTTACTGCATGTGCCATATATTATTCTACATTGAATTTTATCTGCCTTTTGACACAAAGCTGCTCAGTGTCATAAGGTCTTCCTAGAATTCTTTGCAGTCCGTTCTTATCTTTTCTACTCTGAATAACTTTCTATCATCAACAAATTTTGCCTCCTTGCTATTCGGTGCATTCTTATGATATTACGGATATGTTGAACACCAGAGGTCTTGATGAAGAGTACTGTGAAAAGCCTTTGGAGATCACTCTCAGTTGAGAAAATTATCCTATTCTCAATTTCCTACTTGTTCACCAATTATTGTACCTATTTTCCTTTTTATACAAGGGTTGCTTAAATCTCTTCAGAGCTTGTAGTAAGAGGCTTGGTTGGGAGTCGTTTGGAAGTGTAAGTGGATTGTATCAGCTGGATCTGCCCACGTGAAAACCTTATGACTCCTTACAAAAGCATCAGGTTTGTGAAGCTTGGCTTTCCCTACAGGTGCTGATAACATTAATCCAAGCGCTTCAGTTCATCCTGCACATTCGGGAGTAAAATGGTAAAAAAAGAGAGACAAGAAAGTAAATCGGTAGCACTTTGCTGTGTGAGCAAGGTGAACTGACTCACTTCCTAGCCAGATGAGCACTGAGCCTCGCGCCAGGGACTGCGGGAGCTCTCCCGGGAGCAGCGGTGAGCCGGGGCTTTGGTCGGGGCAGGAGACCAGCTTTGTGGTGGCAATGGGACTTCTGCCAGCCGCAGAAGCTGTGGCCCCTTCCTCAGCAGGTGGGCATGGGGGCTGCTGGACTGGGCCAGTCTGCTGTCGCTGGGGCTGGCCCATCTCACCGTCCTTTTCTGGTAGAAGGGGGGCAAGGCCGTTGATTTTTTTATTTTTTTTTTTTTTTCAGAAATAAAGGCCAATGTTTTAGCATGTAAATGAGTAATATAAGCGCCCTCAAAACTATGCCGTTTCTCCAAACATGGAAATACAAGTCTGAGTGGTTTTTCAGTGCTTCTTCAGGGAAATTACTGGGGCTGAGAAGCATCTTGTGGCTCAAGCGTGCAACATTTTGTGTGCACAAGTTCTTGCAGGAGGGAGGTCCCAGGTGTTCTCCTCCTACCTGGCTTTCCTTGTCATCGGCAGAAGCCGAGAGGAGAGCTACTGATTCGCGGGTCCCTTTTATCCAAGGCAGAGGCACTGTGTTGGTCTCTTGTAAGACAACATGCTTTAAAGATCCACTTTTAAGTAGCAGTCCCTGCAAGAACCCGGTAAGAGTTAAGTTCTTTGGCTGGACTAACGGAGTTTCTAGGTGTACCCCAGAGCCTCCTTTTAACTCCTCTGACGGATCCAGCTATTTAAGGCTACTTAAAACTTCTAATTGAATTTTCAAAGCAAAAATGATTTAATTGCATTTTAAGGACCTCAAAAGAAAAGAAAAAAAAAAAAAGAGGAATACAGTACATTGTTTTTAAGATTGACTCGTAACTATGTAACTGCAGTAACATACAGTGTAAGTTCTGTCACTCTTAAAATATACAGGGAAAAAGAGGGAGGTCATCTTTGCTTACTCAAATGTCCTACTGAATTCAAAACAACAAATTAAAATGTAAATTAAAGTCTCTCTTTTTAAAAAAATTTTGCAGATGCAGAAAGACTGTGAAGATAAACTTCAAAGGTTCTGATGACTGCCTCGTTTTCTCCTAGAGAACTTATGAACACCGTTATAACATGTGAGTGTAAGATAAAAAATATCTACTGGCTTCACTAGGCTATTATACTTCAATTTTTTCTTAAAATTAAACAACTAAGTTAAGTGAATTTAGATAACTTGAAAGTCTTACAACTGCTACAGTGTTCAAAGTGTAGGTTGGGCATGTTTAGTAGATGGAGCCAAATTATTTTTATCCAGTAAGTTAACTAACTGACACCTAAGAGTGCTCCATTACTTTGTGATTGTTTTTTACAAGGAAAAACAAAATGCATTTGTAGTTGCCTGTATTTTGAATACAGCAAAAATCCTTTCATTTGAGTCCCGCTGGCAGCAGTTATCCGTGTGCCATGGTTTAACATGATGAATCAGAATTCTCCTATGCAATCGTTAATGTAGGCGTTATAAGCTGTATTCAGACTTGCTGGAGAAAAGTTAAATAAAAATAATATGTTCCACAGCACCAATCTTCTTTACTTCTAGCTCTTTATTTAGAAATGATGCATTTTGACTGATACATCAGACAAGCTGCACTTGCAGGTCCTTATATCCACGTTTTGTTTTCCACATTAAAGAAGCTTGCCGCTTCATTGCTCTGAATGGAGAAAACAAACATATGTGTAATTTCCAGTGTTGCAAAAATTTACACCGTGCAAGTCTCTAAACAACTTTTAAAATATTTTTTTCTAAATCTGTTGAGTAAACTTAATTTAAGATCATTCTAAATAAGTAAACAAACAAAAGAAGGTACCTTAATTTTTTTAAAACGAAACCTACTTCGTGGGGAAAAGCTAATTCTTTAGTTTTTCTATAAAGGCAAAGCATATCGTAATTTAATATGTAAGCTGGTTGCGAAAGCAGATGTATTTCGGCACAAATATTTGAACCAAAATATTGGCTGTTGTCTTCTTGTTTCTCTTTTTTCTTCAACCAGTTTGCCCTTACTGAATATGGTCAGAATGTCCCATCGAATGGCATGAGACGGGGAAGGTGGCCTCTGTTTGCCCCCTCTGGCATACTGGAACGGATAGACTGCCTTATAAGCCAAATCTGGTTGCCTTCTCCTACTATTCCGTTCAGGTATCTAATATTAAAACCAAGCAGTATCTGCGGGGCATTTTGTTTCACAATGTGAATGGGAACCTTTAAGGTGGGCTGTAGAGGAGCACTGAATCCAGCGAGGCAGAAGACATCTCCCAGCCCCACGAGATACAGAGCACCTTGCCAAACACCTTTACCAGCATCCCACTAGTAAAAGCACCCTGAAAAGGTAAGCCAAGGGTAGGCTGAGTAATATACTTGGGTTATTTATGAGGTGTGGGGAAGAAGTGGCATCTCTGAGGCATTACATGCTTTCCGCTTTTGAAGCGATCAGACCTGCCAAAAGACATAAACCTGCATTTGTCTCTGGCCTTTCTCTGTCTTTAGATGTGCAGTTTCTTCCTCTCATGATGCTACAGCACAAACCTGCTCTATATTCCTCAATCCCTTTCAGGGAAATTGATTTTTTCCACATCGCTATCTTGATAAGAAGTCATATCCTCCTGTGGCTCCCTACTTTGTTCGACGATTTGTCTAGAGACCGTGGCAGAGCCCAGAAGTCCAGTCTGCCCCTTGGACAGTTGGGCTAATTCAAGGGTTAACAGACCCATCTGAAATAGAAAACTTAGATAGCGTGTCAATAAACAATAGTTTGGGGTGGTTTTTTTTTCTGTCTGGCTGTCCCTTATGATATATTCTGGATGATGTGCTCTGCCTGTAACATTTGCAGCCACTAGTAACTTCTGTGAGGAACCTGTCATTCAACGTGCAAAACCTCATTCTTGACCACAAAACAGTGGGCAGGTTCAAGCTGCTAGTTTGTCAGCAGTTATCAGTAGCAGGCTGTGATTTCTTTTTGTTCCCAGTAGTTTGGGATTTGCATAGATCCCTGTAATATTAGAAGATTTTTAATTAATCAGTCTGCCTATGTATTTTAAGTGGAATAAATAGCATGGAGCTCTCACTGCTTTGTAGGTTTGATGGTTTTACCTCTGCTAAGTCTAGCAGAAGTCATTAAATTCTGCATTTTAATAGTTCCATGGCTTATACGTGTGGATTTCTATGGATTTAAAGTTGCCCTTGAAGTCAGTGAGAACTCTAAACAAAGCTAACAGTGTCTGTGTTCACTCAGGTCACATCGAAACGAAGCTGGCGTGTGACACTCAATGTCTAGGTTGTACTTTCCAATGGCATAACAACCGATGACACTCCAGTGTTTCATAGTAAACAACAAACATTGACATCTCTTGGTGGGTTTTAGACTATTTTTCCGTTAATAATGTGGGTTTTTGACAATCTTCCAACCGGTTTTGCTGGAGATAATGAGGACTTGTCATAGTACCTGGAATGAATGAAGTCGGTTGTTCCCCTCACGACACAGTGATGGGAGGGGTGGCTTTTTCCTCGAGTTCATGTACTTTGACTCATTAGATTTACTCGAGTCCTGCCATAAATGTTTTTCTCTTGACTGGATGCCTCTGTCTTCTAAATAATGTTGTGTGTTGCTACTTGTTCTTCCTCAGGCAGTTGCAGCCTGGGGACATACAGTTTTTCCCCTGTTCGAATTCAATTGCGTATTGTACTTTCCTTCCATCTTACCTGTGTTCTCGGCACCACTGGCCCCAGAATGGGGGTGGTTGGGTTTTTTTGTTTCACCTCCCCATGTCTGGCTTACCACCTTTTTTTGTTCGCATGCCTGTGTTCTGTTCGTGCCGATGAGAGGTCTTTTTCTGGGCGGTTCCACTTGTAAGGTGGGATCCTGAATGTTACGGATGGTCCCTTCTCTGCTTGGAGCTTCTCTAGGTCTCCAGGACTGCACTCGGGTCATACCTGTGACACCGCAGTAATAATATTTGTTTAGTTTTCAGTTCCTTTGTTTCAGGTAACACCCTCCACCCTATACCATGGATGTTTAAAATGATGTCTGCAGACATATCCTGTCACAATTTTTATCAGATTTCTTTCTTTTCTCTCTAAGCATTTGTGGTGGGGTTTTGGGGGGTTTTTTTGGTACTAGTTTGGCAGCAGAGGGAATGTCTGTACCATACAGAGCAACATGTCACAGATTATGATGGGATTTTATTAGCGCTCATTAAATCACTCTGGAACTGGTATTAGTTTAGTGCTGCATTCAAACTAACTAGTTGTGCTGAGAATCAAGAGTTGTTATTTTTAGAACAGAAATGACAGTAGCTAACCATGCTTTCTTTTGCCTGCATAGAATACGGGTTATGTTCTCCCTGCTGCCAAAAGCCAACTCAAACTTTATGTACATCCGTGATCACAGGCTTGAGACTTAGCTGACATGTGGAGCTTACATTCACTTTCTGAAAATGGATTAAATTCTTCTCATGGACGAATGTTTCAGGGTAAATAAGCAGACTGTATGAAGATTGTCACTTAAAATGAAAAGTCATTACGGTGTCTGAACTAAGTAACACTGCTGAGGATGCAAGGAACATCAAATTTTCTCTTATTAAAACTAAATCACAACTTTCATATTTTAGAAAGAGTTCATTAAAACTTATCTACTTAATTAAAGGCACATGTCCCTATATAGAGACAGACAAACAAATTAACATAATATGCCTCAGCTTCTCCTGAGGAATGTAATATTCTTATCTTTAGAACGCTAATTGCTGTAGTTAGGGTTTTGTTAAAAAATGAATTGATATTTGCTAAGAGCACAGATTTGACAGATGCAGAAAACATGAGTGACTACAACAGCATTCCGATACTCAGATGAAGCAAGGTATTTAAATGTTAATATAGTGTTTTTCTAATAAGAGGAAAATTATTAGTTTAGCAAATTAATCCCAGTGCATTGATGTCTTTCGTGGGATTGTAGCGCTGTGTTAATCTATCATATTACAGAAAGATTCAAAGTAAAAGCTATTTCTATCATAGTAAACTGTAGCAACATGTGTAATAACAGGGAAGATTAGTTCCTGCCTACACAATTAGGCAATGTATTGACTTAATACAGTTCATGCACATACATAATAAATGGAAGTTTATTATAATATGCATGCAGCCATCTTGAATACACTGATTAGCAACATAATACAGTCAAACATAATCATATATATTTGCATTTTGTCAGGTGCAAATTAAGTCAATGCATTCCAATGTTCTGTATTAGCTGCATTAAGCAGACTAGCTGTATGGAGACAAAAGAAGTGACTGGTATTTATTTCAGTACATCCTTCCTTATGTTGACAAGTAAATATTCCATGGAGTGCAGATCTCCTTGAGAAGAAACAAGGCATGTAGCAGAAAAGAAGCAATGTATTAATGGGATATAATAACGGTTTAGAAAATAATCTATAGCAATCAGCAAGGTGCAAGTAACAGCTGAAATGATTTTTCCTGGGTCTCCGGTGGGAAGCCATGTCTGTTGGGGCATGGAGCAAAAGCAGTCTTGCAAATGACTGGGAGACACTGTTTACCTAGACCTTCTCGCAGAGTATTTAGCTTTGGTGTGTGCAGCCTTCTCACTCCCATTTTACTGGGCAGTGAAAGACTGGCCTGAGTCTTTTAGCCAGAGAAGTGCTGGAGAGACAAGATCCCTGGCTCCTGGGAGACATACGTCCCCATGGATGTCTTGACAAAGATGGCAATATAATTGAGAAATCTATTTAACATGGCTCACCTGTCAGGTTCCTTGCTAGTGGTGTGGATGTCCCTCAGCCAGACCTCTTTTACATGCCGTAGATGTCAGAAGAACCAATCCAGGTTCTCCCATCCTGGCTGGGTGTGCCGACGGGTCATGAATAGCTTCTCTAGGTCACGACACCAGTGTGGCTGAGGGCTCTCGATCTTCTTAAATGTACTTCGCTCTCTCTCTGTTTCTTGAAATTTAAAAAACCCAACCCAAACACCACCAACCCCCCAAACCAAAAACGAAACCAAAAAAACCTAACAAACCCCAAACTGCAAATACACATAATGTGTCTGTAGGAAGAGACATTTCTGTTGCTTGGAAGATGTTTCCAAGTAATTTGGAATTTGCCACTAATTGGCTTGGAGTAACTGAACTGTCAGTGTAATTCCCTTCATCATGGCTTGACTATTAAATTCAGTTTACTAGGACCGTCTTCTGTGTAGCACCGTCTAATACAGCTTTTATCGGTCATATTAAGACATCTAGTAATGTGTAGATTTCCATTAAGTGGCAAATAGATCTGTGTTTTGCATCACAGACACGCTGTTAACCCCTTAACTCAGATAACAGTTTAGCACGAACGGCCAGCGTTGTATGGGGCTACGTTTTGGATTTGTGACCAAACCCGTATTGATAATACAACATGGCTTAGTTATTGCTGAGCAGTGCTTACACACCATCAAGGGCTTTTCCGTTTCCTCAGGCTGCTCCGCCGGCGAGTAGGCTGGGGTACGCTAAAACCTGGGAGGGGACACAGCCCCCAGGACCAGTGACCCCAACAGAGCAACGGGGTATCCCGTGCCATAAGATGTCATGCCCAGCGATAGAAGCTGGGGGGAGGAGGAGGAAGGAGGGACATTTGGAGTTCTGGAGCTTGTCTTCCCCAGGAACCATTATGGGAGACGAAGCCCTGCTTTCCTGGGAAAGACTAAGCCCGTACGTATAGATATTTTATGAGTTTAAAAGGAGGGATAGGCAAATTATGGAGCCCTTAATGAAAAGTTCCAGTGGTAGCAAATACATGACTACGCTTTCTTTGCACTGAAATTCAAGCATTATGCATACTCGAACATTACCCACCAATTAAAAGGCAATTTGAGAGAAGTAACAGCATCCTCGGTGTCAAGGGAGCCAAGATTCACAGTCGTCACTGACGGGCTCCCCTGACTGCAGCTTTGGGGCTAGGCATTTCAGTAACACCTAATTTACAAGATAGAACTGTGTTCTGTGAGTTATGTAAATGACTCTAAATTATTATTCTGCCATCAATAATACAGCAATTTTAGGAACTCCTAATTTACCCAGTAGGAGAGGCTTTTATGTGGCATATGGAAATGAATGAGCCACACGTGCTTCTCTTGCTTAAAACAGAGAGCTTTGGACCATGTGATAAGCCCATAATATTCACATGTCACAAAGGATTTTTCTAAATAGTAAAGTATCTGCCCTTGGTATTAAAGATAAGGGGAGCTGCACCTGAGAAAAGAGGGGACAACTGTTCTGATGTGTTGCTGGTTTTACCTTCTGCAGTGGTCTTGTTTTGAAACTTCTCTTAAAATAAACCAGTTCTGTCAATATAGGCAGTATATTCATTTTAGAATGTGTAGAAGCTACATTCATACAATGTAAATGTTATAAAAATATTTTTTCTTTTTTTTTTCTGTTAAAAATAAATGTTAAAATATGAGGGCTAGATCTTTCAGCTTGGTATAAATTGACAAAATCTGTGCACTCCAGGTAAAATCAACCAGATCTACAACAGCTGAGGATCTGGGTTTTGGCATAAATGCAAAATAAAGTTTCATGAACTACCTTAGACTTCTAATGAGAAACTAAAACTAATTAGAATGGCACTGAGTGGCATTCCTTAAAAATATTTTAAATTGAATGTTCTTAAAGAACATTGTCTAGCCTTGAATGCAACCATGGATGCTGAAAAATGCCAAGCTTCAGGAAAAAATTACATTAAAATATGTGATATATGCCACACATTCTTTTTCGTTAGTAGAAAACGGGTTCCTTCTTATTTAAAAAATAAATAAAAAAGGAATAAAGTTAAGAATGCAAGAAAAAAAATCAATGTTTAATTTAGTAAGGAGTAACTCAAAGTATACTTGAGTTGCTTATGGAAATTATCTGCAGTTTGGACTCTGGGAAATAAGGTCACAAATCTCTTTATTACAGACAAGTTATAAGGTAACTTATAACTGATTGCTTAAAGAAAAGCTACAAAAGCAGTCTTTAATACCTTCGTAATATTGCTAGTTCCTTATGGCAGCAGTCAGGAAAACTAAAAAAGTGAAAAATAGTGAAGGGAAATAAAGTGATTAAAATATTAAAAAAATAATTACCGGATCATGATAGGTAAGAATTTAAAATGGGTGCGGGTGAACCAATGTTTCGTGTGGGTGTCATTATTAAAATTTTTGTATTAAATGCTTTGCAGAAATAATATCTGAAGAAAAAAAAATGAAAACATTTAACAGATCTTTTTCATTAAAAAAAACCCATACAAAACTATGCAAACACCAGCCTCTTATTTTTCCGCGATACGCCTGAAATATTTTTTCTCTTTGTTATGTAAAGGTGTTTCCAAGGTGTGGATACTCCTCCCTACACATGTGTTTTTCCCGTTTTTCTAATATTCCAGGTAGTTTCACTTTGGGGGGCTTCTATAAAATGAAAAAAGTGTTAAAAAGTTCTGTTAAAGTAATTTCAAAACCCCATAGTATTAGTCATCATTAAACACAAAGAGACAATTTTGCCGAGGATGTAATACAAGAAATTAACAATGAAACACTTCACCTTGTTTTCTTGTGGTAGTATCGGGTTGTTTAGGATAGGGTATCTGCTTCATCCCTGACTTGAAAGAGGAAAAAACCCAAACGAATATTGGCTACAGCTGACCCTGTATATTACGTCTCATGAATCTAACAGTGACATCAAGCAGCATAAAAGTAGAAAACGCCCATTGATCTGAACGGTGACGTAGGCGATGGGATGTCAGCGGGCTGCGGTGGGGACAAGGACAATTTTACCGTGGCACTGTTGCGTTTCGTTCGACTTTTCTGCCCAGAAGGAACTCCAAAAACCTGGACAGTTTCCACAGGAGAAGGTAAGGTTTGTGCAATGTGCCGCGCTAGCGGAACAAGAAAGCAAAGTTCTAAATTTACCTGCTCTCCCTTCTCCTGCCGAGGAGACTTGACTTTGATATCGAAGGAAGGGAAGGTACGGACAGCTGCAGAGAAGAGTTACAGGGTTTTGGTTTTGCAATGTGCTTGCTTTACTGGACTGCATTATTTGAGTCCAGCATAACACAGATGATTGTAAATCATATAGCAAATTATTGCCTACCAAAGCTGCAAACAGCTGATGGAAAATAAACACACATCAACCCACATAACAAAACAGTGAGGAGGAATTAGTGGTTGATTAATGAATCGGTGTTCAGCCAGAACCATCCATAGAAGCACAGACCAGTTGATAAAAGCTTTCTTTTTACTTTTATGTAGTTAACGTAATTCTGCTTAGTAGAGTACTGAAGTGGACAACTGGAATTACTAAAGTAATGTATAGAGTCAATATTTAGGTTTTGGAGTGGCCAATGAGGAAAAAAAGGACTGAGAGGTTCACTGGGTCATGCATTATTCCCCTCTACAGGGACATGATTAATTCATTCTCTGTTCCAGAGATTTCTTTGATCTATTGTCAGATGTAGTGTTATCACAGTTATTCTTAAATTTGGATCAAAATTATGGTAGTGTTCCCACTGTAATATGCATATTTAAGGGACTGTGGTCAGTATTTGATGCTGCCTCAGTTTATTGCTAGCTGCTGTTCTCCAGCAGCTCTGGGAAGAGAGTTTGGCAATGCTTTTCCATTTGTCTGCTAACATATGCTATTACAGCTCTGACCCATAGAAAATGCCATAAAGACACAGACACATTAGTATCTCTGTCTCCTCCAAATTCTGTTCCATAAATGCTAGCTAGTTGCGTATGCAATGCACACATGGTGAATGCAGCTGATGGAAGGAGACGCTAACAACAGCCACCTTTAAACTGGAACGGCAATACGAAAGGACATTTTTTGATCTTTTTTTTTTTTTTCTGAAAGAGTAATCACGTAAAATAATTGCAGACCGTGTCACCCATCTTGTGTTCCTTTGAGGAACACAATGACAATGTTCAAAAACCATTTATAGATTAGCTATTAAAACTGTTCTAGCTAACTTTAATGTAGCCTCGAAGTAGCAATAATATTAGTTTTCTCTATAAAGTTATACAGTGGTACAAATCTGTGCAGAGCACCTTTAGCAAAGCATACAACTTAAAATTTCAAATCCTCTTTCCCTCCAACAATCTTCCAGGTGGCGACTAGGAAATCGACTTCAGCGTCTGAATTTGATCGGAGTTTGATTCTGAGTCTCCAGCAGCCCTGGAAGCAGCCTTTTCCGAAGTAGATTAATTCAATAAGCTAAATAGCAGCACGATCACTGCATCCTGGCGGTGTGACACCTGGCGTAAAACCACTTCAAAACAGGCTGTTTTGTACAGACTCAGTAGTGTCATGAGTTTTGATTTTGTGGGAGAAGTAGAGATCAGTTCTGGAGCGGTCATTTACTACCATGCTGATAAGCACCTGATCTGCTGCTGATAATCACTTTCCTCTCCTTTAATTACAGCTCTGGTTTTCTGTTGACACTTCATGTAGCCAGTGCTAGATATTTCAGTACTAGTGAATTTGATTACTCTATACGAGATAATGGATCGAATAACACTGTAGCACCTCTTCTATGAAACAACGTAAACACCTTTTATGTTCTAGCAGCTTGCTGCCTTCTTCATGACGTTGTATTTATTCGATGTTGATTTCTAGCTCTGCGCACATTGAACGCATATATTCTCAATTTCTCATAGGGAGGGTGGCAAGCGCTGTAATAGATAACTTCAAAGCAGAATGAAAAGAAAAATGCAATAAGCCATATTTAGGAGTCTAACCAATTTTTTTCTCATCATTTTGACTGATGAAAATGGGGCAGCGTGATCTATGTGAATGTGTAATCCTTTCCTTACTTGGGAGGCTTCAAATTCTGCCTTGCTGGGCTTTTGAAATGGCATGATTATGACTGAATTGCACATTGCCAAGAAGAATTCCATTTTTCTAAGAACATAGTAAAGTAAAATTATCAAGATTATAAAGAAGTTATGGTTTATTCGAGCTAGCAAAAAGACAGCTACAAACCGACCATTTTATCAGCTTCTTTTCTCATCACTACGTGCAGTTTAACATTTGCACATTCCTATTAACTTTCCAATTTGTTTCTGAAGTTGGTATTATGCGTGGTCTAGTAAAAATAAGCTTGATTTTTCCAGGAAGACTGGTAGAGAAAAATTGATGGGCAGACATCAGGTAGTGTTTTGAACGTTTAGATCAGTATTTTCATTTAGGGAGTAGGGAAAATTTAATTAAAAAATGTTATAGCTCTAGACACTTAAAACTGAACTTGTCTTGAAGAGGCTTCAAGTCTTTCAGGTAAACTGTATTAACCCCACTGAAACCAGAAACGAAATGCTTTTCTAAAGAAAAGAAGAGTCTTAAGGCGACATACTACTTAGCGAGCTATATTATTTAAAAAATGACCAATAGTAGCCTTTCCAACAACCAGCTTCAGTTTTCTGGATAAACCAATACAATTCCCCCCTTTTTAAAGGGTCTTGGTCCAATTTTAGACATATTCAATAGCAACAAAATGGACGTGGGCAGTTTGGAAATACAGGCAATCAAAAAGCTCCCATCAGATCTCTTTATTCATGTGGCAGCGTTCCTCACTGCACAAGGAGCACAGCTGACTTCTGCAGCAAGCCGCTATTTAACGCAGACAGAGATGGTGGTCTCGGGCACTGGCCCCAATGACAAAGGTACTGCTGAAGGTGTCGTAGCCAGCTTGGTTTCTAAACCCATTTTTTTGAAAAAGGTAGACTTAAGTTTTCAGTGCTTCACTATTCCAGCTGTTTAAGGCTTTCTGAAATGACAATCCTCTTGAGGAGAATCACTTTGAAAAACTGAGGCTCAGCACTTAATTTTATCAGGACAAACTTTCAGTGCCTGAAAATACTGCGGATATGGGAAGAGGTAGGTTGGCTGACTGGTTTTGTAGCCTCTCATGGAGAAAAACCTAACAGCTTCCAGTAGCTCAGGAGCACAGATAAGGGAAGAGAAGGCACAGGGGGGTCTGACGACGGCCGAGCTGTCTCTGGCAGTAACCACACTGGTTACTGGGCACTATTAGGGCAAAGTTTGAAAACTTCGGAGTGACAATACAGGTAAACAGCACGTGCTGCTGTTCAGTCCAGTCTGCTTGCCCAAGTTCGGTTTCTTCATTAGCTGGAAGAGACAAGTGATGGTTTAGTCGAAAGGCAGCCTAAGTCGTAACAATTATCTTTATTTCTAAACAAAACTGTGCCACACGGGGTTGCATCTATAGTGATGGAACCACTGAAGCAAAACGCAGAGTACATTCCTCAACGCTGGAGCCAACAGATTTTTTAACAGTTTTACGAAGCCGGTATTTATTTTTTTTTATCAACATAAAGGAGACAGTTATTGAGTACTTGGAAGTCTGGACAGGACTTGTGCGTCCACAGGGGAAGAACCACGTGTAGATCCTTTTTCCACAGAAAACCCAAACCTCTGGTAAGCCTGAAATGGAAGTAGAGTTAGGAGCAGATCCTAAAAGAAACATGGCAGAGCCGGGGCACAGTGTAAATAGACCATCCTTTAGCTCTGGCTGAAGGGCTGTGTGGTTGAGATAGCGTTCAGGAACCCTTAACGGGTTAATGGTGTCCCTCCATTAAGGAGAAATAGCTAAGGAAAGAACCATGAATCATAGATAGGTCCTAGATCCAGTGTGGAAGAGGTCATGACCTGTTCTGCCCCCAAAAGTTAGGATGGTAAAGTTGCATACTTTCAGCCTTTCTTCACGCCTGGGGCAATAGTTTAAGGTTAAAATATTCTTGTTTTCTATAAATTATGAGGAAGCAGTGTTATGAAATCTGATCTCTCTCCTAATAACACAAATAAAACATCCCTGTGGGATCTGCAGCAACTGTTTTCATATGAGGTTAGTAAGATCTGCAACTGGCTTTCATGTCACAGGTGCTTTTGTCCTTTTTGAAGCACATTGTTTACACTTTCACAAGTCTTTTTTTTTCAAGCCAATGCTACATTTCCTCTGTCTTTTTTTTCACCCTTTCCTTTCGTTTCCTTTGCCTGTTTCTAGTCCTCTCAACTCTCACGATCATGCTTCTCTGCCACCCTCTACTCATCCTCTGCTCCTTCTCCATGTGGTACCCTGCTCCCGTACTTCCGCACAGCTCTATACCGTCTCCTCCTCCAGTCACTAGTCTCACTGGCAGCGCCTAGCCATAGGTATATCCAGTGGTAATGGGGACTGTCCCTGCTCATGGGATGAGGGAAAAGGGAAAACAGAAGCAGTAAGATTTTTCAAATGTCACTTTATGGTTTAGCAGGTTTAATCTGTATTTTCAATGCTTACTATATGTATTGAAAGTCTTTTCTACCTTATGACACAGACAAATTAATGGATTAGTCTGAAGCACGCCAAGTTCTATCGAAATGGAAATGCACTAATGCTACCTTGCTTTGTTTTCAGAAGACCAATACATATTCTAACAAAACTAACTATTTCGGTCTACAGCCTAAAAAATTATGAACAGTCATTCCCCTTTCTGCTATTCTAGCAGTTTTGTACAGATTCTTGTGATACTGAAGGAAAAGCATCGACTGTAATTGGGTCCCTGAGATTTATTGTTGGAAGATGATACCGTCTATAACTCTGCCAGACTGCAGGACATTACAGAATACACAGTCCGAGCGCAGCTGCGCAGAATGTCTATCTCATATCTGTAATGAAGTAAAAAATCACCAATTGCTGCTTTAGCCTATTACATAACTTTAAATAAAATAGTATCTATTTCTAGCTTACTTTAGATAAGTCAGAACTGTAAATTGTGCATTTTCACACAGATATAAACATATGTTTTTCTGGTTCAGCAGCATTACAGGAAACCTGTAATTTCTAATTGCTGAGACTTGCATTTGCTTTTTGTTTGTGCTGATTAATGAAGAATCTGCCTGTGGCTGAGAGGGGTGAAAAGGAAGGTAGTAAGAAAAAAAAGACTATACCTCCATATGCATACATCTCTATATTTTTCAGTTGACTTTTTATTGAGCTCAGACTAGTAATTTGCTATTTATACTCCCTGCATACTGGGGCATTTTGCATTATCGTGAATATACTGCTGCATAACTAACATGCTAGCCTGCAGAAGCATTAATATAGTGTTATATATATATATGGGTCCTAAAATATATGTTAGATATCCATTTTATTTTGAAAATCTTCATTACAGCTACTTCTATAAAAGAAGGATTTTGCATTACTTAAATCATTTTGCTCAGAGTATAAATAGTAAAGCTTAAGAAGGAACCATTTTATTTAACAAGAGTAGGGGATGTTTTCAAAGTATGTTTTCAAAGATGATGCTCTTAAAAAATACAAAAATGTCATAAGAACTTCCCTTAGTTTTGAAAATATTGCAGTTGTGATGAGCACTGTAACTTGCAGACCCACCTAAGTAAAGATGATAGAGGCAACATCAGCTGTGCTGAAGTAGCCTACGCTCGTTAATCTAGGATTCCTCTACAGGCAGTTGAGAGATATGGGGTACTCCAGAGGGAAATTCATATCACCCATCTGAAATATTTTAAGACTGGTTGGGATTGCTCACCTTCTGGAGATGCCTGCCTCCCCTCATTATGGAAAGATCATAGATGAATAGTACAGCAGAGGTGCCAACTCCTTACATAACTAAGACTTCATGACATATGAGCACGGGACCTCCAATTCCACCCCCCCACC
>JANZLQ010000022.1:23988962-24010618 GCA_026212715.1 Elanus axillaris | reverse complement strand
CCACCCCCCCCGCCCCATCATAAACTTAGAGAGTAATGAGTAAACCAGAAATCTTTGTTTGCTGTAGCAATAATATTAAGTTTTGAACACAGCCCTTTAAGTATAGTGGTAATGTGCATATTGTCTATGGCAATTATATTACAGCAAAAATATGTGTGTTCACGAGCAAAAGAGCATCCTTAAAGGATCAATAACTTGCTCATTCGTTGCCTAATGTTCTTAGATGTATCAGTTCTGTGGCATTTGGGAAATGAGTTGACACATCAGTGATAAACTGAATTTGGGATACAGTTTCTTTATCCTTGGTAATATATCTATTGTGTACTGCATATGATTGCATCCAATAAAGTTGGTTTCTAAAGGTGGAAACATTTCGGAAGGCATTGATGTAAGGGAGCTGGGCATCTAATCAGACGAGGACATTGGTGATTGCATAGCCTATGTGGTTTACCATGATTGTTAGGAGTGCAATGCTGTACTAATAGAGGTCTTCCTCACCACGTATTTTTCACTCTGTTAGCTTGATGAATACCGGGAGGAGATTGCTACCACAGACGACAGAGAAACTCATTTAAATTAGAAGCTACCACAAACACGCTAAATAGAGTTTTTCCAGAGGTGGTTTTCCGTTTGTTTCTTTTTGTTTCATTTAAATATCTTGAGCTGTCACAGAAAAGGATTTTAATTTAGTAAGTCAATAAACCCTTTATTTTATAGTGAATTGTTCTTTGTGGTTTGGGTTTTGGGGTTTTTTTTCAGCTGGGCTAAAAGCTGCCGTTCTGTGGTGACTGATAACTCATTTTGCTCCTTTGATTTCTTGGCGTGCATACTTGAAGAGCATCTTCTAACTTGCACACAGCTTGTTCTCCTTTCTGCTTCTGATTGGGTTTGCTGCATGTTTATTTTGTTACCTGTGCCTAAAGGCTGTTTTCTTATGTGGGAACAGCTCACGTGCCTTCTGATTTCTGCCATATGGTAGGCTTTACTTCTCTGTGTGATATGCTCTCGATTACATTCATCAGCACATTCCCTAAAAGGCAACTTTGACAACGCGCTTTGCATACAGAGGAATAAGAATTTGCACTTTCCTGTTGGAAGTTACCAAATAGATCTGCTCCCTGGCAGCGTAACTGCTCCCTTTTCGCTTCCTTGGATGGGTACAGGGCAGTGTGTTCTGGAGGTACGCGCTTCTAGGAACTTCCCCAGGGAGGAACTGGTGTTACCTGTGTGTGCAACGCAGAGCTGTGCAGGTGATGATAGGGAAGACGAAGCTCCTGATGAATTGAGGAGCAGGAATTATGGGAAGGGAGATTTGTTAGGCTAGAAATTCCTTAGCTCTTTCCAAAAACACAACAGTATCATCGTCTCTGTGGGTGAAATCATTTCCGCGAAGAAAGCTTATGCAAACCTAGACTTTATTTTATGCCCCATTTTAGCCAATGAGGGTAACTAGTACAGTACCACTGTATTATATTTGATTAAACTCTAAAAATATGCAGAAAACAAGGATCATCAACACCAACACTTTGTTCCAATACAGCTGACTTCACAGAGTGAACCTCATTGACGATATTGCCGAATTGTTTGGGCAGTGCAAAAAAAAAAAAGGTTTCGAGTCATCTGTGCAAGTGGGAATAAAGCCAGATCTCGTGCCACATCATTACACACCATATCTGCACTGGCATGCACCCTTATTACCCATCAGATATACTGCAGGAGTTTTCCATAGTTCTGTGTGCATTTACTAAATTATATCTGTTAATAAGCGATTTTTCCCAGTTTGTTATTCTCACTTTTTACCTCCCGCTGTGTTTTGGCTGCCTTTCAAAACTGAGAAATACCTGCATCCTTTAAAAACAACAGCAAAGAATATCTCTTGAATTAGGATGGTCCTCCAGCGTTTCCTGGCCAAAGCCCTGACAGGTCTGAGCTCCATCACTGACCGAGTTCTCCAACACTTAGCAATGAGTCCTGCTGGCGTTACGGGAAAGCCAGACCCCCCAGCTGGTCATCACAACCGGAATGAATCTGTCTCATCTTGCTTGCTGGTAACACACAAAAACTAATCCTATTGCAGTGGAAAGCACATCATGAAATATTATCCTTTGTCGATCTCGTGGTAGAAGAACAAATCTGCATCTGGGAGCAGGCGAAGGTACAGATAACTGGCTTCATTTTAACCCAGAGGGTATCTAGATCAACTCAAAGTCACGTCCTCCAAAAATACAAATTCTAATCTTCCTTCCCTGGGAGTGCCCACACATACTGCTTTGTTGGACTGGTTTGAGACGAATTCTCTAGATGACCGTAAAACCACAATGTACATTGTTACTTCCTCCAAGCCGATCACAAAAATCCGCATCCAGTCTCACTTAGGAAACGATATCACGTAATTTCTGGTAAATGACTATGCGGGCCAAAGCCTGTTTAGGAAACCCTTGTTGAAATCTATCTGTGTTTTCCACTCTGAATAGAGAGTTCAGACCTCAAAGCTGACAGCAAAGGAAACGGCCAACGAGAGCAACTGCTGCTAATGCTCAGGTGAACTCAATATGTCAAGAGCTTATGGAGGCTGGGAAAGCTGCATGGAGCTCCCTGTGCTGCTAACGCTCCGACAGTAAGAATACAGGCCAAAGATTAATCTAAATAACCTCATTTCTGGGCCTCTAATTCAAGAGACAACTTTGTACACAAAAAGAACACAGAGGAGATGGTACCACTAGTGATAAGGTGCTCATGAGAGTAAGTCCACTGTTTTCTCTGTATGTGATTTTTATGAAACATGAGAGCGAGAGCTCCGAGTATCGTACGAGCTGGGATGAACCTGCGGTTGGTTGTTGCTGAAAGCAGAGCCATGCCATTTGTTTGGCTGGCTGCAGAATTAGCTCCTAGACTGGTGTGTTACGATAATTGGCTAATCGGCGTGGAGTTACCTCAGTTTGCTGGGTAATAAATAGCAGCGGCTGAGCAGGTGTCTTAGTTGTGATACCTTAAGCGGATGGTGAGAGAATGCTGTGAAGCAGGACCCAGCCACTACAGGCCCTACAAAATTAAGGTAGCCCTCTTTGTCATCCACGGCTCCTATATAAAGCTCTTAAGCACTTCATTGAGTTGTTTCTTAGTACAGTGGAAGGCTAAAGTGCCTGCACAGCAGTGTTCCTCGGGTAAAACCAGTACCGTTCATATGCCTCTATGGATTTCTGAGCTGAATTCTCTAGCTGCTTCCTTAGACATAGTGAAATGATTTAAGAGTGTAGTTCAGCAATGTGTCTCTTTGCTACTCTATTTTAATGGAGTTTGTCGACTATTTGGAAGACTTGCTAAATATAATGCTTGTAATGGGAGATATTCTATTTTCTAAGAAATACCGAAATCAAGTTAATTACGCTCCCTTTCATGCAGGGGTATTGTTGCAAAGAAAGTGACGTTGAAAGGCACACGAGAACATGTGCCAAGATTTGTGTTATGTTAAGAAATTGGAACAGATCAGAAGATGGAAATGTATTTTAATTTCATTTTTAAGCCTATGTACAGCAGAACGTTGCTCTGAGGGTCTCAGTTAAATTAAGAAAAACTTGGGTGTTCCTGTAGCACAGTAGGAATAGGGGAATGGAGGGGCTTGATGCTTTCTCTGGTCTGCTTTCTGTTGTTATCAACTGCTCAAAATGCTGCTTTGACACATGAGGTCCCTCTGAGTACAATGTACAGATAAATTTTCTGTGAATCAGATAGATATTTCTAAAGAGCAGATGTATTTACCTTCGACAAATGCTTGATTTCAACAAATGCTGACACTTTCAAATAATTTCCCTCAGGGTCTAATACTTAAGTCCCTCTACTGTAGTGTTATTCTCCATCGGCAAGTTCCTCAACTCTTTAATTCTTGCGGTTCTAACAAGTCACCCCGATTGTTTGCACCTGCCAAACAAAAGATGGCAAGGGGTTCCTCGCTGGTTTAGGTAACCTTTGAATTTCAGTAAAGTGTTGTCCTGTGGTATTTAACTGATACGTGGTAAGTTTGGATAGCTTATTTTCCCATCTTATTTCATGCTTTAATAATTATACAAAGAAAGTTTCTGGGTAGTCATTGGCCATGATCAGGTTTTGTTCTTGTACTACTTTGCACCTCAAAGTAGTTGCACTATTAAAAACAGCAATAGAACTCATGGGACATTAAAGTAAACTTCCCTAATTGCTATAATTTCAAATTACAACATCAGTACCCAGAAAACCTATTATAAATAAAAGCTTTTAAGCAGGAGAGAGAGAATTAAATCCACTAAATTCCATTAGTGACATCTGATATAGAAACACATTAAGAAGGCTAAACACCAGACTGGTTGCTTAGTTATTTAAATCCATTAGTATTAAATACATTCATTTCATCAGCTGCTCGGTTCATGGGTTCCAAGCTTGAAATCTGTTCTTTTGAAGTGAATACGGTGATTTCTTTTAGATGAAAGAGGTAAACAGTGACTAGCATCTCGCAGGTTTTGCATATCATGTGCATACCTTGTCATTATAAAAGAAATAATATGCAGTTTTCACTTAACAGCTTTCAAATACATGGATGTTGAGAAAAATGTATGCAGCAGCGTGAGGTAAAAATTGGCATAGTCTAGAATTAGACCCCTTTTACAATACTAACCCTTCAGAGAAAACCCCACCAAAAGAAGCTGAGGGAGACGTTATTCTTGGAGAGCTCAGTCCAAAACATAGAGAAGTAAGTGGAAATCACTTATTTCCTTTGGGTTTAATCAGGCTTGGATTTTTGTTTGCTTTTAATGAAGCCACACAGTTAAGAGAAAATTAAAGTAAACAGACCTACAGCATTGTGCAGCCTTGCACATCAGAATGCTCACAAACCTTAAAAAGGGATTTATATATTATTTTTTTTATAACAACCAAGATGAAAGTGTGGGAGAAGCAGTGAAAGTCTCTCCTAGGAGAAAGCACTTGATGCACCAGGTGTGAAGAATAATTAGCAAGGATATGGGTGGTCTGTTGGGAGGTCAGCTGCTGAGTGTCCAACACTGGTCAGGGACTGAGAACCCCCCCACGAGAACACCAAAAAGCAGGCAAGAACCATCATAGAAGAGACTCAAAGAAAAGCTGTCCCGGCAATTACAAAGATAGTTTTCCATGTGTTGATCTGCGCACCTTTGTGTGTTGATGAGGGCCAGTTACTTTGCACTACCGAACAGTTTGAATTACGGTGATACATTTTGCTTTAAAATAGGACGTGTGTATATGTGCAAGCTGGTCTGTAGGGTTCAACCATTTAAACTGGTCATTTGAAGACAATACTTATCTGGGAAGGGTGCCATGCAGTTCTAAGTTTTCTTGGCACGTAATAAAATTTCTGCGTGTTCCTTTACCACTTGTGGTGCCACTTACTGTGAAATGAAAGGACAGATCCTAATTACTAATTTTTGGATTTGGAGTGTGTTTGGGCTTTCTGTATGTAGGTGCCATAAGCATATAGTCCCTAGTTCCTTCTCTGCCAGCTAAATGTTCTTCATGCGAAACAGAATCACCTGGGAATGATGCTGGATGGTGCGTTAAAATGTCCAGTTACTGTCTGTTTTCTTCAGTTTTCATAGGACAGTAGAAAGCTCAACTCAACTTATCACCTGCTTAAGCTTTGGTTTTCTTGTTTTAACTATATCTTTTTCTCTGAATTGCATATACTTAGCAAGGAAAAAAAAATCAGTTGATCTGCTGTTAGTTTCCATATGCGTTGCTTATCAGCACTGAAATTACTTTTACAGGCCCTCCGCAGACCACACTAGGGACATATTTTAATAAATGACATAAATGTTACATGTTCCAAGATCTTAAAGACCAATGCCTGTAAACCAGCTCCTGTACTTGGACAAAAAAATTAATCTATCATTAACTTGCAATGGCTATTAAGTCCTGTGTTATTCGTAATTAATTGATAAAAGTCTTAGCAGAGTATGACTTGATTACATTTGTTTATGCTTTGGAATTTCTCAGTTAGAGAGGCATCCTGTAAGATGATTAAAGTCTGGTGGAGGCCAAGAGAGAGGTTTGAAAAATAAATAACTGAAATGGGAATGGAGAACAGTCATCACTGAGGATAACCAGGAAGGAGGAAAGTGGTGTATGACGGACTGTTGGGAAGTCAGCTGCTGAGTGTTCAAAGCCAGTGACGCTCCGAGAAGGCGTCTGAACAATTCTCCTGTAAGATCATCGATAGACACGGCTTTACTCCAAGAAAGGGAAAAAGTCAGCTCCAGTTGTTCTGCCTCTTACCTGGGACAATGCCAACTTGCATGTGGAAAAATGGAAACCCCAAATCTCTTACTCATTTATGGCTGGATGTATCATTCAGTATTTGTACGGCACCAAGGACAATAGTTCTCCAGTGCCAACTTCAGCCTCAACTGAGTTAAATAATGAGTGTTACCACTGCATAAATATTAACTAGTAATTGGAGCCAATACCCTGTGTTTCCTGAACCCTTTCTGCAGTTCAGCTCATGTCAGCTCTTGGCTTTTTCTTGTACTGTTTATTGCTCGTGTCCTTTTAAAGTGGGTCAGGGAACTGAATCACTTCGCTCCACTAGCTATAGAAATCACAAGTGGTGAAAAAAGCAGAAATTAAGAGGACAGAACTTTTTAATATTAATGTTGCTTGAACATATTAGAAAATATTCTATTGAGTGCAGCGTATATGGTGCCACCATGAATGAAGTTGATAAGTAATTTCCACTAAGATAGTTTATGTTTTTTCCTTAAATTCTGGACATTTAAAAGCACTTTGTGCCAGCTGTGTTGTTTGGGTTTTTTTAATGAGTTTTTGAGACTCAGACTGAAAATTATTACACTATCATTAGCGGATGGGGGGGGGGTTGGATTTGGAGGTAATTATACTTAATGCTGTGATTGTCTTGGTTATCATGTGTACACAGCTGATGCTTTATTTTATATGTGCTTAGCTTGGTTTGTAGTCTGACAACTGGTGTGTTAACTGTTATACTCCTAACTGCAGTTCCGCTTTCTATTAGTGCATTGATGTCCAATGAATCTAATGCAGGGGGTCCTTCCAAAATTAACTCTTAAAAGTTCCTGACCGTTGCCATACGCTTAAATCACAACTTTCAGCCTTAGATTTTAAAATAAATTTGGCTTTTTATTTAGTTTCAGAGGAAAGTACTTTCTTTTTCTTTTTTTCAATCCTTCTGTTCAACATTTGCACGAGTTTGAATTTGTAGTTTCAGATGACAATGGAAGCGCTAAAACACAATGAAAATTGAGCTGTCTGTATCCAGTCATTCTTATCACCCTGGTACGTGACTGCCTTACCAAGTCCTCAGTTCACGAGCAAGAAATTCTATTTCTCTCTTTCCTCTTGTGGTAGTTCCATATTCACTCCTATTTGTTTATGAAGAGCTATTAGACAGTAACATTGAAAGTGAAGGCAGCAAAAAAATAAGGGAAGAAACAAAGAGTACTCTGAGATTTTGAATCGACCTGCCAGTAAAATAATTGTTTTACAAAAGGAGTCTAAACTGATGGATAGAAAACCTCTGAAAGTCTCTTCATCATTATAAACCATCTATTTCTAAATACTGCTTTTGCAAAAATCTTTTAGTGACCTTCCTGTATGTTTCTAGGAGCAGTTCTAAATCTGGTCCTCTCTCCTGCCTTGCGAACACCTAGGTAATATTGAACTCTTTTAAAGGAAGAGTCCTTGCATTTTTCTTTGTTCCACCAACTAGGAATGGGCAAAAGTTTTCTCAGAAGCAGATTTAAAATTGTGTGATCCAAAAGATTTATGGGGGACTTAATTCACTGTAAAAACCCTTGTAAACCTTCCTTTTCATTTCCGTAGCACAGTCTTTTTATTACTTCAGATTTCCAAAGCTTCTCAACTTGCTTAGATGCTTTTTGACAGTTTTGAGAACTGCAAAATAGATCTCACAATGCATAAAGTATTCTACTTTTATTGCCTGAGAGGATCTACAGGCTCCCATTACATCCAGGTCTGCAGAAAACAGAACGTGGCTTCTGTGCTAGTTATAATAGCTCAGCAGTCAGTGTTTTCTTCTCTGTCTTGCTCCGTCTCTCTCTTCCCTCCCACACCAGTAACCTGATCATTTGCACAGCAGAATCAAAACCTCATTGATTTAGGAAATTTGGATTCAGTCTTGAATATATTTCCATAACTATCAGTGTGGGGACTTGCTTAGGAACAGGTGAAATACGGGGTCATGATTCAGTCAGGGATTTGTCAATACAGGGCTAGAACAGCCTAGATGTGTTTACAAAAAAGCCGGACATGAACAGGTTCATGTATAGTCAGTTTATGTATTTCTACCCCTGTTTCTCCCCTCCTCCTCCTTGCTCTGCAGCTGGTCTATGCAAAGTGTTTCTGAGTTTGCTATTTTGGTGCCTGACCTTATTTTGAAGTCATGTGAAATCCAGGTACAGGAGTAGCAATGTAATAATGAAGACATTGATTTAAAAAAATAAAATTCTCTGTATCTTGCTTTCTAGGCAGTTGGATTTTTTTTTTCCCTTTTGATCAGAAGTGGTTGTTGGTTTAATTCCTGAATTGCTGGCAGGTCTACAGTTGCTTTGTAAAAGATCTGACAGAGCAGGCATAGGACTAAAATATAAGCAGCCTGGGGAAACGGAGCATAGGCAGCAGATCAGGTAAGAAGAATAAACCATATGTTATTGCTACTTCCAGAATCGTAACGTCTTTGGGTTGATAAACTATTTCTCCATGTAAAATGACTCGAGAGGAACACTTCCACTCTGCTGTATTTTGAATAGTAGGCTTATTCCTGATTCTCTGGGGGTTTACAATGATTCTGTGAACAACAGGAGGCAAATCTGCAGGCTTTTCCCATTAAATTCATGCTGGTATGTACTTGTCTTTATATTTTATCTTGGATAATGATAGCTTTCCAGGTGCAAAAGCCACTCTTTTGATTTAAAATGTACATGAGAGGTATTTTGGCTAGGAAACTATAGGTCTATTGCTATGATGAGCGTAAGATGTGATACTCACAGGGTTTTGGTTTGGGGTTTTTTATTTTTTGAGCCTTTAAATATTTTTCAGATATCATACAGCTATTGCCAGGGGATGAGAAATACCCATTTTCCAAAGACATACCAATATCACATCATCACAAATGTGTCCCTTTCTTCAGGGAAAGGTTTGGAGACCTGGCCTGAAAAAGACAAGTTCTAGCACATTTGAAATGATGTCTCCTGTTGTGCTGTGACATCCCTGCCAGACCCCGTGCAATCATCATCACTCCAGGATGAAATGGCAAAGGGAAGGAGAAAGACTTTGTTCAAGAACACTGCAAAAAGCCACAGCGGATAACGATGACTGATGCATAGCAGCAGTAGCATAAGGTCATAGGAAGGAAAAAAGAAGCAGCAGAAATATAAGAGCAGTTATTTCAAGAAGACATTGCCTTCTTTTGGGGGGAAAAAAATAAAAAAAATGAGTGCTCCTTCTTATCACTTACCACTGTTAATGAGTTGAAGGTGAAAGGAAGGCGAGGCATTTTGTAATATGTCAGCTGCTTAAAGGGTTTTATTTTGGGTTTGGCTCACTGAGTAGGGTGAGGTAAGAACATAACCTTCTCTTAGTGAAACCAGACGGTATCCTGAGGCAGTGAAGTTTTCCTGCTCCAGGCATTTTGGGGGAGGAGAGGAGCTGAGGAACAAGGGAAACAAATGGAAGCAAAGTGGGGGAAAAAGCAGAGTACTTATCCCATTCCAGATGCTCCCAGATCCTAATTTGCCCAGTGGGTAGTGAGTCAAATAACACAGATATTTACTGATCCGTTGCTTTTCTGCATCTGTCCTTCTATTAATTTACCAGTGGCAGGTTTAAGTATAGGATCAATCAAGTCTTAAACCACAGACACAACACAAAACAAAAATACTCATTCTGTCCTGTGCAAAATGAATGAATTAACTGACAATCTGCCTGGAAGAAAAATGAATTTTTATTAATCTAGTACTTGGACCCAAACTCAAGGAGACCTGTCTTAATTCTTAAATTTTTGGAGAACTTATATATCTTTCTCCTTATGTGCTTTTTCACATGAAGTTCTAGCTGTACCATAACAGATTACTCTAAGTACCCTTGTGGGATTTAGTCTTAGGACTGGAAATAAGCAGTGCATCAAACTCATAGTCATCCAGTTCAGTCCTGAGATTTTTACAGTCTCTGATGCAAGAAGTGGATTAAATTTGGCTGAAGTGCAGATCCGCCGCTAGTTTTGCCGTTCATCTGAACGGAGTTCAGACTTTGACTTCTGTGTTTTCTTCGTCACTCCATGCAAGGAGTTACAGCGAGTACAGACAACTGGATACAGTTGGATAGAGAAGTGCAAGAAGCAATCAAAATCAATAGAAAATGTATAACAATTTGCTCGGGGAAGAATGAGAAAGCTTACAATGTGAAAGCATTTGGGGAAAAAATTGCCATGAAATTGCAATGGAATTAGAAGTTGCATGGAAGTATAGGCAATTAAGAAGGCTTTCTGAAGCATGTATGTCTGTTTATATGTGTGTGTATACTTACTACATAAGTATACTTACTATATGTGTATACATACTACATATGGGTAGTCAGGTTTCTGAAAGACAGCGAGAATAATCTAGTTATGGTGGAGACAAATATCTCCTGGCACTGTAAACTAATTGTGTTTCTTTGTGCTTTCAGGAGAGTTGCTGGCAGAAGGTTGGTAGAAGAAATATGCTTTTCATGCTAGGGAAGAAGAAATATTGCTAAATTCAAAAGTGCATCAGAAGTCTTTAATCAGATGCTGAGTTTAATTTGCCAAGTGTTAAATGTGCTCAGGTTTTATTTCAGACTCCTGAAGCTGGGTACTAAGTATTTAAACCATTGCTAAAAAGTAAAGCAAAACATTTCAGAAGACCTGTAACTTTATGTTGAAGTCTGGGTTTGTTTTCCTTTAGAGAGAAAAGAGAAAAAGGAATGGGTCTGCTTTTTATAGTCTCCAAGTGGTCATACATTTGGATGTCCAATTTGATAAAAAAGAAAAAAAAAATCACCAGAGGAATACAATTTCAAGTTGAGTGACATAGAAGAAAGAGTTGCTGTTTTATATTGCTTTAAACTCCTTTGGTGCAACAGAAACTGACTTTCAGCTGGCACAACAGAGTGGATCCTGATTTTCTCTGCCCCCGCGTTACCTTCAGTGGGCATGCCTTTGGGCTACGGAAGAGCTCAGTGTGAGCAAGAATCTCAAAACCAAGCTTTACAACAGATAGAAATCCTTCAACAAGTCAAACCGTAATGCTTTCTTTCTTTTTTTTGTTTTTTTTTTTTTTTTTACCACTGAATAATCTCTTATTTCAACACAGGCAATTTAAAGTGGGAGTCAGAATATGAGCAGAGATAAATAGTGCTGAGTGAGTCTCCAAAGGATGTCTTAATGCTAGAAATTCTCTTGCAACTTTGTGCCAAAGTATTACTTTATAATCTGTCATCTGTTTAGCCATAATTACAGCTTCTCTGTTTTGTCCCTACATGGGAATTTGTTTCTTTTATAATTTTTAATTTCCCAGGTGCTCTCATTAACGGTTGAAACCATTTGCTTGATTTCCTTTTATTAAATATACTGAAAAGTCAGCTGTCTTGGGAATAAAATACAATTTCCTAATTAGGAATACATGCTTATTAGCTGTGCTGTCTTTCTGCTTTATTCTTATTTCAGTGTCTTCTCTGAAAGTAAACATTTAGGATGGATAAGTAAAGTCACAAAGAAACAAAACTTTTTCCAGTTTTTCCTCCCAATTGTTTTATTTTTTCTTGCCTAGCGTGTATTTCCTCTTGAATTATTTATAAAACTAGTCCGTAATGGAGTACACATTTGGAGTGAGAAATTTCGCTCTTGTAGCAAGGGCTCTGCAGGATGGCAAAAATACCCTTTTCTTTGCTTTTCAAGGGCTACTGTTGTCCTGTCTTTTACAACAGTTAATTTCCCTAAGTGACTCTTTTTCTCGATCTAGAAAAGGTAGAGCATAGCAGTAACGAAACATCCAGCTGAGCTGAATATTCTTGCCATGTATCTTTAATCTTTCTAATGACACTTTTGTGGAGTCTGAATGCTCTTTCTCCTCTATTTTACTATTATTACCAACTAATATTTATATTCCAGTGTCATCCAAAAAACCCGGCATAGTCTGTCCCACTGTGCTAATGTTGTCTGTGGACAGTTATCAACATGTGGAAATTATAGTGCTGAGAATTGAAGTCACTTACCCAGGGTCATAAATGTAGGTCAAAAATTCATCTTGCTTAATCACACATTCATTATGCAACCCACCAGACGGTGTTGCTTCCATTGCTAAACTTTCCTTATTTTGAAGTCATCTTTTTCTCCCTGATAAAACAGTTGCCTTTAAACCCAAACTCAAGGTTTTACAGTGTTTCCTATTGTCAGAATTCGGCTTATTCTCATGATCTTCATATACTACAACCCTTTGCTGCTTTGTGACTTCTCTTATGCAGATCTGTGTCCTCTCGGCACTTAAATACATCTGCTTATTTATTCAGTCACTGATTCCGTAATACAAAGGGGCATTTATGGAGACTTGTGATGTGAAAATAGGTGAGAAAAGAGAAGACCAGATGTCTTGAGGACAGAGTATTTGTTTTCTTTGCTTTATTCTTTAACTTTTGCACTGAGCATGCTTGGAGACTCATGAATATAAAGGGAGTAGGATGGCCAAAAACACGAGAGAAAAATCTCTAGCATGTTAGCCTAGGAGCGAATACTTTTTTTTTCTCTTTTTTTTTTTTAGTAACCACCCATAACAGGCCAGTATGTCAGACCTGCATTCCATAATCTCCTCTACTTGGTGAAATTTCCAGCACTAATTTCTACAAATTTTTTTTTGTGTTTAAAGCGCCGAGTCATTTCTTCCAGGAGGAGTCAGTAGCTAGCAGCAAGTTAAAACAAGCATTGCAGCTGCCATGAGCTCCCCAGGGATAAAACATGGGGTGGGGGATGTGCTGTATCCCCTTCTGCACTGTAATATCTTTGTGGAAATGGTACATTTCCTTGCAGTGGGAGCCTGAAGAAAAAGGCTGAGTCCTTCAGGAGCATTTTCTTTGTGTTACTCCATCAAGGAAGCTGAATTAATTTCTGTTTCTCTTTAGAGCTTCCCATCTGGTGTGTGGTTGTGAATAATAGCGATGGGGAGAGCCAGAGAAATGCTTTGCTAGCTGGCTGAGAGGGAAACCTTTGGAGTGCAGGTTATTAAGAGGAAGGCTGTGCAGCCGAAGCCTTTTCTGCCATCTCTGCCTCGAGCGTCGACAGCTGGAGCAGGGAGCTCTGATGGATCTACTGGAGGCAGTTTGAGGAAGTTCTTGAGAATTAATTACTCTTTCTTTGGCTTCCCTTGGGTCGGGCTTGCAGCATAGAGTTTTTGCCGGTGACATGTGTGGATAGGCTGGGAATAAATGATACGTCAGCAGAAAGGATTGCTGACACTTCTATACAGTCAATGGATAGATTCCTGGAGCCTCACCCACTCCGTTACATCGTGAGAGGCCTTTCTAAATACATGTACAAATACCAGTTCCAGTGAAGACCCTTTATCCTTTCCTTTGATGCTCTCCATATTCATGTGATACTCTTTGCAGCTGAGAATTAGTGTAGCTTTTTTTTGGTGAAGCCATGTAAAGCCCTGGATATGAATGTTTTTCTCCTATGTGAGAAACTATTCAGTGGTGGAGCTCAGCGTACTCTGCAAACACTTAAGCTTTCTGTTATATTTATTATACCTGTGATTTAGGTAGGGTAGACGATGCATAAAATTTACATATACTTAAATGAAGGTCAAGAAAGGCTGTAAATGATTCAGATTGGTTGGGAAGGGATCAAAAGCTATTGCAAATCAAACTTAGACAATAAGTGTTATCTGCTGCAGTGCCTGCATTTTAGATACTCGGCTAGAGAGGAAACTCTAGAGCGGTAACTGAGGTGCCTGAGTCTTTTCACAGAGAAAAAAAAAAAAAAAAAGGTGGGGGGGGAAACTAGAGAATCATTAAAAAAAACAACTGGTGTTATGAGACTCCTGCTGTTTCCCAGGTGCTTTTCTGAGGGGTCTAGGATCTGTGCCTGCAGGATCTCTTTAAAGTTGGATTTGTAGCCTGGAGTCCTTCAATGAATCTCGATGTCCGTGGGCTTTCTTCTAAAGAGCTGAGCAAAGGAAACTCTTCCCTCTTACTCCTCTTGCGGTGTTTTAAAACAAAACGACCATCTTCTTGCCCTGTCCTTGCCTACTCCCTCCCAAGATTTGGAGTGGAAGATGGGGCTTTGCAATCACGGAGGTTGGCTGCAGGTCTCTACGGCCCAGTTCCGTTACAGGGCACCTTACGCTGCTTTCTGCAGTGTGGCCAGTATTCAGATTTGCCTGAAATCTCCTCGTAAAGCACCTCTTAGAGGTAGGTGGCATACGTTCCCTTTCTGTCAGACAGAGGACGGATCAGGATCTCGCAAGGTCAGGGTAACTTAGGCAGGGGTGCCTAGTACACCTCGGAGGCGGCAGTCCTGAGTTTCGAAACGCAGTGGCGACTGTCCCTGGGTCATAGATAACTCAATTTTGTTCATTTGTTAAGTACTCTGAAGATGCCTGACGTGGTGATTCCCAGAGTGGAAGAATGCCTGTATCCTGGTTTTTTTTTGTGTGTGTGTTCCTTTTTTTCCTTTAAGTTTAATCATCAGCTTAGTGTTAACCCTTTCAGCTCTGCTATTACGGAGCTATCACACGTGGTTGCAGACTGTGTGGCACCCGCGGAGCTGAATTTCAGTCAAGTGAGCTTGCAGTCGTTCACTTGGGCAGCTTGCCTTAGGATAGCTAAATGATCAGTGGTAGTCACCTACCTGCTCTGACCCATAGGAGCTACTGCTCAGATGTTTCTTGTCATCAGCACCCTAATGCTTCCCGTTAAAGCTATAAAATTAAGCTCCTGGGTGGCTACCAGTAGTGATGAATCATTGCTTCAAAAAAAAAAAAAATCTATATCTCTGCTGTGACTCTCTATTTACTGTCCTAAGGGGACAATGGAATGATAACAAAGCATATCATTCACTTGAAATTGTAGGAAAGAAACTAGTGTAATGAGGATCAGTAACTTTTCCTTATTACAAATGGGAAAATGGCAGAAGTAATGAAAATGGAAATGACTTAACAGATTTTGATATTTGTCTGGCTTTGGATCTGGAAATCAGATTCTGAAGTGCAGAAGTAGACCTGTGTGAATCAGTGCAGAGATCATCAAAACCAGAAAGAACTCACAGGAGGTGTTCTTAATAATCCTTGTGAAGCTATACAAGTATTTCTCCAGGTGTAGTTACCAACAGCTTCCCATCCCCCTTATTAATGAGGAGAGTATAATTGGCTTTGTAAATTATGTACTAGAGAATTCACCTGCATTCTGCCACATTTCGCCAAGTAATAAAGCGGTTGCTGATTTGAGTTTTTAGAGGAGGTATTATTAATAAAAAGTAGCTGAACTAGGAAAGCTAAGCTGCCAAGGCTCCCCAAGCTCATGTAAGTTTTACGTGTGTGCCTCGACAAAGTGCGTTCACAAATCTGTAAGGTCCTGCTCTCGCACTCAGTCCGTGTTTTCTAAGGTAAAGCTAAAATGAAAACACTGGTGAGCGTACTTGGTGGTGTGAGAGAAGAACCCGTTTGAACCTCGTTCTGTTAATGACTCGCATCAAGGAGCACTGCATTGCATGAGCAACAGAATTAAAATAGTACTTAAACTAGGAAAATTGTAAGGGTTCTCTAGTTTTGCGTCCCTTTTAACAGGAACGTCAAGAGTAGTTTGCTTGTGATGGAGCATGCAGAATGCTTATATTGGAGACAACATTAAAATCTATGCTATCCTCTTGTTAGTGTAGTCTCATTTTGATGCATTGGCTATATGTGCTTGTAGCTCTTGCCCTTCAAATATTCATATGTGAAACTGAAAATAAATGTCCGTTCCTTTTCCTCTTAAGTGCATAGTAAGACAGAGTCACTGAGGACTCAGAAAAAAATTTGTCAATAGTCACTTATGCTAACGACTGTCCAGAAACATGTTATAAAGAATAGATACTTATAAGCACTCTCTAAATTGGAAAAGAATGGTGCGTATGGTCCTGAATATATAAAACATGAAGTCTTTAGATATTGGTTAAATGCTGGAGTGAAGTTGAGACATCTGATGACTGCAGAACTCTTTACTGGTAGACATATTCCAATGCAATGAACATTATTCTTGAAAAGATAAAAACATACAATGAGCTATAACATAAAGTAGAAAAAAATAGTGCTTCCCTCCCTTTCCCCCACCCCCCACCCCGAGGGTTAGCAAGTGCTATATTTCTATTTTCTTAGGCTATACAGTGACCTAATTTAGGGGAAGAAAAAAGATGAATGATGTTGGGTCTCAATAGTCTTTGTACAAAATCATCCAGCAACTGAATCTATTTAGAACTGCGGTGTCCAGCTCAGTGTAGAGACCTATAGCATGGCTCCCAACAAAACGAAATCCAGACAAATAAACACCCCCTGGGACTGCTGCTGAGATCACTTCCACCGCTTCAAGCTTAAAATGAGGAAGAAGGGAATTTTGAGAGGAGAGATACGAAGGACACAGCAGTGGTAGTGCTTGTAAGGCAAGGCATTGTTACTAGTAGAGAAGCGTTTTAAAGAACGCCTCTTCGCAGGTCTACAACCACTTTGGGCTCTGGCTGGTTGATGCTTGCCCCATTCCCTGGGAACGCACTAGTCCAGCACTAAAGTGGTTCAGACATATTCCCATGATTGGCTTCCAGCAATAAATGTAGAACTTTGGGTTCTTCAGTTAAATATGAATACCACTTGGAATAGTTCATACAGTTTCTTCTGCCCATGTTGGCGTTACCTGCTTCATTCTCCCAGAGAAATAAAATGGCAAGTGATTAGCTACTGAGACCTTTTTGGTATTGGGAATTTGTGAAGATTTTCCTCCTTTGATATACCCTTAGTACCTGGGTTAAGTACTTTTCATCTTCCATTGGGTGAGCGATACGAGTGAGCAAGCAGTACAGATAGGAAGACAGCCAAGAAATAAGCATACAGCGTTAATTTATTACAGCGTCATTTTAATATGCATCTGTATATCTCGGTGTAAAAGGTTTGGATAGTCCATGATTCTAGCGCATTGCAGCTGTCACAGTTCAGTCCCAGGATCTCCAAAATGGCCTTTTGCAATTTCATACTGCTCACTTCTGACTTTAATTAGGTGGAATTTTTATCACATAGTGTAAGAGAACTGTAACAAAGTAATTAAAGGGATTGATATTAGACTTTTGCCTTTGTCTCTGTACCTTATTGGTGCATTTTGACCCATGCTGATTGTGAGCAAGCTAAAAACTGTATAAAAATATCACAGTGATTGCTGAAGCAAGTTTCATGCTGTGGATTATGCTCATTATTCATAATTATCTCTTTATCATTAGTCACCTGAATGACACGTTGTTTTTCTTCTCTGGTTTGGATGCTTAGAACCGTAAGAGAAAACGGAGTGATAAGTATTTACCAGTGGAATTTCAATTCTCCTAAAGAAAGGAAAATAAGAAGTTATGGAAGCAGAATCCATTTATCACAGCAAGGTTTAGGGACCATGCATTACTATTTCTCCTTTTGAATAGACCCCCATTAAAAAAAAAAAAAAAAACATTTAAAAATTGCTACTTGAAAAAATAGAGGGAGGGGAGAGGAGGTAATTAGAATTCAAACTTAATTTTCTGTATGCTTCTGTATGAACAAAACATAATTTATCTAAGCACTAATAAAAGCAAACGGAGGGAAAGGACATAACAAGGTGATAAATTTGATTTTCTAATTAGTCTAAATATCGAGCAATATATTTGTGCACTATAGACCTGACTTCTGTTAATAGCACAGAATAATGATGTTTCAGTCACTGAAGAATCATTTTCTCTTATTTAAAAAGCAGCAGGTCTTTTGGGGGGAAAAAAATCAAATAAGAAATTAAACGTGAGGAAATCTGGGGAAGCTAGGAAATGTAAGTACTGTTACCATCTTTTCCATCACAGAAGCATTTTCTATTTGGGAGTTCTTTCACATACACTCCTGCTACTTCCCCCCGCCCCCATTCTTTTGTCTAAAATTATAATTTCTGGTTCCACGGCAGTGAAGAGATAAACCTGGGAGCAAAAGCATGAATGGAGAATTCACAGCAGCTATAATAGCAGCTAATAATTCTGAAGTTATATCTGAAATTTTGGGGCATTTGCTTTAACCCAAATGTTCTGATCCTCATTTCCAGGCCAGTAATTCCTACTGGTCCAAATATGCCATGCCACCTGACTGTAGAGATGGACCTAAAATACGTAAATGGCTTACACCATCTCCTCAGTGCTCTCCGTGGCTTGGCCTCTGCCCTCGGCGGCAGCCTCGCCGCTTGCAAATACCTGCGGTGGGTTCAGCCCTCAGGAGACGGGGGAGCGTGAGGGCAGCAGTTATGTGGCCGGTTTCATAAGGCTTTTTAAATTAACCGCTGTGTATGCAGATACAGAGACCATCGCAGGGGAACAGCAATTCAGATGAAAGCTGAGAAGCACTTAGAGAAGTTATTGATCATCTAAGCAGAAACGGAGTCGGTAGTTTTGCCTCCTCCAGTTCCCATAGAGCTATTGCAGCCTTGTCGTTATGCGATGTAAATCTCTCCCTCGTATAGCTTTGTCTTCACCGTTTCATTAGCATTTCCAAATAGGTAGAGTGATGCTGTTGTGTTATATCAGCTCCCTGCAGTCTCCATTTTTGGACTATTTGCCTAGGTTTTGTCTTTATTCTTTGTCTTCACAATGAATACTGCCCAACATTATTCCCTTTGTCACGTCGTTCTCTGTTAGATCACAGTGACTGTCGCTTCTTTTTAATTTGAAGATCTGTTTGGGACAGTGGAAGAAAGTGGCTATTATGTTTCACACAGAACCAATTTGGAATTTGGTTTTGAAAAGGTATTTTAGTGAAATAGCATCATAATACAGGAAGGAGATGAAGGAAAGTGGAAGAATTGATGAAAAATAAAATCCAGCCACAAAATCAACATTATGAGAAGAATGTGTAATGGCAATTTTACGTGGTGTGCAATGTAAAAATGAGCAAATAATTTGCAATGAATAATTCAGTTTTCTAATTTGGCTGTTTATCGCTCTGTGGAATATTTGCAAGCAGGCTGTGGTGTCCTCGAATCTTAACTGCATAGGAATAAGTTTTCCCAGGGAAAAAAAATAAATAAAAATCAAGCTCAGCTTTCATTGGGTAGTCAGTGAAAAGCGTGTTTCTGTGGGCTCCTTCAGTGAGGGCAACACATGCTGTTATTGAGCTTCTTTGAATTTATCCTTCGGTAAGAGAGGCTGAGGTAAATATGGGAAAAGAACATCTGAAATCAAGGTGTTTATTAAAAAGAAACAAAACCCAGCAATATTGCAGAGAATTGCCAGGTTCTCGAGTTTTAACTTTGCATGTCAAAATAAAAAGGGAAAATACATTGTGGGAGCCGGAATAAAGAGCTCCACTAATTAGCAGCAGCAAAAATAACCATGCCTTTCTTTCAAAAGTAATGCTGTGCAAAACCAGAGTTTGTATACAAAGGGATAATTAACATAGAAAACGCATAATTACATTACATACAAAGGAATAATGAAATCTGAAGTCTTTAAAGCCTTATGAACAACTACAAGAAACAACTACGTTTTTGGTGTCAGTAGGAACAGTAAGTTTCAGCACAAATCTTTTCAAGCTCATTTGTGACTGGTACTTTTCGTAGTAAACCAACCCCAACGTAACAACCACAAAGCAAACCCCAAAGAAGGAAATTTCCTGTAGGATGGGAATGAGGCGCGTTAGCGAGGTTACACGAGACAAAGAGGAGTGGCACTGCCTGCGGCTTGGTCTCTCCTAGCTCCTGGGATAGATCCTTCAGTTGGTTAGAAGTAAAGCCATGTTAAAATGAGATACCGGTGTCTACAGAGTCCACCATGAGCTGTACCACCGTCAATGGGAATGACAAATCATGCCACTGTCAAAACTCCCGACCCTTGTGGAACTGGAGCCGTGTCTTTAGCAGACAAAATCTGCCAGGTGCTGCGGGAGGGCTCTGTCCTGCCCCCCCCCGGGACCAGGCTGCAGGGAGATCATCGATGCGGGGGGGCTCAGTTCTGCGCAGCCTGAGGAGCGGCCAAGAGCTTCGGCAGGCACTTCACTTCAGGCATGTGTCTGAAAATACGCTCAACTTCGCGCCCATTTCTGCGGACTAGAGCCTGGACGGTCGGGGTCTTGCATGAGCGAACCCTGCAGGAAAACCTTTCAGTTGAATTGTGGCAGTAAAGTGAAATAATCCCTTGCAATTCCTCGCGAACAGAATTTCTGTGTGTTAGGTTTCACTCAGTTGTAGTAAGCGGCTCTGTGGTGTGCTTTACGATGTGCTTTATGGTTTAGGTCAATCGATGGCATCACTTGTTGATTTTAATGGGCAAGGAAAGCTTAATCCCTTCATGACCAACGGAAAATGACTGTGATAAAAACCAAAACGCTTCCCAGCTAAAAGTTTGAACATTCAAGTAAACCGTTCCTGGAGAATATTGACAAATATTAAAAATACTGACAGATCAGAATCTCAAAACGTCAACAATCAATAGGACTACTTATAAAATAGGTGCTAGTGTGAGTCTTTATGTTATTCAGTCAGAAGACTGAGCTTCGATCTGCAAGATATTTAGGTACTTAATTTCAGTTGGATTAATGGGAATTAGAGGCATGAAGTTGACTTAGACATCTTGCAGTACTGAGGTGTTTGTGAACTTTTGATTTAGTAATCTTTGGATACCCCTGGGCAATTTAGTTGAAGAGATTTTTTTTCTATTTTTTTTTCCTGGATATCTTTGAGTCCCAGAAACATTATTCTCTCCTGAAATCATTCTTCATCTAGGCCTCTGTTAGAAAAATGAAATTGTCCTTTCTGATTCTCTCTTTAAATCTTTACCATAAGAGTGAGTTATTACACAATTTAAAAGCCTAGTTTACTGTGTAAGTTATGGGGTCGAACAGTATGTCTTTGTAAAGTATTCTGTTCATTGCTTGATAAACAAACTACAGGAAAGTGATGGGGAACTACAGGCAAGTAACAGTCCAAGTTAAGAGAGGCAAATAGATCAAATAGAAAATGCCTCAGATTGGCTATATATTCATATATGATTACAACAATCTTTTGAAAATAGGTATGTTGTAGTTAAATAGGCCACATATGCAGTGCTGCTATAGGCAAAGTACAGTTTCTTCTTTTATTAATACCTATCATGTATACTTCTCATTAAAAGCTTGTGAGACACAGGCCATCTAAATCAGAAAATCCCTGTTAAAGCTTTCTTTATGCCTCAAACTGACATGGTAATAGGGTGTCCTGGTTTCAGCTGGGATAGAGTTAAGTGTCTTCCTAGTAGCTGGTAGGGTGCTGTGTTTTGAGCTCAGTGTGAGAAGAACATTGGTAACACTCTGATGCTTTCAGATGCTGCCAAGTCACATTTATATGAAGTCAAGGATTTTTCAGCTTCTCCGGCC
>JANZLQ010000022.1:23968865-23979337 GCA_026212715.1 Elanus axillaris | reverse complement strand
CAGAAAACGGTAGCTTAGTGTTTTCTAACAGCCAAGTTGAAGTATGTCACCTATCCTTACGTTAAACTGCAATGTCCTGTTTCAGTCCCCACAACTAGAATCTTGTTTCTGATTTAAAGACTTTAGTATTTCATACACTTCTGCTAGGCTAATGGTGTCCTTTCCCTTCCCCCCGTCAGTTAATTCTCCACTGAGTCTACAACTATCTGTTCTAAGTAAAACTTTTTTTTTTTTTTTTTTAAATACATTCCTGTCCTTTCTTGTTTGCCACTAGATACTTTGTCAATATTCCATCATGGTTCCAAACCCCAGGAACACAGTCCCTCTTCACTGCCAATGTTGGGCCACCTCAACCACATTTCTAGCCAAATCGTTAAGCAGAATCAGCAACAATCATATGTATCGCCAAAGCTTTGCATTGCCTTTGAATTTCATCTACTAAGGAGATAACCGCTGACTAGTGGTGGGTAGCTTTTTATAACTTCATTGAGTCATTTTGCTGTGGCTGACTAAGCAGAAGTATTACTGATTTGAACATGTACATTGAGTTTGCATGGCAAGGTTTTGGTACTGGGGTGGGTTCTGTGAGAAGCTGCCAGAAGGTTCCCCCATGTCCGACAGAGCCGATGCCAGCCGGCTCCAAGACGGACCCACCGCTGGCCAAGGCCGAGCCCATCAGCCACGGTGGTAGTGCCTCTGGGAGAACGGATTTAAGAAGGTGGGGAAAACCCCTGTGCAACAGAAACTGCAGCCAGAGAAGAGAGGAGTGAGGATATGTGAGAGGAACAGCCCTGCAGCCCCCCAGGTCAGTGCAGAAGGAGGGGGAGGAGATGCTCCAGGCGCCGGAGCAGAGATTCCCCGGCAGCCCGTGGTGAGGAAGACCCCGGTGAGGCAGGCTGTGCCCCTGCAGCCCAGGGAGGTCCCCGGGGGAGCAGATCTCCACCTGCAGCCCAGGGAGGAGCCCACGCCGGAGCAGGGGGATGCCCGGAGGAGGCCGTGACCCCGTGGGAAGCCGGCGCTGGAGCAGGCTCCTGGCAGGACCTGCGGCCCCGTGGAGAGAGGAGCCCAGGCTGGAGCAGGTTTTCTGGCAGGAGCTGTGACCCTGCGGGGGACCCACGCTGGAGCAGGCTGTGCCCAAGGGACTGCAGCTTGTAGGAAGAACCCATGCTGGAGCAGTCTGTGAAGAACTGCAGCCTGTGGGAAGGACCCACGTTGACGAAGTTCATGAAGGACTGTCTCCCATGGGAGGGATCCCACGCTGGAGCAGGGGAAGAGTGATGAGTCCTGCCCCTGAGGAGGAAAGAGCAGCAGAGATAACATGTGATGAACTGACCCTAACCCCCATTCCCCATCCCCCTGTGCTGCTCAGGGGGAGGAGGCAGAGAAGTCTGGAATGAAGTTGAGGCTGGGAAGAAGGGAGGTGTGGGGGAGGGTGTTTTAAGATTTGGTTTTATTTCTCATTACCCTACTCTGGTTTCATTTGCAATAAATTAAGTTAATTTTCCCCAAGTCAAGTCTGTTTTGCCCATGACGGCAATTTGTTGAGTGATCTCTCCCTGTCCTTATCTCGACCCATGAGACATTTGTTGTATTTTCTCCTCCCTGTCCAGCTGCGGAGGGGAGTGATAGAGCAGCTGCGTGGTGCTTAGTTGCTGGCTGGGGTTAAACCACGACAGCGTGAGATATAAAAGTTTGAAAGTGATTGTAAATGTGGTAGCTATATTGATATAATTGTTCTTGCCATGATTCTACAGGTAGGTGAGTTTAAGAAGAAACATATCTTTAGTTGGATGGGCAAGTTGAAATATAAGCAAGTATTAAAAATGCTTTGTCTAAAACGGGAAAGTCATTTGTGACATTTGAGGCAATTGATTTGCCATAAAAATTGAATTTCACTGGCTCAATCACATAAAAAGGCCATCGAACCTACACAACCATTACGTATGCCTAGACACCACCAAAAATGAGTGCCATGAGGTGGGAGACATTTCAACGCCATCACTAACAGTCCTAAAGAATACCCAAATGATCATACTCAGGAATTTTGAGATGGGCTGTTTGGCGCTTGGGCTGCAGATTCATGGGAACCCAGTTCCATCATTTCTCCACCAAAAGGGCTGCATCTCTCCTGTCTCTTAGGAGCATATACTTCTCCCTCCCTCTTGCTCACAGGGCGTTTCACTGAGCCACATTGCCTTACTAATGTAGTAGAAAACCATCCAAATTTTTGGCCAAGGAACTTGCGGTCTGAGCAAGTTAAAGCTCAGGGAGATGTCTGACAAGCACTGAGGCCAAACTAAGGCAAGCGCCAGGACTGCATGGTCACAAAGTGGAAGGAAGGGAGAGGCAGAGGTGAGCTGTGAGAGATTTCCCCCTTTCAGTGGTGGACCTTCTTAATTTGGCTTACCTTCTCAGGGGAACTGCAGTTTTGGCAGCTTGGAGAAATATCATTATGGCTCCTGTAAGGAAAAAACAAGTGTTATCCTACTGCTGCTAATAGGTGCCAATAAGCAGCTGATCATCTGGAATGGTTTTTCAGCAAGCTGAAAACTGAATGCATCTCTGATCTAAGCACTCCTATAATATTGACTACATCACTATGCAGCAAATTCATATTCATGATATTAACATAGCTCTAGCCACTTGTTGGAGATTGTTGAGCTGATTGTCATCAAATAAAGATTCAAGTATTACTAGTTGTTTACTACATGGCTAAACAAGTACTGTGAGCAAAGCTTCATGTCATGGTAGGCATGAAAACTGCAAGTATTTCGACAGGCTGCAGACTAAGGTAATTTCAAAACATCTTAGGAAGGCTTGAAAACCTCCCTCGACCTTAAAGCCCATCTCTTAGTGAAGACTGGCAACAGTCTTAAATGAACAGAAGAAAAAAGAAGAAAAAAAAGTCCTGTGTCTCACTGAATTCAGGAGTTCTGGAGCTCACTGCACTGGGCATCTCTCACTTCTGATGAGGCCCCACAGCTCCTGATCCAGGATGGCCAGAAACTATGACATGGACATCTGAAGGCAAGGCAGCAGCCAGCTGCAATCTTGCTAGACACAAACATTTTAGTCTTTCTCTTCCCTCCCTATATTATTATATAGAGTAAGATAATTCCTTGGGGATTCAAGAACAGGAATTGGGCAAATAGCTTATATTAACAAACCTTACTATTGTGACAAAGTACCAGAGTTTATGCATCAAGACTGCCTATACAGAGGGCAGCAAGAGCCAATTCACCTTTTGGGGAATTAAAGCACCGTTACTGGAATGGCAGAAGCATCCAACTTTGAAGAGAAGTGAAAGTCTAAAATAATACCGTTGTTATCCCTCCTCTTACCATTCTGCCCAACTTGTCAAGCCAGCTCCACAGCCACTGTGCCCCAGTTAATACAGGCAAGGTAAAAGCCCAAACAATGGCATTTTGTAAAATACTAACAATTGAAACAACAACCCTGCAGGTTCATGTACACAGCTCCTATGGCCAAAGAATGACTGAGAAGCAGACAAATAGCACATTACAATTATGTGCTTCATGGCAAAACCTTAATTCTGTCAACTTAGTGCTGTAATAGGAAAGACTGCCTCTAAAAGCATCTGCCCTGGCAGGAATTAAGCACCAACACTGCTAAAGCCTATGGGCAAAATCAAACAGACACAATGAAGCACAAAAGTTGACACAAACAATTGAGTGCAGTGAATAAATATATATATACACACCCACCTCTGGTTGTTACCATTGTGAAAAATCAGCCTAATTTCCCACCAAAGAAATGACAAAACCAACATTCAGTCTTTCAGTGCTAACTGAAATACCACCATCGTAGACTACAGAATAAGTACTTTATGCTGTCTTGCAAGAGGTAGTTAAATTCAGAGTAAACGCAGAGTAATATACTCACAGACCTATACTTGTGACTGTCGAGTCATGCCAGTTAGCCTGTTTGAACATCCAAATGCTCCTGACAAATTGCTCACAAGTAATCCCTAATTGCCATCCAGAGTATTTGAAAAACCATTTTACACAGAAAATGATATCAAGAAAGCAATTCTACAGGTAACAAACATAGAAGTGAATTAAATTCTAGGCATAAGCAACTACCCTGAATCACTAACTACCCGGATTTGACAACTCTGAAACATCTGAACTTGCCAACTCTTCTTCATGAAATAGTCCAGAAACTTTAGAAATCCAACTGTACCCTGATCAACTCAGTCACCAAAAACGTAAGAGCCATTAGAAGGAAACCTCTCAGTTCAACTTGGTTAATACTAGCCAGATTTAATGAAAATCATCAGATGTAATGTCTAGTTCCACACTTGCCTTCAGGAACACAGAAAAAGCATGAAAATAAATACTGAAAAAAACCCCTCACTAAATTTAGGCACAAACTAAGGTGTAGACAATATGCTTTAAGCTTGTTGTCTAAGCATACGTTTGTGAGCAAAAGAATGTTTATCTTAATTTTACTTGCAGCCTGGGAAAAAGAAAAAAAAAAAAAAGAAAATTTGAACAAAATGTAGTCAAATTTAGGAAGCCTTCACGGGTCTTCAGGTTTTCCAGCGTGGGGATGCCATGGTTTAACCCCAGCCAGCAACTAAGCACCACACAGCTGCTCACTCACTCCCTCACACCCAGTGGGATGGGGCAGAGAATCAGAAGGAAAAAGGTAAAACTCCTGAGTTGAGATAAGAACAGTTTAACAGAACAGAAAGGAAGACAATAACAATAATAAAATAATAATAAAAGAATTGGAATATACCAAACAAGTGACGGACGATGCGGTTACTTACCACTTGCCGACCGATGCCCAGTTAGCTCCCGAGCAGCGATCTGTCCCCCCAGGCCAACTCCCCCCAGTTTATATACTGGGCGTGACGTGGCACAGTATGGAATGTCCCTTTGGGTCGGCTGTCCCGGCTGTGTCCCCTCCCAGCTCCTCCAGCTCCTCCAGCCTTCCCGCTGGCTGGGCACGAGAAGCTGAAAAATCCTGGACTTGGTATAAACATGAGTTCGCAACAACTGAACACATCAGTGTGTTATCAACGGTCTTCTCATCCTAAATCCAAAACACAGCACTACACCAGCTAGTAAGAAAAAAATTAACTGTATTCCAGCTGAAACCAGGACAAAGGGATAGTAAACACATTCCACTGAATATTTGGAAAAAATCTATGTCGTATTAATGAAGTGTCATAATGAAATATAAGAATAATTTAAAAGCCCACGTATTTGTTGCACTGCAATACTCTGTTCCTTTCTAAATTACAGCAGCATAGCATATTCTAAATCCTCAATATAAAAATAAAGCTGAATGACTAACCTATGACTTCTGCAGAGCTGAGCAGGATAAAACCATGGGTTTAGGGGAAAGAACAAGTTTTGAAAATTTTTTGTACTCTTCCATGACAAGGCTGGCTTTCTATATGTTACCTCTTTCATGAAAGCTTATGTTAAGAACAGAAAGTAAACATGCTTCTCCCCTTGTCACTGTCTCCAGCAGACGGTATCTTCCATGTGTTGCATTATGGAATTTCGGGGCGGGGGGGGGAAGGCAGCAAATATGATGGATAGGTGCTGTGATGCTGCAAACCTGTTAACCATCCCCTCCCCCAGGTTTCTAAGATGATTGAAGTCAGTTAGGAGCTTTAGGTTTCAGTGGTAATGAGATGCAGCCTTGTTTAAGTAGGCTTCTACCACAGATTAAAAAAGAAAGTAATTTTGTTTTCAGGCCAAATATGCCCTGTGCCAGTAAACAGATTTATCTCTTTAAAGTCTAGCATCAGAGACGCATAAAAGAATTTCAAAGAATGAGTCATAAATGCACAGAGTATTAGAGCCAAGCTTTTCTGAAATGACCGCTATTTATATGTCCTTCCGAATGTGCTTTTTTAATGTATTCATTGACAAACTTAGTTCAGTTTGGTACTGAAAATTTTGTTCTATATTCCTTTTCAGTTTCAGCTTTGTCTGTACATAAATTAAACAGCAGGAAAATGTGTGTCACGGCCATTTTTAAAACCAGTGAAAGTTCCCTGTAGCGGTGGTCCAGCTGTGGACCTGATTGAATTAAAAACAAATCTAGAAGCTTTTTATTCAGATAAATGCAAATCTTCAGTAATCAAAAGTGTGAAAAATTTGTGAGATCTCTGTAGCTGTGGAAATTTGACGGCCTAAGCACTGACAGATCTATATTAACCATGCTTTTGAAAGAAAAATTACCTTTTACATTTCGAGCTGCTTTTAATTAAAAAGTTCAGGAACTAAGCAATGAAAATGAAGAATTCATTTCATTTCCAAGGCAGTTTTTCTGTCTATCTTAAAAAATAATATTATGGGTCTGAAAAAGACATTCTGGGTTATTGAGGTCTGGCCTCTTCTGCCCCCTTGTCAGAGGCTGCTTCAGTACTGCAGAATCTTTTATTTATCTAAAACACGTAAAATGAATGAACAAATTAAGAGTGAGCCAAGTAAATATTTACATTTAGCTCATCTGCATTCATTATTTCACTGTGTGCCATTTATAAAGATATTTCTCCAAACGAAAGGACCACATGCTCTTTAAGGGAAGGCCCATGTACTATTTAAAACTCTGTAGGCTGTTTTCATGCTCTAGCATTTAGTTCAGTAAAGGATTTGGTCTAGGAGACAGTCTTACGCAGGCCTGCAGAGACTGGCTGTACACCATGTTCTCCACTTTATAAAGAACATATGGAGGAGGCGAGGAAAGATTTACCAGGGATTTGGTAACTGGGTGTGGACTGGAATTGCAACACTGAAATACAGGTTTTATGACATGATCACTAGAAATAGTTAGGCATAGAAACGAAGAGCCTAATGCAATCTGAATCCAAGCCATGAGGAGTCTCACTTATTTCAATGAAAGTTTCTTCCACCTGCATCAGAGCCGTATTTGCTAATTTGGCCTTGTGTTATTGACACTGACTTTCCTCGATCTTGTTGTCCTAAAAGCGGATTCGTTACCCGCTGTGCAACAGACCAGTCTCACACACTCGGGAGAGATATATTGCTTTTTATTCAGGCCTGGGGGCTCGGTGGACTCTCCGCAAATCAAGCACGCCAGATTCACCAGATGTGCCTCTTTTATCCGGTAACAATTGCATCTGATTTATTAAATCACTCCTACCTAGTACATACTCGAACTCTTTAATGCACGTGCATAGGATTATATGACCAGGACACATCAAATGCCTTTTCCGCATGCGTGGGGGTCTCGGGAGTCTTCAGTGGTCGTTTGGGGAGGTATCCCCTCCTCGCTCTGACCGCTGAGCCGCTCTGTATCAGGTCAATGGTTCCTTTTCCTGCCAAGAGGGAGGCATTGTCAATCAGGAAAGAACAGAAAGTATCAGAATGATCTTGGCTACTTCCCTAGGTATTATTAAAATTGTTTGAAGTTGAAAATGATTAACTAAATTTAAATCAGGATTTTTTATATCTGACATCAATCTCACTTCTCACGCAGCACAGAGAAACCCAACTGTAGGGGACAGGAAACTTCATATTTCTAACCAGTTGCCATTTTTTATTACACTTGGGAAGAAAAGAGGGAATCCCAACTTAAGTTTTTCATGTGAATTGGTTGAAACCCCCAGAACTGCTGATTGTAACAGAACAGTCATTATTTTGGAAAGTATTTAGGAACGTTCATAGCTCTAAGCATGTACTTCAATCCCATTGCTATTTGCTTGAACACAGATTTTCAGGCCCAGCTTTAGCATCAGTGCTGTCGGGGAAGTGCATTATGCTCAGTTTCTGTTCTTCTCAGTAGTTTTGACCTGGAATCCTTCCTGGGTTTTTATTTATTTTTAGTTTGGTCTCTTTGGGGCCTGATGTGTTTCTTAGGGCCATCCAGGACGTAGTTTTGCTTTGATCTGTGCGCTGAAGCACAGGGGCTGTGCATTTGCACATAGACGAGCCTTATCTTTCTGGAAAACTAATTTACAAACTCGAGTTTGTCTCCTTGACTATCTTAGAAGAAGATCACAGAGCTAAGCACAGGAGGGGTGACAGGGAAGAGAAAGGACAGTTTGAATTCTGCCGAGAGAGCAGGAGAGTGCGTTTGAAGCATCCTACTGCAAGTAGTAACTCCCTCAGCAGTCATCCATGGCAAGATAACCCCTGATAAAAGACCAGAAAAGGCTGAGTGAGTCCTCAGAGGGGTACAGGGTTTGGATAAACAGGACAGCAGTGCGGACCGTCGATTCATGGAGCGGGGCAAACGGGGCTGGCAGCTTCATCTGTGCGCCCAGGCGAGCTGGTGTAAACAGTCCTGGTCCAGGAGCTGTGTGGGTAGATGAGAAGAGCTCTACATGGGCAGCATTTTCTCTCTGTAATGCGAGTTGGAGGCTGTAGGTGAGAAGCAGCATGGAGGAATTGTCCCCCACGACCTGGAGGGGATTTACAGGACGGAGTTTTCAGGAGCGGCTGGAGCTGCATCCGCAGTGCTGTGCCGTCCTTCCCGCGGCAGGCCCTGCTGATTCCACATACGGTCCGGGGTTTGGGCACGTCTCTTCCTTCGCATCCTGCCCTGCTGCTCCTCTTTCCTTAGCTTACCACCTGCGTTGCTTGTTTAGCTTATAAACTTATCCTTTTGACAAAGAAGTGGCCATATGAAATTTGTATCCAAAGGTTTATGTGAAGATGTAAAATATTTTCTCTGTGTTACTTATTCTCTGCCAGAACGATGTGCACCAATTAAAGAAAATAGGCTGTAGTTGGTATTGCGGAGCGGGGATCTTTGTAAGTACTTAACATAGTAGTAACTCTGCTTTTGCCTAAAGACCTTTTAAAATTATGTTTATAAGCAGCAGAATTAGGACCATCAGGAAACTTTTCAGAAGCTACTTATGCTCACAGTCCTTGTTTATTAGCAAAAAGCTACAGAATTAGATCTGAACCTTCTTCAACAGGGACTAAATTGTACTCAGTTCCAGTTATATCTCTAGTGAGTTAATCCCATCATGAAAGAAATAAACAATAAATCGTCAGGTATGATTATAATCAGCAGTATGTTTAATAAATCAAACCAGCCACACTAACCTAGGAACATAAATAACGTGAAAAATTTTTTTCCTCCTGTAAGGTATTAAATTCAGAATACTTGGCTTAGTACACAAGAGCAGATCTGCGAATTGCTTAACTCCGAGCCGTGTATGCTGGCGGGGGGGAAGTGGTCATCAGCTCTCTTCTGCTTTTATTGCTATTCCCATATAGAGCAAACCATTAGCATTATCACTTTCCATAACACTTTTTCACATTTATAATTCTGGAGCCAGTTTCTTGGATCTGTGCCCTTCTTTGAAGTGTTTTCAGGACTTGTCCTCTGGATAGAAAGAAGGATGCAAACTTTTCTTTTAAGTGATCATAAAATACATTGCACAAACACTTCCATTTTTCCATTTCAAAATGGTTTTTATTAGAAATACAGCAGGAGCAAAACAATCCCTAATTTCCCAAGAGACATCGCTGAACCTTCAATGAATGGATGACAAGCTGATACTTCCACAGCAGAGTACGAAATTCACGTACGGAAAATGGGAAGGATTTCACAAGAAGCCTCTGTGAAACCCAGAATACATCCGTGTCACCTGTACAGATTACCTGAAATTGATGTGAAAGGTAGCTTGGACTTTAAAGAGCAAGGCTGAAGATGCTTGAAAACACTCATGATATTAACTAAATGACTTTTAGGTAAAATGCTGCACACTTAACCTTTCTTCACCATGCTGCAAAGCAGCCAATATAAAACAAGCTGTCAAAATGTCAAAGCAAAAATAAATATGAGAGTTCAATCCAAGTAGGTTTTAATTGCTGCTTCTGCTAATACCATTTGACATTTGGGATATATTTTTTTTTCCTTAACTACTTATATAGTGAAATTTAGAGCAACAGATGCAACAATAATTCCGTTCCAATATTACTGTAGCCAAGCGCTCAGTTTTCATCAGACCGCAGTCACACAGTGTTTTGCTGCCTGCCTGCAGCGTGGGCTACTTGTAACGATGGGGTACTCCGTCTTGTAAGGTATTAAGTAACAGCGTGTGTTTTAAACTTGCTGCAGTTAATGGTGAACTGTTAATTACAAGTGGTTTCAATAACTGTGGATATGCATGGCTTCTACAAGTTAGCATTTCTAAATGCAGAGCAAGTCCCAGCTGTAGGCTGAATATTAGAAAAATACAGATTTAGTGGCATCAGCTGTGCTTATGTGGAATGATCTGAAAGACCTCATGCTCTAAAACTCCATTCTTCTTGAGCACAATGTGTCATCAAACATTCAAAAATGTTGTTCTGGAGGAGAAGACATGATTTGATTGTAATACTCATTTATTTTTGCTTTATACACTGTCCTGGTTTCAGCTGGGATAGAGTTGTGTCTTCCTAGTAGCTGGTAGGGTGCTGTGTTTTGAGCTCAGCGTGAGAAGAACGTTGGTAACACTCTGATGTTTG
>JANZLQ010000022.1:23956681-23968765 GCA_026212715.1 Elanus axillaris | reverse complement strand
AAACTGTTCTTATCTCAACCCACAAGTTTGACTTCTTTTCCTGATTTTCTCCCCCATCCCACTGGGGCGGGGGGGGGGAGTGAGTGAGCGGCCGTGTGGTGTTTAGGTGCTGGCTGGTGTTAAAACATGACATATATATATATATATACACACATGCATATATAATTCTCACTTACATGTTTGAAGAACTCATACATATGACTTCATGCAATTCCTCTCCTTTTCCATCCTTCACATTTGGATATTTGGATCTGGCTGCCTCTCTGGTTAAGATCAGCAAAGTTCTCTCTTGAAGACAGGGATGGTGGATGGTATCTTGCACTTCCCGTGAGAGAACCAGAAGAAATTTTCTAATAGGAACTGAAAGAACGTATAAAGTAATTAAAGACAGACCTGCTACTGTTTCCTACTGTCAAGAAATTGGTTTTGCTTTTCTCCATCTTAGTTTATTTCCAGATGACCTGTTCCTACAGCTTATGCAAGAAGCTGATACAGTAGGCAAGCCCAGGGGAATGAGATTGCAAGGGAAAAGATGCAGTTTTCTATCGCTATTTTTATAATTAGCATACATGGTAATGTAGGATACTTTCACAGTTGTCATTGGAACCTGTGAAATTTCCCACTGGAAATGACTAGTCCCTAATTTAGTGAGAAGAGGTTTGCATAAAAATCAACAGCAAAGGCCACAAGGTCTCATGAAAGAACTACTGTTTCACAGTTACAAATTTATTCAATCTATAACACTATCGTTTTGGACATGTGCGCTCAGACATGCATTATGTATGTTAGGTACAAGTATGAAGTCATTTGGGGTCATTTGTCTGATTCATTGCTAATTCTTTTCTTTATTTCAGGACCTTTGAGACCGGGTACTTCTGTAAGAGCTCCTTCCTATTGAGTAGTGCATGAAGGAAATCAATCTCCATTCTTCTTAGATTCTTGCTTTCATAAGCAATAATTAAACACGTTAAACTACTGATATAAAAATAGATGGTGTGTAAAATAACTTCTTAATTTCCCTGCAGGCCTGTCTCTACTTTTAATGGAATTTAACTTAATTTTCTATTAGTGGAAACTTTCTTTACGAACTGGTGTGGTCACTTCCCCCACAATAACATCTGAGAGATTTTGATGAATTTAATAGCTTTTGCTGAGCACTCTCTCCTGTGAAGTACTTGCAGCCCTTTATTCCTCTAGGGATGCACTCAGCCTCTTGTAAGACCCAGTCCATTCCTCCTCAGTGATGCAAATTGTTCATTTGAGTATGGATATTAGAATTCATCTCATCCAGATCTGCAGGTTATGTTCTTGATCGCAGTGAAATTTCAAATGTTGCTGCACTTTTGATTTTCAGTTTAACCCAGTATTAAAATAGATGCCTCCTCATAATTCAGATCCATAATCACAATCTTTAATCATGTTTAGAACTGGGTATTTTGGTCTCTGATCACCTGATTGGATCATAGTTTTCCACAAAGATGATTTTGTCTAGATGAGGCTGTATTACTTACAGGCATACGCTTCAGAAGGGTGAAATTTCTTCTCATTTCAATGTTGTTGACTCATACTGAAACACCTATTCAGTATTCCATAGTAGGTGATAAAAGGATCTCTCAAATAACACCTCTCTCTTTTCACAACCTGTACATTGTAGGATGATTCCAGGAAACCTGTCATCACTCTTAATTTTCCCTCATTTACATTTCCATGAAAGACTCCTGGGCAGCAATAAGTCAGTTGTTAGCCTAATAGCATTATCAAGTTGGCAGAGAAGTGTTTTCTGCAGTTATACCAAATTCCCTGAAGTGGTAGGACTGAAAGGCATTGCCAGCACTCTTCAAGGGTGAAAAAAGTGGTACTACAAACCTTCTACTAAGACAAAGTCTTCTATCAGATGTTACCTTTTATTTCTTAGTCCGGTGTATAGGCAGTACCTATACTTCTTACGTGTATATATACATATACGCATGCATATACACACACACACACCCCCCTACATATGTGTATCTACACACAGGCACAGATGTGGTAAGCTTCACGTAACATTTAATTTCAGACTCTTTTCATACTTATGATGGTCTTTAAGTCTAGCCCTTAATTTAATGCTGGACAGAGTTTTTTTTTCTTTCCCTCCGAAGCCTATTAGTAAATCCAGGAATTCTCTTTTTTGTTGTTGTTGGTTTGTCTTTGGCTTTTGGGTTGGGGCGTATTGTTTTGTTTGGGGTTTTGGGGTTTATTTTGGTTTGGTTTGTGGTTTTTTTTCCCTGAGAATTTTGACCACTTGTTAGGCTATAATATAGATATTTATAAACATTCTATTATGTCCGTGGGTTGATTATCACAGATAATACACTTATGAAGCATGGTTATGTAATAAACATATAATGCCATTCTTACAGTGCAGTTTTGACCATGCTCTGATTTTGCATGTTGAACCACTATTTTTCAGTTGTTGTATTTACAGGTGGGTTTCTTTTTTTTTTTTTTTTAATTGTTGGAAATATTTCATTTAAAAATCTATTGTTTAAAATTATCTACTTTGTTGGTTATGCAGGATGGTTTTATTCATTGATGTAACAGTGTCATAGACTAACTAATAGAACAGTTAGGCTGAATTAAGAACTGATAGTTTTTGTTTAGCTCATTTGTTGAAATGATGTCATTAATAATTAATACGGGAGGGGGTTTGTGTTGTTAATAGCAGTAGTGTTGTGCTCTATGACATATACTGAAGTACTATCATATGAGGGACTCGCTGCATTTTCTACATCAAAATGAACAAGCTATTGATTACAAAATGCAATGCTGAAATCCCAAATCACAGTAACGTTCTACTTCATAAATAATACTAAATTGGGGCTACACTAAGGATTAGATTCTCTGAAGGATTAGATGGGAAATTGCATTTCTCTTCTGTGTTTGCAGGGTTGTAAGAACCAGACAGGAAGTTGTTTTCTCAGTATTGAAATACTGTGCACTTTGAGTAACAACAGGAAAAAAATTTCATGAGAGTTACTTCCAGATCACAACTAACTCCCCGTAGCCAAGGAGGGCAAGTCAGACTCGAGCCCACTCTGCCAGTTCCTGCAGCGCATGGTGGTTCCCCACTGCTTCTCTTCTGCTTCTGCATTCTGTCAGAAGTCACTAAATGGCTTCTACCTTGTAGTATCTGAGAAGATAGAAGATATATATAATTCATCACATCGTCCCTTCTGAAAATGAATAAAACATACACATCCAAGTATGCATCAAAAAGCTTCCTATTCTCTTGTAAAGCCCACAATTACTACCTCTGAAGAGGTCTGTGTAGCAGTGTTGGATCCTATTTTGTATAATATTTTTTCAGCTAGAGATCAAAAAACTCTCTTCTTTCACCTCTTCTTATTAAGATATAAAAGAATTCCATTAAATGAAACTTTTTTCTGTGGAAGTTCTGTTTACAGAACAGCAAAATAGAAAATACAGTGTACTCTGCAAAAAATGCATTACAACTACATTTTCTATGACAAATGAACACTATTGATTTTCCTATAGTGCCTTTCATAAAGATAATCTGTATATAGAAGGAGTCAATTAAATGCTGAGGAGAATAGAAAGGTTTGAAGCTGTTATTTAATTTGGCATGTTTCACAGGAAATATGCTGAGAAAGCAGCTTGGGATTAACTGTACCCCCTCCCATCTTCAAAGATTGATACGGAAGGCTTAAAAAATATGAGAAATGTAAAGAATCATAACAAACAGTCAAGAGAGCTGACTGATAAGAAGTCAGCAAGTGAAGCCATGAAGCCCCCAGGGGTCTGAAAAAGCTCCAGGGCCATTTTATTCAGGTTCGATGATGGAGAAGTTGTTCAGAGGAAGAGAGAAATATTGAGAGTAATATTCCTCTCTGAAACCCTGAGAGGATGGCTTAACCTGTTCCATTGCAAAGAGATGGGAAAGATGATGGTAGGAAACATGAATATAATTCTGGTAAAGAAATATATTTTCAGTCTATTCAAACAAACTGTTACAGGGAGAAACAATAAAGACTACCAACCTTTGTGTACTGTTGCTACTGTGATTATTCTAAATGAATACTTTATAAGATTTTATAAGAACATATTGCAGAACTGAAAGGTACTTATTAATTACATAAAATGGCTTCTATAGTAGCTAACTGAAACACAGCATTACCACTTTTGCACTGTGCAGGGCTTTTTTAGGGAGTGAAGTTGGTTTTAGGTATCGCTCTATGCTGAGTCGCAATGGCTAAACCATTGAAGAGCTTCCTTTACATTTCCAGAAATAAGTTAGACACTTTGAAGTCTAGGATTCACTTCTACACAGGGTTTTGCTTAAGTCACTTTTGAAAGTGAAGCACAGGTCCGCATTCATCCCGCCTAGCTTCAATCATGGAAAAAAAAATAATCTAGTCTAATCTTGCTTTTATGACTCTTCTGTAATGAAGAGAGAGAGAGAGACACAGAGACAGGCCTTTTTTTCTCGCTTGTTGTAAGCCCCTTCCATCCCTGAGATCTCTTTCTTTCTGCTCATACAGAAGAATACTTTATAATAGGGTTATTATTTCTGTCATGTTTTATAATGGTTGTATAATAATGTTTTATATGTCAGTCCAACAGTGCGCTCTGTGTGGTTTGGATTTTATGGGAAGAGGAAGGCTCTGAAATCATGTAGATTTGCAAAGGGTTTCAACGTCCTGTCTCTGGTGGAAATTACAGACCTTTTCAGTATTTTATATCATTAAACTGCTATGTTTAGAAAATGAGAGCAAAATGCACCCCGGCTTCTGTACTTAAGTTAACTTCAAGAAATACATATAATTTCAGGAGGAATACAAATCAACCATTAAGTGATGGGACTTAGCAAAGAACTTATCCTGGTGGGTGAATTTTCCAATGTTCAGAACTGCTCAGCTTTTTTTGGCACGTTCACCTGACACACTTGACAGAGGAAACCTCAGAAGAGACTTTCATCTGACCGGGTATGTCTGGCAATGGCTACATCTCCTATAATCACTCTATAGTAAGCACCAAGGTTTTCATGTACGTTACATAACCCTCCTTTGATAATTTTCTCTGCTTAGGAGGGGATCCCATTGATATTTCTAACCTGCTCATAAATAATTCCACTTTTCTCCCTGACTATTAGCATACAATGTTTCAAAAATTTGCAAGTGTACCTAGTTAGTTAAGTGCTAATGCTCTGACACCAATTAAAGTTTTTGAGGACGCATTTTGTAAGTCTTATCTTTTCTTCCACGTCCTTAGAATCTTACTTACAAATGATTACATGTATTGAGTAATTAATTGTTTGGAATCAGGAGGATTATGTACTAGAAAGCAAGATGGTCTTGTTTCTTTAAAATTTTCATGTGGATTGCTTTCTGATCGTAAACAACCCCTGAAAGACCGAGTACTGCATATACCATCCTACTACTTCTTCATATAGCTTAAGAAAAGAAAGGTCCATTTAAGTATTTGTCCTGGTTTCAGCTGGAATAAAGCTAATTTTCTTCTTAGCAGCTCGTATAGCGCTGTGTTTTGGATTTGGGATGAGAATACTGTTGATAACACACTGACGTTTTAGCTGTCGCTGAGCCGTGCTTACACTAAGTCAAGGACTTTTCAGCTTCTCATACTGCCCAGCCAGCAGTGGCTGGGGGTGCACAAGAACCTGGGGGGGGACAGAGCCAGGACAGCTGACCCCAACGAGCCAAGGGGATATTCCGTAGCATGTGACATCATGTCCAGTATATAAGCTGGGGGGAGTTGGCCTGGGGGGCACCACGGCTCGGGGATTGGCTGGGCATTGGTCCGCGGGTGGTGAGCAACTGTGTCACTTGTTTTGTGGTGTGCAAGTGATGCATTGCTTATTTTGTATATTCTCTTAGTAGTATTTTCCCTTCCTGTTCTGTTCTATTAAGCTGTCTTTATCTCAACTTACGAGTTTTACTTTTTCTTCCCCTGATTCTCTTCCCCCATTCCACTGAGGGGGGCGAGGGGGGCGAGTGAGCCGCTGCATAGTTCGTAGTTGAACCATGACAGTATTACTAAGAGATAGACAGACAATACCTACAGCTTACTAAGAAGCAACTTGAAGTTAATGATTGATGGAATAAATTCGCTGATGCAAAACAGAGGAATTCAGATGTAACCCTGTTGCAGACTTCACTCCCGCTATGTCTCCAAAATCCACAGCTTTTAACATAACACAACGCATGTATTTCACTTCAACTTTAGAGTGTTACTGACTATGGGGTTTTATGGCAAAACTTTTTCTGTAGATGTTGGCACTTGAAGAACTTTCCAATTTAACTGGGAAATTTGCTGTCTTTCTGTAAATATGTATGACATTAGTAGCAGGAGTATAATCCTGCTTCTCAATATTTTGCAACCATTCAGTATTCGGATGCTAAAATTAAAAGAAAGCAATGATAAAGAAAGAAAACACATCCCAATTTCCACATTCATTTCGTCTTAACTCCCTACTGAGAGCAGATGTGCCAGTAATGGCAGTGTTTTCTACATGTTGATAAGTATTAGTAGCTCATAATGAGCTAACGGCCATTGCCAAAGAGTTGTCATCTAAATTTTTTCCCCAATCATTTCACTTACTCTAAGTGAATGATGTAGTTTGGCCAGATCCAGAGCTTATTTGAACAGCCCAAGAGGTTCATCTGCCCAGTCTCTCTCTTGTAACATGACCAGACTTAATGTGCGGGCTCAGTAGAGTCAGTCTTCAAATATCTAGTGCTTTCTGGGAAGCGTCAAGTGTATTGTGCACACGGACACTCTATCGTACGAGATGCCATACGCAGAAAGGATGTGCCTGTCATCTCCCATATTGCCCTAGGGAAAGCAAACAACCCGAAAATGGGCTGAAACTACCATGCGCGATGCTTTTGTCAGAACAAGTTATTATGGCTCACGCCAGGCAATTCTACAGTAGTCGCAGAAGACTTCTAGACACAATTGCTTGTTCTGGCAGTAGCAACTTTTTCAGCTGTCATCATTCCTTGACATTCAGAGGCATGTTTCTGTTCTGTGCCTGGGTATACATGGACAAATATTAATGTGAATTGGAAATAGCAGTCGCAAATCGGAACTGCGGGAAAAATAGCTTCCAGGAATAGGCACTGGGGAACGGTTCTTACAGGCTGAGAGCCTCTCCCTAAGGGACTTTTAGGAAAGGAGATGGGGACGGCCTCTTTGCCACATACATTATCTCACTGGGAATTCATTCTGTACAGCATTTAAAATAAGGGTGAACCTCAAACAAAATCTCAGAACTGTACTCCTCAGAAGAAGTGCTTTTCTACATTATTAGATGGTTTGCCAACCTGGAAAATGTAAAAGGTCAGTTGTCTTGTCTGATAACTTTCTGGTATTACTTTCTTCTTGTCAAATAGAAAGGAATATTAGCTTTGTTCATTTTAACCATCAGACTTCCAGATCTGACTACAATCTCAAATGACAATATTTATTGATGATTATTTTTCTCCTTAGAGTTGCTGAAAGGGCTAAGTATAAATGTCTTGGTTGTTGGGTTTTGTTTGGTTTTGTATTTTAATTTTATAGAAGATGTTCTGGTTCATTCTGTTATGAAACTTTTGGGGGGAAAATGTAATATCATTCATAATAGGTTATCTGCTTCTGTATTAAAAAGTTTCATTTATAAAATCACTGATTTTTCACCTAGAGTGACATGCAAGATTTTTTAATTCAAAAACTAACAGATTTTTGATAAAATCTGAAGTTGGATGGCCTCCTTTTCCATTTATGAATCCGTAGTCTGAAGGTAAGGGGAATACTTGGGTGGCAATGGATTTAACCTTGCATTAATCATATATCCCCTGTTTTGCTAAGCAAACCATTTTCTCCATAATCTCATTTACCTAATTGTTTCTGGTTTGCTTTTTTTCTCTCATGATGCAATCATAAAGAGGAAGGAGTTAACAAAAATATTTTTCTTTCTTGCCACTTAGCAGGAAAGCCTAGGCTCAGTTATAGCATTTTTTACTACGCTATGTTCTGCAAGATCTGAACTTCTTGCTCTTTCTGTGTTTGAAATTACTGTATTGAAGACTGCAGAAATCAAGATCCTAATCATGCAACCAGTCATCAATTGTAATTGGGGTGGTATTTAAAATCTAGGCCCTATGGCACTCATAGGCATACTTTAAATGTGTAAGTAGGTGTTTGTAACATCCAACCAAAATATATGGTATTTCCATTTACAAGCTATTCCATTTATAAGAGTTGAGTATCTGTGCCTTTTATGTTCAGCCGTCATTGACAGTAATCAAGTTATAGTAGGGCAATTTCAATAGGATCGTAGCCCCACTGAATGAATGGGATCGTGACGGGGTGCTGTGCTTTCTTGGAAGAAGGGAGCCATGGGTTACAGCATTAAGAATAAATATGAAGACTGGGAACTTATTCGGTCATATGCTTCTTTGGTTTCCAGTGAGCAAAACCAAGGCTTAATATTTCAGTTGAAAACAAATGCTGTTTGGTTTGGTGGGTTTTTTTTCCTGTGTAAAAATTACATCTATTTTTTCATATTATCACTTTACAATTGTTCAGTCGCAGTGGTGGCATGTGTATTATGTGCACTGTGCTGGTCACGATCAGAAGATATTAAGAGTTCACAGATCATATAATGACATTTAGAGGAACATGAACTTTCTGCCTATGCTCATACTATTATTGTTTCTACCTAAGGTATGATGGATATAGGTAGTGCTATTGCAATTTTATTTCTACAGTTTCTCAGTGAACTCCATTGTACATGATAGGAATTTAGCTGCACGTCCTAGTTAGTTTTATCAGCTACAGAGTTATCACAGACAATGTCACAGACATGATACATCTGATAGCACGACAAAACATCTGGAAGCTGCTGTGTCTGCTCAGGGCCCTCACCAGGGAATGAGATTCTGTATGGGCGCTGTTCTCAAAGCTATTTTCTGTCTATAATTAAAATGTTTTCCCTTAGCCCTTTCACATATTGAATCTGTTGTGAACGACAACCTCTCATAACTTCCCATCACAAATACAGAGTTTGTTTATTTGTTTTTAAGTATCAAGGGCATGACTGGTTTTGAAAGGCTTCAATCTTGTCCATTGGGAACAATAACACTATTCTCCTACGTTTTCTAACTTAGCCAGCAGAACTAATCCTGGGGGCAAAGTTTAGGTCCAGCCATTTAGATTTTGTACTTTTTTTTCCTGAGGTATAGAAATTAGGGATCAGTCCTGCAAAGACACAAAACTTTTTTGTCTCCACAATGTAAGCTGCATTTTGACGCCAGGACAGCACAGAAAATATTACAAAGAGCTATAAAATATACTCGTAGAGTACTATGTAATGGAAAAAAATGTACGTTCATTAATGGAATACAAAGAAACCATTATAAGTTTATACCAAGAGAACTTTTATATTTACAGTTTGTGTCATCGCAGCATTTTATGTAAATCACAGCTTTCAAGCACTTGATATTCTATTCTTCAAAAAATGTGTAACATTTTCTTCTTTCAAATGCAGCCTATGTAGTAAGGCTAGGAATCAAATTAGTCTATAACTGTAGACTGTATAACATATTTTTCTTTTGTTAGACTGACTTCTGAATCATTATCTTATTCACCTTTCAAATGTTTAAATAAGTGAAGAATAAAACTGGACAAGGTAAATAACATAATTTGACAGCTGCTTCTTCAAAAAGGCATGGAAGAAAGACAAACATGATACTAGTGTATAAGCATTTTCAGTTTATTAATTATTTAAAATATATTTAAGAATTTTGCAACAGTATCCTACTTCTGGAGATGAAAGACTGCTCTTTTATTAAGAAATAAGTTTAAAAATTGTCCATTTTTTTTCTGGATAGAAATTCATGCCGTTTTAAAGTAGGGGCAGTTTGAGCTGTCTATGCAGTTTTAACAAGAATCCACCAGGTGGCATAGGAAAAGGAACCTCATTAATAGACCTTCGTGAATGGTGGTATTTTTGGCTTGCTGGCTTACTTAGTCAAAAAGCCTTGTTTCAAGGCAAAAATTTTCTTCCCTGTGATATTAAAATGCTTAAAAAGCAGTTAAGCATTTTCTCCATTCCTGGGTATTTCTGAGAGGCAAACAGGGGGTGTGGGGCTGGGGAAAGAAATTAAATACAAAATAAGTAATGTCCCAAAATCTATTTCTCTTCCTTTGTCCTTTTTCAAAATGTCTTTTTTTTTTTTTCCTTGCTATAAAAATTTAAAGGAATTTCTCATCACCAACATAATCCTGACCAAATACAGCATTTAAGCATGTTCCTAGCTAAAAGTACAGAGTGCCTTCAGTGTGAAGCTTATGGTTAAGAGCACTGTTGAACTGCGAACCCAAATGATAAATTCTTTAGACTAAGAAGCTGGTAAAAATTGTCTTAGGTTTAAGGCATAGATGATGGTCAGAAAAGGGCTATGGCAGGCTCCGCACACCCATTAACAGTTGAGATTATTGTATTAACTTCAAGATAGATGTAGAGTATTAATACTGAGCTGGCATCCTTCCAATGTAACTATGGAAAAGTCTTAACAAAATTCTCTCTAGAAACACCCCTATTGATCTTCCATCACTGTATTCAGTGAGTTCAGGAAGAAGTGCAAGTGAATAAAATTCCCACTCTTTTTTTCTTCACTTTTAATAACTCTCTTAACAAGTTGGGTGTGTCTTTTTTTTTTGGCTGGGGCTAAGAAAGGCTTATGAAATTGAATTGCAGTGAGCTAAATAAGTACAGTAGCCTGAGGAAGATATTAATTTTTAACATCTTAATTTTTCCCTACAGAAGTCAAATTTAATTGTTTCCAAGTTCACTCTAAATCATTTTTATTGAAGCTAAAATGGGGTCAAGATTTAAATGCATCACTTCAGGTTCATCTGTAATTAACCCAGAATGCTATATTTATGACCACATCTTGGAGTCATTACTCAAAGCTTGATCTCCCTAACCCTAAAGTCAAGCAAAAACTCCTGTTGAGTTTACATGACATGCTATCCAATGTCACTGCTTAGACTAAATTGCTTGTAATTCAATGGGACGGTATTGGCCATTCAGGCCATGTCAACATTAGCAAGTGGAGAAGCACAATAGAAGGACAACTGCAGAGCAAAACAGTGCTGATGACTCAAACCATCAGCAGTGCTGATGAGGACGCTAAAGCTAACAAACAGTAAGTGGTAACAAACAAAAGATTTGCTTCAGAAGTGCACTGTAGACCTGAACTAAAATGCTAGTGTGAACGTACCCTCCATCACTTCAGAGCACATTTGGTTTGAGCAATAAGGACCAACGCAGTTTTCTACTTATGAGCCTTTCAGTGGTTTTCGAACTTTCCAAAAGAAATTGAGAAATACCCACGGGTGTGTTCTCTTTCACTTCTGATTTCTTCTAAATATTTTCATGATTTGAAATTTGAGGAAATAATAACAATTTCATACAGTTTGATCCCACAGATGTTTCCCTACATTTTCAATAAGAAAGGTCAACGATTTCCAGGCTTTTTAATATTCTCTTGTTCTATTTACCTCAGAAGGAGATGTAAATTACAATTAAGGAACTCAGATGGAAATCTCAATGCATTTCCCACTTCACTCATCTTTGGTTCAACGCAAACAGTCATAGTCATCTTTTCTGAAGAAATACAGTCCCAAGTTTTCCCTACATTTTCAATAAGAAAGGTTAACGATTTCCAGGCTTTTTAATATTCTCTTGTTCTATTTACCTCAGAAGGAGATGTAAATTACAATTAAGGAACTCAGATGGAAATCTCAATGCATTTCCCACTTCACTCATCTTTGGTTCAACGCAAACAGTCATAGTCATCTTTTCTGAAGAAATACAGTCCCAAGTTTTGACCAACCTCAAGGCTGAAAATTTGTTTTCCCTATGCTTAATCAGAATCTCCCATGTTCCAGCTTATGCCAATTCCCTTTCCTCCTCTCACTATTGACATTTGAGATGAATCCATCTCTGCGGGGAGGATCCCCGACATAGGTTCGGGCCTGAGAAGGCGGAGGAAGAAATGCAGCCGACCCAATATGAGT
>JANZLQ010000022.1:23924087-23952513 GCA_026212715.1 Elanus axillaris | reverse complement strand
TTTTGCTCATATCTTGCTTACTATAATTAATAAAACTTAAATTGATCATTATGGTTAACAGACTCAATTTATAACACCACCATTAGAGGAAACTGAGCTTCACCTGATGAGATTATTTTTCTCTGAGGCAACAGAGTGACTTGTGCTTGGGTTTGGCTCACAATCATGATAAGAACCATACTAAAATTTTATTCGAAATCATTACATAAATGATTAGGATAGACTTTTTTTTCTTCCTGTTTTTACTGAAGAAAACTGATTCTGATACTGAACTGATTCTGATACTGATTCTCAGGAAAAAAATGTTTCTAGTCTTCACATGTCATTTAAAAGATAATGGGCCAAATTCTGGTTTCCTTTTACCTTACCTCTTTTCTATAATTTTGGTAAAATCAGAATACTTCCCATCTTAATTTTAAAACTTGATTTTAAAATGCAGTTATAAGAAAACTAGGCAAATTGTTTAAAAAGTTAATATCCTTCATTAAAAAAAAGTTGCACTTATTTTTTTATCTTAATTACCTTAGTATTCACATCAAATGTTGGATCATAGTACTTTTTTTTTTTTTTAATTCGAAGAGTTGTTTTCCGAAGTCTCTGCTCCAAGTAGCTAACTGTGAACATCTGTGCACAACTGTGATTGCCTTTTCTATTATGTAAACCTGTTTCTTCAGTCTTTCTCTTCAAGGGATAATGTCCTGAAGTACAGTCATTTCTGCAGTTCTTTTCAACTCTTCCCAGTGTATTCAGTTCTCCTGAGAGAGTTTGTATCTGAGGCTACTGTGTCAAAGCATGCTATTTCTTTTTCTTTTTTTTTCCTGCAGTAATTCCTGGCTTCAGAAACTGATGGCAGATGCAAGGTACCTCACTACCATAAGTCTGCATGACTAAGTATATTAAGCCTATTGTTTATACTGAAAAAATGGTGAACCCCTGTGTGGATATAATCACAATAGTTTTGCACTAGTTTCAGTATATTAGGAACAATTCAAACAGAGTTAAGAAAATCAGTGGTTTTTTCCTTATGTGACCTTGATTTTTATTCTGTGATTTTGGGGTTTTTTTTTTTAAGAATGCTGTTTAGGGGAATATTTCGTCTGTTAAATTATCTGTTTTCCTTTGTCGTCAGACACTTGCTGAGTACCGAGCCACTTGAAAATCACATTTATAATTTTGTAATTCTGTGTTTCTTTCAGTCTTTTAGGATCAGTTATCAGCACATGCTTACTCAAGTGTCCTCAGGAATTCTCTCTTTTCCATACAAAGAAAGCAAAACTTCAGTTTGAAGAATAACTTCTGTCTAGTAAATGAAGGACTTTTGTTTCCCTAAATAGCACATTAATTTTAGCTTTATTCGAGTTCAAAGGCTTTTCACAGCGTTGGTATTTTCAGCTTTCTACTGCAGCTGTTAACAGCCTTTAATTTCTGAAGTTGTATTTGTAAACTATTAGTATTCATGTAAAAAGAGTGTTCTAAATATTTAGTTGCAAATATATGAAAGCTTTGCTAGAAACAGTTGACAGGGGCATAGGAAACTTTGCACATGAAAAACGTGGACATAGAGGAAACATTACAAGCACTTTCAAGGTTTCTCCAAGATCTGTTACTGCTTTGTAACTTCAAGAAGAAAGTAGGGGTATCAGTGGACCTGGAGACCTGAGCAGTTTCAGAGAGCCTTACTTAGCACCAGAGCATGGTGTATTTTCATTGCTAACATCTGTACACATTGTAGTTTGCATATAGACATTCTACAGTGTATCATGCATAGCTGGTCACTTTAAGAAACACCATGTTATCAAGAGCATATTCTGATTATATGCTGTAAGTTGGTTAAAATACGACTTTTCCTGAAGTCTATAGTAAAGCTCCCACGGGCTTCACAAGACCACTTTTCTTCTTTCTTTGGACTGCAAAGCTTAGTGCAAAGTCAGTAGTATTAGGACACAGCAGCAGAGGATTGTGCTTTTGTAATGTTCTTTTTACAGGAGTGGAGATCTTCCCTGCATCCCTACAGTGTTTTGACGGTTGGGGTTTTTTTCCACTCTCATCAATGACAGGACTTAGTTCGTGTCAAAAGCAGTAAGAATTATTGTTTGCACTTGGTAAAACTGTTTACTAATAAAGAGCTCTGTGGCCACCTGTGTCATCATAGTGGTTAGAAACTACTGTGAAAAAAAGTCTATTTTCCTAATCTATATTGTACCATTTAATCAGGCGATCCCAAGTAATTTCCTAACGATTCAGTGATTCAGTTTTTATGGCAACATCCAGTTTCAGTGAGAACAAATAATTCCTGTGATAAATGCAGAGGATTTCTGACAGGCTTAGGCTAAGAATTCAGTTTTGGTAGAATGCAAAACTGCAAGGCACTAATCAGTCTATTCATCACTCTGAGTGTGCAGACAATTTCTTAACTGCTGTAAATGAATACCTCTGGCAATTTGCCTCTGACTTCCAAAAATTACACATCAGGCTTAAAGGTAAAACACTGCCTTTTAAAAGACAGATTTTATTTATGAGGTTAAGTAAAACAAAATGTAAATGTTAAAATTAAGAATATAAGTATCTTGTGTATAAGCAGATCTGATATCTAATGAAAAGAAGCACTTCTCTGTGATAAAGTCATTTGCCATAGGACCTCGTAAAAAGAATACAAATACCTACTAATAGGTAAAAACATACATTCCATACACTGAAGCATACCTGGCCTCTTTCTCTGACAAATATTCTCATTAAGGAAATCTGTAGACATGATGTCTCCAGCATCAGTCCAGTGTTTGGCACAGTCCCCAGAGAAAGAGATGCTCTTATGGCTGTGATTCATTCATTTTGTGTTGTTTGAGCTATGCAAAGTAGGCAGATTGAGCGATCCATCCTTTGCTTAAACACAAAAATGGACAGCAACTGTTAAAGGCCTTACTCCCTTTTCTATAATGTGGGCACCTGAGTTTGCTCTGCCATCTCAAAAGCCAATCACCCGTAATAAAAGACAGTGTTGATTCTCTGTTTACTTCATTCTTAATGAAGTAATAGAAATATAATTCCTATAGAAATCAATAGATTTTGTATCACTGCACCTCAGTAAGGGTTGGATTGTGTGCCTGGCTGTTTTAGTAATAAGAATCACTACTTGGTTATGAAAACCACAGTATGTTCTTAAAATAAAAGAAGAATGTTCTTAAAATAAAAGAAGAATGCTGCAGTTCAAGGTAATTGAGTGTAAGAGAACCTTTTCTTGAATGAGAAATTCATAAGCTTTGGCTGGGTACAAAATCACTCTCTGCTCTGTCATGCTGCAGAGTATATGAATTTTGGTATCGGTTTCACTGTGAAATTACCGCACAGCCTACCATTGAGAGTAATTATAAACTCTCCATTTCTTTTGTTATTTTAGCATGTTATTTATTTCAAGGAAAGAAGAACAGGAAAAATAAATGGAGGATGAATATAAATACTCACTATAAATACTGTGAGTAGAAAATATGAAGCCCAATATCATGAGGAGCAGGCATACTAAAAATATTACTCTAAATTTTAACGTCAAGTTCAATTTCCAATTTTCAAGGTCAATAAGACGATATCATACATTCTCAAATCCCTGGTTATATTAATATAGTTATTGTTTTACTTAGTTGTCTATCCTGGAATTTTCACAATAATTAATGATTTGGTTTTGGCAATCATAGTTGTTTTTAAATACATACAGTTTCTGTAAATTGCTTTTTTTTGAAGGACAATCAAAATCCCCACTCACAGAAATCTGCTGTTATGTTATTAAACTGTTATTTGGGGTGACGTTTATTCTCATCTCGCTGTCCATCAAACAAACAAACAAAAATGCCCAAATGGATCAACACATGGTCCATCTAATCCAATAGTCAGTCTTCAGCAGTGGAAATAGCAGACGTTCTCTAGACAGAGGATATTTAGCGTGCAAGCTAGGTCATTTTATATGCTCCATTCCCCTCATGCTTTCACAGCATTCACAATTTTTACATTGGGGACATTTGAGGGAACATCCCTACCCAGTTTTTTAATATCCATTTTGGAACTTGTTGCCCGAGAATTTGTTTAATCCCCTTTTCAATTCCCCGACACTGTCTCTGCATCCTCCTGTGACAGCAAGATGTGGACGTTCACTACTTGCTGGTAAAATACTCACGCTTTCTTCTATCTTAAACCAAAATATGTAACTGAGCACATGCCAGCATGACATGCTGTATGTTTTTCAGGAAGGAAGCTCATGCTTCTATTGAGAACCAGAACTTTTTAATCACTTCAAGCTTCTGGTCCACTGCACCATGCCAGCGGTCAATATTTTCTTATCATCGGTATAAAGATAACAACAGGCTCAAGACCAAGATGAGCTGAGAGGAAAGGCTCATTGTACCTCTCTAATATGTGGGAAGTCTACGTATGTCGTCCTGTTGTTCCCACACCTTCAGGAATGAGTGTATGGCTAGAAGTGTCCCTTTCAGGCAAGACCGCCTCTGAATTCCCAGAGATGGCACAGTTTCACATTGTCTCTGCTGCAAATTCTGTAGACTTGGCATGAATTTGTAATAATATGCTAAGTGGTCTTGAGGAGCTTCTTTTGCTCCATTAACTTTTCCTCCATTTACTTTCAAGTAAGGGAAATCAGTCTACCTGGCTTACTTTGACCCTTGGGAACATGAATAAAGTTTCCCAGTGTCTCACTTCAGGTCCTTACATTTTTAAATTTAGGACCTTAAATTCTTCTTAGGTCTTTAAATTCTCAGCCTTAGGCTTTTAAGAAAGTCATAGGACTGGGAGTTGACCTTATATTGCATTGATTCTGTGTTTTAGTTATTGTGGCAGTAGTAGCAGCACTAGATCAGAAATCATGTTACAGAAACTCTGCAGAGGTGGTATTTCAACTCAAAGTGATATCATTGTACTTATGGTTGGAACAAAAAGCAAGAAAACCCAGCAGCATTCACTTAAGTTATTATATAATCAAGTACATCTAATTATATAACGCAACTGCATTTTTATCAGCAAATATATATCTGAGTTCCGTAGGATCAAATCCAGGTACTTCTGAAATTAAAGGCATTTTTTCTTTTGATTTCAATAGCAAGTACATTTACTCCAAAACATGTTTGCTTCATGAGATAACTAAAACCTTGAAAACTGGTTTATTATTACACATCTTTGGGTCCTACAGAAATGTCTGCTCCTTACAAATTTTTCACCCGTGGTCTTACAAGGATGCACAGGAGTCCAGCTGTTGCTGCAGCAGAGGTGAATATGGTTGGAAAAGTAAAGATTTTGACCTGACAGTACGTCCTCATTGAGGAAATGTTAGCGAATCTCTATTAAATACATAAGATCTTCCTCGTTTTCTTCCAGGTGGTGACATAATTGTAATTATTCCATTATTGTAATTGTTCCACTGGGTTAACTGGGTCTTTTGGCTTTTGCCTGAATGCATATAATAGTTTATACAGAATATAGTTTGGCAGTCATCTTATCCTGAGTTACTCTGTACCTATGCACTGTGTGAACATTACTGTACGTCATGTTGTTTCTTAATTTGTAAATAAACCACGAGATTTGCCACCCTCACGGGAAGCAGTACTTTGCTACAGGCAGCACAGCAGCAGTGCAAACTGCATCTCTCCCATTTTCCAAGAGCTCTGAAATCATGGAGACAGGGGATATGAAGCCTGATCCCACCAGGAGCAGAAGAGTTTGGTGCCGGGTGGCACAGGATGCTTACGCAGGTCATTAACTTATTTCACTTCGGTAGATCTGAGTAAATCACCCTGACTCTTCATGTGTTTAAAGTTAAATACACGTTAAGTACTTTGCTGCATCAGGGCTACAGTGCTAAATCCTGCATATCCCAGCACTGGAAATGCCATGTGCTTGGAAGGGCACACCCAGGCCTGGAGTTTTAAATAGCACAGCAAAGTCAGTCAACAGATTTTTCCCTCTCTGCATTCACTTCAGTGTTGTTCCTGGTTTCAGTATAATAATAAATCCAATTGTCCTCTGAAGAACTAGGGATGTGCCTTCTAGGGCCTGACTCGATGCAGGTGATGCTTTTTTTAGGGAAAGGCAGGCGAGGAAGGGGTTGAGCGTCCCCTGCTCTCAGCTGCTGTGTGAACTGCTTCTCAGCTGACCATTTCTGCTGCTGCTTTGTCGATCCTACCCATCTCTGCTATGTCTGCTCCCCTGGAAGCGGCGTTTTCCGTCCTTGGCAACGGGAGACGTCACCTCTGAGCTGCGGGTGCCGGAAAACCAGCGCCAAGCATGTGGCAAGGGTGCCTCTGCAGCCCAGCAGGCAGCAGCCAGGCTGACAGAAAAAAAACCCTCAATATACTACTAAAATAATAATCTTTGACAGGTACTGGGTACTAACCCATACCACGATGACTGTATAATCGCTAATGTTCTCTTAAGGCATATTCCTATTTGCTAAAAGATGACTCCAACTTCCTTCTGCTGCCAGGCCAGCTGGGTTGCCCAGTGGGTTGAGGAGAGAGCCGTGGCCGCTGGGCTAGCACGTCTGCAATGGGTGATTTGCTTCGTTAGGGCCCAGTGACGAGGGGGTCCTCGCTGAGGTGGGGCTGAGGGGCTGGAGGCCTGGGTTTAGGCTCGCTGGCAGGGCAAGGCCTCAGGCTGCAGCCAGCACCACACTGGCGGCGCGTTTCCCCGTCAGCTTTTAACAACAGACAGGAGTTCTCTTGCTGGTTGCTAGCCGAAACTGGGAGCTTTTTGTGAAAGGGTGTATTGGGCTGGCATCCTCTACATCTCCCTTTTTCACCAATTTCCACCCCCACCGTGGCCCAGGAAGGGCAGGAGCGGGCAATGATTTGCAGGTGGGCGTCTAAGAAGTTTTACTGTTCTTCTGAAGTAAGGCTGGGAAGGGGAGGAACAAGTGATAGAAAAGTTGTTTTATAGGAAATAAAATGCGGGAGTCGGATCCTGTGACCATTTCAAGAGCAAATAGCAAGGTTCACAAAACACTTTTTGAGACCAAGCAACGTAAAGAGCTGTTGGGCCTGTCACATGGTAGTTCTGCCTTCCCTGGTCAGCTGGGCCTCCCCTTGAGGACAGAAAGTCTTTTCCTGAGGTGTTAGATTATGTATGGGCCTACGAAAACAGTCTGCTTCACAGAGAATGTTAAAACCTGTGCAAAATGTGTGTATGGCTCTGAAGTGTTTTTGTTGAGTGGGAGAGCGGAGGTGGTGAGTCCTAGCAGTAAGAAGAGATGTATTAAACTCTCCTTAAAGAAAGCGATAAGGGCTAGTCACGAGGTGTGAATTGTACTCTCCTGAAAAGGTAAGTGTTGTTGGCTTAGAAGCCAAAGGATTTTTCATAAAAGAACCTGGCTGCTGCTGTTCTCAAAGCTACCACTGTGTTGTGTTGGGAGCGAGCCAGGTAGTGCTTCCTTCTTGACGGTTATGTGTTTACTTTGTGGTTTTCTTCAAGAAACAAACCCCTACCCCTCCTACAAGTGGAGAGAGAAGCACTAGTTCAGCTCTTCAGGATACTGAAAATTTTAATGTGAAAGTAGTTCAAAACCATCCATACTAAGCTATGCAAGAACGTAAAAACTTTAATATGTTTGGGTCTCAGCTATGCAAGAACATAAAAACTTTAATATGTTTGGGTGTAGATAAGGAACAGTACTGAATAGAAGAAAATGCTTGTGACTAGGATAATACATACACATTTATCCTGATTCTCTTTCTACTTGCTTGGGCACCATTCCAGATTAAGTGGGTGGAATTAAGCTGCTGTTTAAATGTGAAGAGACTTTCATATGTTTATGGCAAAAGCAATGAGTGAACGATGTGATGAAGCATCATTTATAAAAAGTGTATGCTTTCCCATCAGCAGCTGTCTTCAGTGTCAGAAACATCAACAAGACCCAAACAATAACAGTGGATTTTGAACTGACAAAATCACTGGTATTTAATTTTTTTTTCAGGTCTGAACACCTTTAGTACTTGGGTAAGAACTGAAGGGCTCATACAGTTTACTCATGGTGAAAGGAAGGCAAATTCAGCACCCTATGCTCAGCTATTTGGTCAGGTTTTATGTTAGGCAGGGAGGAGACTAGGAAGTGTAGTTAATACAGAGGTAAATGTGGAGGAAAATTGGCCAGTGTAGAGAAACCAAGCTACAAAAAAAAGCTTTGATATTTTCAAAGGAAGAATCCCCTAGGAAGTGGACCAAGAGTAGACCACCCCTATAGCTAGCTGTCAGGTGAAAAGAGTTAGCAAGCATAAAAATCTGAGCCAATTTGTAATACACTGCTGTAATTCCACCCAAGATTAAGGAACTCCCTTTATTTATATCAACTGCAACATTGAACTCCTGAAGTTTTGCTGGAGTGCTTGCTGCAGTTTTTCCCCCGGTTTTTCTTCTGCTTTGCAGCATGTATCATTACAATGTATTACAGATTATGTGACTTTAGAGGGAGTGAAGTAGATGCTTCAAATTTGAAAATCTTTTTTTTTTATGGACACAAAACAGTTCTGCTGCACCCTGTCCAAAAAAGAACCCCACATAATGGTAGTGGAGAATGTAGAGCTGTATGATGTATTGTCACAAATTACTGAAATTTCCTGTTAATGTCCAGTGTTCAAATTTTGTTCTGACATTATAATGGCTAACCCAAAGAAATAAAACAAAATGTGCACATAAACCACCATGCTTAATTTATACAAGCTAACATAGAAGTAAAATTCTAGTTTTGAACCAAAAAGCACATTTTAAACAAAGCACACTTTAAATTTTGCTACAATTTTGCTTAAATAAGCTTGATTGTTTTTATAAACTTATAATTGCAGGATTCTTCTAATCAAGCACGTGATGGTGTATTTTGCTAGTGCACTCCTAAAATTACTATTGTGGCCCTGTCTTTAACATCTGCAGCTCATGTTTTGAGAGGCATTGTAGCTCCTATCCAGGGCTCCAACTGGCTGTCACTCTCCATGTAATCCCATTGGTTCTGTCTGCAAGCAGACTGCAGCATGGAACACTACGGCTTGCTGCAGGAAAACAAAAAATAATATTTAAAAAAAATTGTGTGTGAATTTTTCTTAAGTGAGCACAAGCATATGTTCTGGGACTTTCTTGTATTAAAATAATTGCTTTGCATTTATGTGGTACTTGCAACTAAATTTTCAAGCTTTGAATAACAGACAAGAAAAAGATTTAGTGCAGTCTAACAACTAAAGAAATAACACAAATGAAGAAATCCCTTTATCAACTACTCCTACACTCAATAAATAAAGGCTTTGAAAGCAAACAACTGTGTAAAGCAGTCCTAGCTGAACGGGCTACTGCCTCTCTTGAAGATACCCTACAGAGAAAGCTGCTTTTATAGCATGCTCTAAGTAAAGCTTAATTGCTGCAGTTACAGTTCACTCCTGGTTTAGATGGAAAACACCTGACCTGCCTAATCCTAGTGTGGATTGCTTGTTAGCTGGATGGATGTTTGGGAGGGAAGAAGTAAGGTGTTTTGCCTCTCCTTCTGCTGAGCTGGGTCACCTGTTCCGGTGCCTGTTACTAGCTTCCTTACTTTTAACGTACATTTTTAACAGAAAATCTGTCTATAAAAGAGTGACTGTAGGCTTCTTGAGTCTTTCTCTGTATTTCAAATTAGATTTTCATCCCGGTCTTTTTATATTGGTCGGCAATACTGGAAAACTTGAGCCAACAAAGAGCAGGAGCTGGGGCAGGAGAGCCTGAAAGAATTGCTGCTTAAGTTCCCTACAAAAGGGCAGTAGAAAGTGTGTTGTTATTTTTTGCCTCCCAATGGGGACAGAAATACTTTAAACATACTTTTCTTTTAAAGTTATGGCATAATGTGGTTAGCATGTGTAACTGTGGTGACCTAAGGCAATGTGAGGAAGGCAGGATTCATTGGGTTACTTGGATATTTTAGTCCTCTGTTTTAGTACAGTTATTTTTTTAAAGAGCACAGGTTGCAGAATGTGGCAAGCATGAAACAGCCTTGGGAGTTGTTTCAGCATGTTTTAAAGGTAACTCAAGTCTGAACATGTGAATATTATTTAATAGTGGCCCCAAGCAGAGGATGTTGCAGTGACGTAACCTAAAGGTCACAAGCAAGGCAGTTCCAAAGTGAAGCCGTGTCACAAAATATGTTCAGAAGGACAGTCCTGAAGGCTCTAAATCTAGTGCTTGTGTGTTACGGTGACCTCTGAAAGGAGCTATGTGTGATAATACCGTGGTGGATGGCTGTGGCCATTCAGTGAAACACTTCTGCATCTATGATAGAGAACATCAAAGAGTTTCCTGCAGCTTTCAAGGTCTTTGTAGAGCAGATGTGAATTTTCAGTCTGTTTAGTTTAATAACCCCAGCACATCTTTCACCTAATCATTCCTTGACTGGCTTTTAGCTCTGCTCAGCTAATTTAAACTGCTACAGTTTAAGGGCACAGCCTTGTAGTCTCCATTAAGTAAGAAGGCTGCTAGCTGAGGATCTGGAGCTAGCAGATACATTATCCTAATTAGCAAGTGAGGAAATTTATAAAATCTAATCAACTCCACTGCATCTGCTATTGCAGATGATCAACTCGCTGTAAACAAATAAGATTTTTTGCAAATTGCTGCAGGCAGAAAAGGTATTAGTGTGTGTGTGTATATATATATACACTAATATATATATATATATTAGTTTTTGGGGAGGAGTGAACTGTTCATGTGTGTTGATTCCACTTTGTGGCCAGCTAGTTGATACTTAGATTACAACTTGTAGAATCATTAAAAAGAAAAAAGGCTGATTTCTGAGCCATTATTTCAGTACAACTCTCGTTACTTTATATGGTAATTTGCATATGAAGCACAGCCATGGCTGTAACTGGAATCAAAGTGGACTGCTTCACAGTGCTGGGTCACTTGTTCTGCTGCTTCTCTCTGAATGTGCCATTTTCATGAAGCTTCTAATGTGATTTTTGTTTGTTTGTTTGTTCTTGACAAAGAAAAACCCTTCCTGAGAGTAGCTGAGTGTGAAGTCTTAAAATGTTCTGTATTTTCTAGGAACAGCTCTATTACACTGGTGTGTGTGCATGGTTAACAAGAGCTTTCATATCTAATTAGAAAGCAGTAAATATTTGCTGTTATTTGTCTGAGCCAAAATATATTCAAATCTATCAGCAGTGGTGAAAATTGTTACTATCAACACAGGGTAGGAACTGGCATAAGAAGAAGCAAAAGGAACTAATGCTTTAACGAAGAAGGGTCTAAAAGAACACCATGCAGTCTTAGCCACAGATATTTAACCAAGTGAATGTTGTGACGCAAATATTTTAAATCCTTAGAGTTTCCCTTTGTTATTTTAAAATGTATATATTTCTACCTACCTAGCTGTGTAGTAAATAAAACATGTTCATAAAATATCACTCTAATTTTACAAAAGTAGTCTGAGAAGATAATGATATATTGAATGTTCTTTTATATCGACCAGTCTCACAGCAGGGTGGAATAAAATGATAATGAAGTGTACATGCTAATATCAAGACGAATGTTGGAGAGAGATTTCTCCCAAATTTGCTCAGCTTTGGTAAAGTACACTGCTTTGTGATTGCTTCAAATTATCTATTCTACAAATCTTAGTGTTAACTAAAAGTATATGATTTTTGTGAGGTTTAGGCCAAGTTTTTTTGCATGGAAGGACTTCCCTGTGGCCCATTTCCTGGTCGTTGAAGCCTAAATGACTCAATGTAAGCATCCACAAAGAAAAATAGCACGGAATGTGTAAGTTGTATACATAATGCACCCTTGCAACAAAGAAGGCTAGATGGTATTCTGGGCTGCATTAGGAGGAGCACTGCCAGCAGGCTGAAAGAGGTGATCTTTTCCTTCTACTTGGACTGGGTACTGGGTCTGGTTCTGGGCAAGCCTCAAGAAGAGAAGGCTTGAGGGGGTCTCATCAATATGTGTGTATATTTGAGGGGAGCGTGTAAAGAAGATGGAGCCAGGCCAGTTCCACTAGAACAACTTGATAAAGCTAGTAGTTTTGGGTGCGCTCTTCAGAGAAAGTCATAGGGTCACTAATGAAAACGGCCAATATGGGTTTTTTTAAATATGAAAAATACCATACTGGTAGTACACTAGTCATTAATGTCCTCTGGATTATTGGCTAATGAGCCTCAAGGAGAGGGAGAGGGAGACTTCACTGAAACAAAGTACTATCCAAACTTTGAAGTTTCCCAGATGATTCGGAGTTTGAGATGTGGCAGGATGACACTGTTGCTGTATAGTTGCAGCTGATTCTGACGCATATTTTTCTGTCCAAAATGCATGAGAAGTTTTCCTAACACGTGAAAAATCTTTTCCCCAGCCCTCAAGAATAGCTGTAAGCAGAACATACGAGACAAAACAAGGTCATACTCACTGGATATTTTTTGAACGTAGCTTCGGGAAGACAAGAAACAGTATTACTTCAGCTCCTCTGTGAAGAGCTAAAGTTTTTGTAGAGTAAACTTTCATTCTGGAGAACAATGAACAGGAGAAAGTTCATGGTTTCATGAAAGAATGAACTTGTGTTACATAGAACATTATCCATAGGGTAGCGTTACCATAGAATTTATTTGAACTGGATTTCAATGGTGGATTGAAGTCAGGAATGTTTTGATCATGGTGCCCATTTGGTGACAAGGTCTGTAGACCACTGATGCTTTGTCCTGGAGGTACAAGATTTTTTTAGCAAGCTAAAACACAACAGGTTGAAAGTAAGTCTTACATCACAGAAAAAAACAGAATTAGCTGATCTAATAACCAGGAATAACAAGTGTATCTTGCTGCAAAGGAAGACATGCTTTATTTTTCCGTAAGAAATGTGTTTGCCAAAAGAAATTACATTTTTCTAATGAAAATGTAATTTAAAAGCTGTTAAATGATCTTATGTTACTGATGCGGAAACACTGCTAAAAATTCTGTTTTTATAAGTGCCTCTTTCACCTTACAACAGAAGTGTTTAAAGTGGAGTTGGCCTTTGAGCCAGCCAGCCTCTCAGCTGTGATAATGTAATTTTTCACTGGTTGAGTATATAATCTCAACCTTCAATCTATATTCTATATGAGCATTTCTTGTGTCAGACTTCTTCAAAAGAATTAACCTACTCTGATTTACAGCTGAGATTCTGGCCTTTGCCTTTTGACATGTAAGTTAATAAGAAACCAGAATATGGAAAGTGACTTCTGAGCAGCTCTACAAAAACTGGGGAATATTGAAATTGAAAAAAAAAAAAGAAAAAAAAAAAGAGGAAGATATTACATATATATTACTTTTTGTTTATATACATACATAAAAATCAATCAATCATGGAGGGACACTTTAATATTTACTAGCTTAGTATTTCATGCTCTATTTCAATACCTGGGGTAGTTTTTACAAGCCAATGTTGCTGAGCAGTAGATCTGAGTGGGTAATTCAGTGACTAAATTACTCACTACACACAGCTAGTCAAAATATCCAAAAGGGAATTATTTTCTTCATTAATTGCTTTGTGACTTTCCTTCAGAGATTTTTTTTTTATTTATGTATTAGTTGCTATTCACATTTTTTGCTTTGTGCAGAGAGATTTAGTTTCAGATGTGAAGTTGTGTTTTTGTTAAATGACCTGTTATGACTGTTTAAATGAATAGTGGCTGCCACTGGTTATTGTTATGCTTGATGTACATCTCGGATTAGGTTTAGTTTAACAGCAGCAAATAGTGAAGTGAGCAAATTTTAGAAACTCTGTTGCTGAAACTTAAAAAGAAATAAAATACTCTGAGCTATATGGTCAGACCCTATATCTAAATCCATTTGTGCCAGCTAAAGGTCTTGATCCTCACTGCAGTAGTGGTAGGAAGGTAGCTGTAAGCTGTGTTTCCTTTTTCTTGTGCTTATGCAAGTACGGTTAGGAAATAATGATTAGTGCTTGTGTGTGTGTGTACATTCATTGACCAGATAATGCATGGTTCTCCTCGACCACTGCTTTGATTGGGCCTGGGCAAAACAATTGCCAGCTATGCTTTATGAATCCCTTTTGTATCATGGCAGGCCAGTTTTAGTGTGAATATGAATGGGTAGGAGCCCTACTTTTTCCTTTTATCAGAATGACTTATGTTCACTTACCACTCAAATTATAAAGGGACAAAAGCTCAACCAGTGTTATTTAACTATTAAAATTTGATCAAAGGCTTGAGGAAAAGTCTGCTCTTGCCCAGCTCTGTGGGGAGATAAAAAGACCTGGGGCTGCTGCTGCTGAACTATGTTTTGCATCAAGTCTTTTGAAGTCTGTGGTCTCACTGAAGGAATAAAGCCCCTTTGCTAAACCTGGGGCTGTCACGATAGCAAGCCTCCTCTTCCTCGGCTCCTCAGACTCCTGAGCAGATGGTGCCTGGGAGGAAATCCACAGATAGTGGAGGGCTGGGACTCCGAAGGGACACTGGCGAGCTCTTGCGCTGCTCCTCCTTGTGAGATCATATCCAAAAGCAGTTTAAGGCCAAACTGAGGGAGATAGCAAGCTTCATCCTTTCAAAATTTTTACCCCGCAAAGACCAAAGGATCCGAAGACAAATGGTGTTCTGTTTAGGTTTAGAAACAGGGCATGGGATATTAGTGCATGGAGATTTTAAAAAATAAATCAATCCCTGGAACAGAAGGGCCTTGTATATGCTACTTTTGTATACGTTACTATTACTTTCAGTAGGGGGGATGTGTAAATTTTCCTAAGATTCTTATGCAGTACACCTGTCAGTGTCACTATAGGCAATAATGTTACTTTGCAGCCAGGTGTGGTGTGGTTTTTAAGATTAGTTCCTGCTTCCTCAAATGCAGAAAAAGCGCCGAGATGCTTGGATTGAATGATTGTGTGCTCAGAGTGTCTTCCTTGCTACACTTAAGTATGAGTTACTTCCTAAATATGTACTGGCATGGTAAAAACAGTTACATTTCTGACATGATGTGTGTGCCTTCTGGTGCTTTGTTTATTTAGATCTTGTGACTAAACCCGTATACTTCACTAAAACATATTAAAAATGTTTTCTTCTCTTCAAGTGAAGAACGTGCCAGTTGTTCTAAAAGGAATTAAAATATTGAGCTAAACACTTTGTCAGGGCATAATGACAAACTAAAACCACTACTCATAATGCAGCACCTGTCCATTCCAGTTTTGGCTGGAGTTTATCAGGTATCCTTTTATTGCTATCGATTCTGCTATAAATCAAGAGCGGTGTGGGTTTTGTGGCACCTTTTTTTTTTTCTTTTTTTTCTGCTGACTTCAGAACGCAGTTTCTTAAACATCAAAATACCAGCATACAGAACCAAAATAGGGACGAAAATCTTTGTACTTCTTATAATCAGGTTAGGAAATGAGAAAATTGCCATTTGTGGAACTTTCCTTATGACTAAATATCAAAATATAGAGTTTCTGAGATACAGTGCTGCTTCAGTAAGAAAAAAAAATATTTTTGAAGAACACCTTGTTCAGAACATGCTTCCTTGAAAACTCTTATGAGAAGAAAACACAAACAACAACAACAGAAAGCCCCATCAGCAGTCAGTTTCTTATCGGATGTACATCAGTAAGATGGTTTTGAGGTCAGGAAGTCGTGCTGTTTCACGCCAGCGAAGAAAGCAGCTCAAGATGCTTTCAAAACACCATTGCATTTCATTTTGGCACCTAAATATAATTTGCTAGGTACAGCGTGCTTATAAAGATAAGCGTACTCCGTAGTTTACAGCTGCTGCACGTATCTTCAGGTTTTTATCTGTGAAAGCTGTGTTTGCCTGTGGCATGTTTGGCAAGTAGCAGTGCTCCTACATTCCCCTGAAGTTGCAACCGGGTATAGAGTTCTCCCTCATTTCTTTTCCTGTAGGCATTTAACAGTACATGACAGCACTACTGCTGTCTGCTTAAAGGAAGCTCTGCTGGGGCTCCTTGATGTAATTTCCATATAAACAGGATTAAGATATTTTGGTGGTATTTTAGTACCGACTGTTCTTTGCAAGTTGTGAGGATTTTTTTTATAAAGCAGAATTTAGCAGGAAATTTATTATGTAGGACTCAGGATGGTGCTAAGTGGAACTCTGCATATGTTATAGTTTTACTTGTTGAACAATTTATGTCTGGTCATGGGAAGGGAAGGAGTTAACAGGATTTTTGCCATGAAGATTATATCCTTACTACGTACCTCTTTTGTTGCACTTGTTTGCAGGATGTTTGGTCTGTAGCTTCTCTCTGCTCTGTAGTTGCTTGAGGAGGTAGTCTCTTATGGTCAGTAGAATAAAGTGATATAATGAGAATACTAAAGGTCATAGTCCTTGATGTCATTTAAGCAGCAGAGTAGATAGCTTTGCTTGTGTCCTTGAAATCTCAAATTTTAATGGTTCTTGTCCCTAAAGAAAATTCCAGGATCATTTTTATTCCATAGAGGTAGTGCAATAATATTGGCAAAAAAAAAAAAAAAAAGTTTGGTGTAATCAGAAATGAGCTGCACAACTTTAATTATAAATGGGGTTTTGTGCACCTCTTGGCTGGGAGGCAGCTTAGGTTACCACAGAAAGAAAGATTTTGAGTCTGGAAGGAATTCCACAGCAAGAAAAGGGCATATCATTAGATAAGCTCATATCATCCACAAAGTTAATGATGAATTTCATGTGACCACATTTCCCTATTAGGTGGATGATGAGGGCTAGAACTTGTTCATACCAAGAAATAACTGAGGACAGCTGGAGTGTTCAGGAAGGAAAGTGGAGACAATGGGAGAGAGAAGTGGGGAAAAACCTACTGCAGTTAGAGAGTATGTAAGGAACATCCCAGGAAGCTGAAAAGATTATACAATTTTTCCTGTACACTGAAGACCCATTGCTTGAGCTATGATCCTATTAGTGTTTATACACTCCCCCCCACCCCCCATTTCTAAGTGTTGTTTTGCTTTATTAGGGTGTCCTAAAGAAATATATAAAACTGGCTTTGCAAGAAATTGAAATAGCATTTTTCTAGATGGTGTTCCTTCAGCTTGCTTTTTGTTATATGAAAGCCCTGGTGTGGGACCAGGGAGTACTCTGACACTGGAGAAAGTATATAATTATACTTAATCAGAGATACAATTTTTTTCCAGTCTTGTTTTACATTGTCTGATCTATGTATGAATATGTGAATTAGCAGACCTGTAATTCACATATAAGAAGGGGGAGTTCCTCAGTGGCAGAAGTGGTTGCTTAGGCTTGAACAGCAGGGAGCTGAATCAAAATTGTAACATGCTAATTGGACAAGCTGGAAATTCCTGGGATTCGCAAGTAGATAATTTGAAAATGCATGGATGATAATTGAAGGCAAATTAGCAATTTGGACACCAGGTGTTCTGAATTTGATCAACAAAGGAGAGGAGACAAGTTCTTTTTGTTCCAAAAAAAATAGTTGGAAGTGCCAGACTACAAAACTCTTAACACAGATGAAGTTTACTTGTGATGTGTCTTTAAATTAATCAAGAAAATCTGCTCATTGGGTAGAATAGTACCTGGTGTTTGTATTCTAACAATAGTTCTAAAAACTTTCTTTTGTTAAGCCCTCGCGATAGTTGCATCCATAAATACTGTGTTACTGACCAATGTGCATATAAACCGCTTTTGGTTTTAGACTGTCTGCTGAAGAAATGCAAACCAAGGGGGGGTTTCCTCGTCGTTTACTTACATGGCTGTGTACAGGGATTGGTACAAAAGAAGCTACTGAGTTTAAAGATTTTATTTATTTTTCCACAATATTTCTTTCTTATTCATAAAATCATGGCCGAACTGTCTTTTGCAGAACACTGTAGCAAACAATAGCACAATGTAGTCTTAAGAGGCTCTTGTGCTCTTAACTTTTGGAAGGTCTGTTGCTTTATTGAAGTGGCTTTTATACATCTTTGTTCAGAAATGTATAGCTTTTGATCTTCTCTTTTTGCAATAAGTGAATGTTTTCATGAAGAAGAACAAGGGAAAGAGAAAGGACAGGTCATTGACCATGATTTACTTGTTTGTGGGTTTTGATTTTTGTACTAGATGCTTTGATGTAGTGAGTTGTGGTTTAGTTCTAAATATTGTCAAGTAATGTCTCCTTTGATGTAGCTAAAATAGTGAATTTCCTTCTGATCAGGTCCTAAGCTTTAACAGCCTACGTACCTGTCCATCCGTATAATTTTGAACACCGCTTAGAATGCTTGCGAGTAATAGGAGTTTGAATAATACACATATTTTGGTTCTATTGTTTTTATTTGTGCCTTTATTTCCCTTTATTTGCAAGAAATATGAAATTGGAGATTGTCACAAATCTGATGAATCTTATTTGGGGGCTTCTGCTTAAATGTGGAGAGGAAAAACTAAGAGACATGCTGTTGGTTTCAGACTATTTCATAACAAGCCAGATGATTCCTGTAGTATTGGTTTATGAATAGCAGTTGTGAATTAGGGCAAAGCATAAATCTACTAATGTGCATTTAATCACAAAAAAATGCCTGGACTGTAATTTGTAATGTTCATGTGATGGTACTTGCTGAATAAAAATGAAATGGAAGGAGAGTGATCACATATGGCACTCCTCGGGTTATGATTAAGCTAAAACCTTTTTTGTGACATAGCGGCTGTCCATCCTCTGACTGGTTCCATGTTCAGACGTCCACTCTTCTGTTGTTCTGATATTTATTAATGGTGTTCCATTATTAGAAACTTAGTGATTGACCTAGGTGTCTGGTTTCATAGCCTGATTGTATAAATCATATGCAGTTTGATTTATTTTAAAATCTCTTAACATTTTTCTCTTTTTATCTATGTTAAGTGGGCACATTGATCAAGGAATGCATGTTAATAGAGAATTGGCATTGCCACTTAGTATTCTTTGAAACAAATACTTCTGTAAGGCTGGGTCTCTTTTTGAGCCATTTGTTCAGCAAATTGTAAAAGTAGCTCTGAAGCAGGAGCCCATCTCTGTGATCAGCATAGGCTTTGCTTATTTACCTCCCCACTCTAAATTTTGGTACTTTGAAAATGTATTCATATGTTTAAGAACACCCAAGGCAAGTCACTTGGCAAGTCTTGAAACGGTTTGAAAGCTGAGAAGCAGAACCGCTGATTTACTGGAAGCTTTCTCGCCTTTATCTCTCTCCTTGGTTTTAAATTCAGTGTTCTTTGGATACATTTTTGGTTTTCTCCAGTTACTTTGCAGGGAGGACCTGGGTTTACAGCCCTCTCTCTCACTTGCATGTAGTATAAATATTTTCTGAGTTCTTCCAGTTTGCATTTTGGACCTGGAGACCTCTTGGCTAAATCGCTTGGCTTCTAGCTTCATCAGGAGTGACTGAAAAAAATTGCACAAATTGGGTATAGCACTTCACTGCTTATAAGGAATTGTGGACTACAAACCATACTCTGCAGAATAATCTAATATACTTTCAGCGCAGAATAACTTAATCCATTGCAATAACCATTTCCATTAAAACCTTGGAATACTACCAACCCATTAGCAATCCTTGTGTGCTAGAAGGTGGCTTGTGGATAAACAACAGTAGAACTGACGTATGTCAGGGCCAAACTTGAAGGTAACTGAAGGAGTTTGTTCTTTAGATGAGAGCTGGATATCTTCACTAAATAAAAACATTCCAAAGCTTCTGACAGTACCACATGCATACCTCTTGAAATCCTCTCATACCTCTTAATATCTGTATAGCAATATTGGCAGAATGTGGTCATTGTATCTCAGAATACCACTTCCATGTAATTTAATTCGGGTTCATTGTTGATTTCGATCCTTTTCAAACATCAGTATTCCCTTTGCGCTCTTCATCCTTTTTTCTTTCTGTTCCTTATCTTCCTTTTACTGCCTATCCTCTGAGGAGTATGGTCTCGAGTTTCCTAAACCCAGTAACACTCTTGCAATGTGCTGTTTCCACGTGTGTCACTTTACACGCCTTCATGCCATGCGCATCCTGTTCATCCCATGAATGCGTCTTTCTGACCATTCTTTATCAGGATTTTTTTTAATTTCCTAAAAGTTCTATTAAAAATGGTCTGTTTTTTTCTTTGTTGTGTTCAAGTTTTATTTTACATTAGGCAAGCACTTTTTCTGCTGGGAAGTTAGCACTTAGGCAAATCTTGTTGGGTTTGGCTACTTTTGAGGCTGGCGTTATCTATTACCTTGCTCAGTGGGCATAATAGCTGTACCAATTTGTTTAGAGTAACATGGTGGTTCCTAGTTTTGAAATATCTATTCAATAAGTCATAGTACCTTTTTTAATAGTAATCTTAATTTTCAGAAACGTCTCTGAAAATGAAACTTCAAGAAACTTCATTCTCCTTCAATTTTAGCAATGCTTAAACACATTATGAATGAGACGTAGCTTGTATTTCCATGGATAACAATAATTGGAGGGAAAATAAAGTTGGCATTTTAACAACAACATTTCAAAACTAGATGAAAGCAAATTAGCTTTCTTCAGACAAAAAGATTAAAATGGTTTTTTTGTTTGTTTGTTTCTTATCTTTTGACTTTCTAGCATATTAGAATGAAGTTTTCTACCTGTTTTGCATTGGTTTTGCCCAAGATGATATAATTTTGCTACAATTCTGTCATGAGATAATATGGAGATGCTGAGAGAGCTGTGGAGTTTGGAGGTAATTGTTTCTGAGGCTCAGCATGCATTGAGGTACTAATTGGCTCTTATGTTTGTAGCATGCTGAAAACTTGCTAGGCTGAAATAGGTATTCCTTCTGCTTTCTGCTTGATTTCCAGCAGGTATTTGGCCTGTAGGGATACAAATAGGGGAGAGGAAAAAAGTGAAGGGAAGAGATGGCACAGTGCGAATTGGATTTTTCACCTGCTCTAAAAACTTACTAGTGGGAGGGGACGAAAACACTGAGATAAGGCACTGACAGAGTAAAGTAACCCAGCTGTATAGACTGCTAACATTTATTCATAGAATAAAATAAAAACTCTGACCTTTTCTTCAACTGTAAATTGAATTCATTGTTACTGGAGTATCTAAGGATTCAGCTCAGCTTTGTTACAGCATGCAGCTGAAGGTGCAAATTTATCCTATTGCCTTCAGCAAGATTATTTGTTGTAGGTCATTAGGAGAACTTCCTTTCTATTCCTCTGGTTTCCTAGCATGTGACCATTTAGTATTAGAACTAGTTGTATATAAACTGAACTAGCAATAGAGTAGTGGAGATAGTGACTATCTAATTCAGAAGTTAAAGGTAAGAGAAGCCCCTCAATAAGAACATAGATTTTTCCATGTGATCATCCATACTGTTAGGGAGTTTGAGGATGTAAATATTTTAGCTCTTGCTGAGCTAGTTCTCTATGTGGGCGTACATGACAGGAGGTCAAACTTTGATCTTTGTTTGGAAGTCTGCACAGAGCTAATTGTACAAGACAGAATAGTATAGCATAATTTTGCTAATCAAAATCTCACCTTCCTCCCCTTTGAATGTATTGCTGTCCAAAAAAAATTCTGATTGTCTTGCATTTAAAGCATGATTCTACCTTTCATGTATCCTTTGAAGATGGGCCATATCTGAAAATAGCCAATGAAAATTTTGAAATTTAACCCCGTGTTATGGTCTGACTCTGGACTTGTACAGATTGGTATGCAGAGCTAGAGAAAGTTTGAATTTCTTTATTATTTATTTTTCACTTTTCATCTAGCCTAAAGTTTATGTACACCTGTCTCAAACTTTTTCCAACGAGCTTTCCTTTCAGCTAAGATCAAATATTGATCTCTCTTTAGCAAAGAATTTCAAGAAAAGGCATGAAATAATCCCTAGACTTTAGGGATTTATAACGGAAATGCCATGTCAAATAACAGAATTGACCACAAATGTTCTTCTACAGAACAAGGAACAGTGTGCTAATGTGTATGCAAGTATTTAAATACCAAACTTCAATTTAAAGGGCATATTTAAACCTCAGAAGACTTCTTTAATTATCATCAACCCTTACTTAAGTGCTTTCGAAAATGGGAATGTGCTGAAATGGTCAGTTTTGCATAGTTTGCATATTATTCATTAGTGCTTAAGGCATGTTGGCATGTTCCCTTATTAGCTTGAATTGCTTGATCTGTTTCAAGGGCCTTTAAGCAAATAAAACCTTTTATCTTTTAATAGAAATACTCATCTTCTAATGCATAAAGAATTTACTAGTCTATAATACATGTTTACCTTTGTGACTTGAATGGTATCCAACCAGGCTTGCATAGGCTTATTTTAAAGTATCTTTTATAGTTAACTTTCGATAAGTGTTCCTGACCACACTGAAGTCAGACATCTTGCTGCAGCATTGGCATCCTTTATGTGGAATATACCTTTGTGAATCATAAAAAACATATTTAAATTTTTTATGGTGCTTTTAAGTTGCTGAATTCTCAAATAATTTTTCAAATCATAAAAAAATCAGCACCTGAGCTCCTTGTAGCTGCAAATAATTTTTGCAGCCCAGTAATGTGTGCTCTGTACAGTTTTCATCAGGTGTGACTATCAGAGGAATCTAGCCTGCTAAGCCTCAGTGTCCTGATAAACTGCACTATTGTACTGAAGGAATTGTCTTGGTTAGAGTGCTGCTCTCACGAATGATTGTTCTTTGTTTTAACTCCTTTTTGCTTCAATTAAAAAAAACAGGCACCCCCTACCCCCAATCCTAGCAGCATAAACTTTCAAGCTGAGTAATTGTGTTCAGCAGTAAAAGAACGAGCCGGTTATAAAAGCAGAATGCAGAACATAAAAATTTTAATTTTAAAGTCCATCATTCCACCTTGTCGTGTAACAGTGAAGCTGTTTTGCATTTCTGCTCTTCTAGCCTGTGTTTTGTCCTCTCAGCTATTGTGATTCAGCTGTTTGTGGGCTCAGCCATATTCACTAAAATGAACTTGATTCTCCGTGATTTCTCTGAAGTATTTTAGCTGAACTGACATAACTAATTTATTCAATTGCTCTATAATCATAACCTACAGATCAGGGCAAGACAGAGGGGTTCTTCCAGTTCTGCTGTCAAAGAAATTATGTCATGGATCCACTGGAGTCTGTACCTTTTAGTAATTTACAAACTATTTCCACATCATCATTAGACTTGGAAGTGAATCTGCATCCATGCCCAGTTTGAAACCAAACTGGATAAATTTGACATTTTCTCATTGTCAAGAGATTACACTAATTTCATACAAATGGCGTCTCTTTGGTTACTGTGCAAAGGGAAATGTTTTTGTCCCCAGATGACAACTGGGCTAACAGATGCAATTTAAATGTCATTTGCAGCCACTAATGAGATCATTTAAATTGCACTTGTGTATATAAATTGCTGCTGTGTCTATGGGGAAAGTGGGGAATTCATGGGCAAAGCTGACTAAAAGGCATTTTTTCTTTCCATAAGAGACTTTAACTTTTCAATATCTCTTCACAAATCAGAATAAGAATCTACTGTCATATAGCTAAATGATGAGAAATGTAAAATTTGCAGGGGAAGAAGGAAGAGTTGGAAGTGTCAAACTGTTGTGAGAAATGCTGTAGCTGCAGAACAGACTTTCCTAAGAGATAAGGAACAGCTGTAGAGTGAAGTTTGCCAGGGTGGAACGGAGCCACAAACCACCAGAAACAGACTTTCATGAAGCATCAGGTGGATTTGATGCAACATTTATGTGATGTAGCCTGTATTTCCTTGCACAGGACACCCATTTCCCCCCGTCCCCAATGACAAAAATAAGTATATTTTCCTGAATCTGTTTTGCTTGGTGGTTTGGTTTTTTTTTTGTACATGGGTTCGGTTTTTTGGTTTGGTTTTTTCCAGCATGTTTGTGTTTGGGTATTTTTTTTTTTTTGTTTGTTTGTTTGGTTTTTTTTAAATCTGCTGGGAAAGCCATTAAAGATCATTTCCACTGAACTTAGATTTTGGTTGGAGACTATGTAAGCTACATAAGGGGTGTTGCACAATGCTTCCAAAAGTCTGATGTCAAACCCTGAAACAATGAACACTTTACCTCTTTACAGATTTAGTATGAAGGATATTTTCTTTATGAATGGAAGTGAGTATCTGCATTCTGTCTTCTAAGAGAAGAAATGCGCAGCAGGGTTTGCTGCTTCTATTGTTGACTGGTCAGACAAGGGCCTAATTTTTTTTTTTTTCTTCTGTGTTCACCTTCTCAGAGCTGTTCTGCAAATGCGGCTTTCTGTTCTGCAGAGAAGCAGAAGTGTTTCTACTTCTTTCCCCACTCTCCAGCCCTTTTATTGCCAGAGTGGAGAGGGGATATAGCACACTCACTAAGCTATCAACTAATGCTCTGAAAGCATACTTCAGTAACTGGGGTAGGATTTTTTTTTTTTTTTTTTTTACAAGAATAGGAAACAGTAAAAGTAATTTCTTAATACTTAGAATGTTTAGATTTACAGTATTTCATTATACCACAAATCCACCAGAAAAATTTTCTGGCTGATTTGCAATTAAACCCAAGTTTAAAGTGTGTTTGTTTTTTCTTTCCACTAAGCTTTTGAGTGATATGACCAGCTTGGTTTCAGATTTACGTGAAAAAATAGAAATCTGTGTGCAGTGTATAGGTGATGCCCAAATACATACGCTTACTACAGTCCATTCTTCTAAAGCAGAATAGTTGTTTCTCTATACATAAAGAATTAAGTAGTATGTAAGCAGCCAGCTGTTGTAAACTCACTTAAGAATTGGTAAGCTGTAGGAAACTGGGTGATTATTTGGTTAAAACAATATTTGTACTGTGTTGATAACAGAAGTGATTGTTGAAGTCAGCAGCTGTTTAAGTATGGTGGGATTTTTGTTTCTTCAAAACAGAAAGTTACGCTAAGTTGAGGCTCTTACTAGATGGCCTAGTTTACTCCATCTGTCTTCACGAAAAAGTATGAGGTGTGTGTAATCTCGCTCAACCTATCTTTATTTTGAAGCTACAGACCTACAAAGTGTTGTTTTAAAGTCGATTCACAAGCAATTCTAGAGTATGGTAGTCTGCTTTTTGAGCATGATTTATATTGACAGAAAATGTCACTAGTTGTCTTAAATGTAAAGTGTTTTGTAAATGATAGCCTTAATGCCTTTACCTTAATTTCAGGGTTTGACTGCATTGTAAATCTGGCAGCGTTCTTGTTGGTTTATCTGTTGGATGCTTTTTCAGTAATAAACAGAGAGGCAGTTTTGCAGAAAGGTGGGAGGCTGAGGGGGTTAGGAAGAGGAATGGGAAAACACGACTATTTGAATTGTGGCACTTGGTCATTTTTTTTTTTAATTTGTCAGAGCCTGTCTTTTAGGTTAAAAAATAAGTTGCAAAACACTTCTTCCTACTTTTCCCCTTTCAGTGCTGGCTGAAGCTTACCTCGGCTTCCCCTATGACTCCCATCAAATACACATTTGATATTTGGATTATCTCAGTTGTGAGGATAAGGCTTCTTATGACCCTTCTCCTTTTTGTATTAATAGGGAATTGTATAGCTCCCGCAACATTGTTGCTAAGCTAGAAATAAACACTTGAATTGCAAGTGGTATGAGAAATCTTTTTCAGTTTAAAGGTGGCTGTGTTCCAGCCATGATGTTAGCATTTTGGTATTCTTCCCTTCTACTCATAGCAGAAAGCACAGAAGTGCAGCATCTGTATCTCTGTTTTGCTTGTACTTTAGAAGTTTTATGTGATGGAAGAGTTTATAGGGAAGAAAGGAAGGAAGGGGTAGCAGAAGAGATTTCCCTGGCTTCTCTCTTTTTTTTTTTTTTTTTTTTTTCAAGTTCTGTTTTCAGTTAGAAAGCAAAATACACACCGTTCAGTGGTGCAAAAAGAATTAGTTGTAGACATCTTATTTCCACTGCTAAGCACCCTGAGACATGATGATGATTTCTGTCTTAAATCTCAATTACCTAGGTAGAGAGAGCAAAATCTTGTGCTGGAGCTGCTGATGCATGGCTGAGATTGTGTTAGCAGAGCTGCAAGTTCTCAGTACCCAGTATTAAAGCTGGCTAGGAATGTTTTTTCCTAAGCTCTTGCACAGTTTCTACATGGATTAGGGACTGATGTGGAATGCTAAAAAGCAGCTAAAGATTGAGAAACTGCCAGGGAACTTGAACTTCCTGAAAAGAGGTTCCCATCTGTGGATTTTTCAGGCAGACATTTAGGTTTCCAGTGCAGGGATCACACAAAACTGTGGTCAAGGATCTAGTGGTTGGTGTTCCCCAAATGGACTTGAAATATTATCAGTTCCACTAGTTTAGAGTTTTATATCTGTCCTGTACTTTACAGATGACTGAGCATCAATGACTCTCGCTTCTCAAAGAACTGGAAGAATGAAGAACGAATTTCCTCCGTAGTAACAAATAAGTAGAATAATATTATGGAGACTGTAAAAACTGTATAATAAACTTGGCTTCCCCTTCTGTGATTTGATTACAGTTTGCTATTGTAGCAAAATATATCTGTTTGAGAATCAGTGAATATAAAGTACCATTTAAACATTTAAAAAGTGCAAGTTCACTATTGGAATAGTGAAAGACACAAGATGTTGTTTTTATTAACTTCTAGAGTCTATTTGTACTGTGACTTGTCAAGCTAATAGTTAAGCATCTGCTTGATTACTCAAGACCTAGCCACGTGGTACCAAAATGTTAAATTTCAACACGGCAAGGAAAGATGTGTGTTGTCTCCAATTTCTTACCAAGAGTAATTTGCAAGCAAATATAGAAACACTTCACTATGCTGTGGGATTTTATAAATAGTTTTTCAATTTTTTATGTATTCAATTGTAGTACTGTGCCAAAAGCAGCTTCCACTGAATATCAAATTTAGTCTTCCTGTATCTAGAAATATAAATATGCAGTTAGTAGCTTAGTTCTACACACCTCCTTAAGTCACCTTATATTTACTCATAAATTTTGTAGCTTCTTAATCTCTTTCTTTTTACAAATGAAGCTGGGATGGTTTTAGAGTGTCTACTTGCTTTTAAAACTTGAGTGCTGGCTCTTGGATTTCAACATGTATGACAAAACTGATGCCTTCCCCACTCTTGCCTAGGTGTGGGCAAGCTTGACTGTTTTCAAGATCTGGTTAAATCCAAGCCAAAGGAGTTTTAGCTGCAGCATAAAGGCTTTCTTACCTTCTCTCTTTCTTTTCTTTTTTCTTTTTTCTTTTTTATTTCTTTCTTCTCTCCTGAGTCCCAAATGAAGAATGCAAATGACTTCCCAATATAGTCCACATTCTAACACAGGCTTTAAGATGGAAAACTGCTAAATGGCTACAGAGCTGCCAAGTATCTACAGTAAGAAGGGATATAACAGAATAAACTTAAATCCAGGGAAGACTCCTGGAATCCTGCTGCTAATGGATGCACACAGAGGATCGTAGCTCTGTTCAACACAAATGAACAAAAAGTAAACCCTGACACACACGCTTTTCTGACAAAGCTGTGGAACCCTAGCTGAACAAACAGTAAGATACAGGATCCACCTATAAGAACTTTTGAGTCTCTGTTAGGAGTAGGACTAAGGTAAAATAAAGTGCCAATGTTAATTACCTGCCCAAGCTATTCATGCAGTGAGGAGATTCACACAAAGTTAATTAGCTTTTTTTTATAGATTTTCATTATTTTAGGAGGCGTATAAATATCTGTATTGAATAGTCTTGAGAACTGGTGGATTAGAATGCTGTTTAGTTTGATAAAGATGCTGCAGATAGCTGAAGTTTTAAACATAACAAGCTGTTTTGTTTAACCCTAACACCTCTTTAGGAAAAAAAAAAAGTATTTTACTTGTGCTACTGATTAGATGAAATTTCTAGAAAAAGAAAGTAAGGTTCTTGTATGCATACATTGAACCAGAGCTACAAGATGAGGAAAGGAAACTCATAGATGGAAAAAACTGTTCAGCAGTACTAAACAACTGACAGAAGTTATTAGCCAAGGTCTGGCCTCAGTTTCAAAAAGAAAGTTTAAAACAACTTACTTGGGGATACATAATTGCTACCGTATGCTATGGTAATGTCAAGAGGAAGTCTAGTCTATGAATATGCATTGGACTGCAAGGTTTTTTTACATGATTTCTTTTTCTTTTTTTTTTTTTTTTTGGTCACCAGCAATTAGGCAGAATAGTTCTAGTAACTGCTAGTGTGCCTGTAGGTCTATAACATTTATTTATAATACAAAAGTCTGGGCATGTCTAAAAGAGCACTTTTCCCATGACCGAGTTGACTGAATATCATACCTCCTGTATAAAATGAAAAAAATGCCTAATTCACCCCCCCCTCCCCACCTTAAAGGTCTATAATTAGAATGAATTTTGAATGAGTGATTCTTGATTGCTTCACAGGTAGGTATATTGGGTCTGGCTGAGGTGGAATTAATTCTCCCCATAGCAGCCCTCCTAGTGCTGTGTTCTGCACTGGTAGCTGGAAAGGTGTTGATAACACAC
>JANZLQ010000022.1:23874762-23916194 GCA_026212715.1 Elanus axillaris | reverse complement strand
GCATCGCCGCTGGGGACTGACTGGGTGTCGATCGGCGGGTGCCGAGCAATTACTCTGTGCACCATTTGTACGTTCCATGTTGTTGTTTTATTAGTGTCATCGTTATCATTATTAGTTTCTTCTGTTCTATTAAACTGTTCTTATCTCAACCCACAAGTTTGACTTCTTTTCCTGATTTTCTCCCCCATCCCACTGGGGCGGGGGGGGGAGTGAGTGAGCGGCTGGCTGGTGTTTGGTTGCTGGCTGGGGTTAAACCACGACACTTTAATAGAAAAATATCAAATGGGCAGTGGGAGTCCATCTTGCATAAAAAATGAAGCTAATGGAGCTTCACTCACCAGATTTGATGACAGAATGTGTAAGTCACCCTCTTTCAAGTGATTACACTAATCAGTGAGTTTACATACTGGATTTGGAGAGCTTAACAGCAGAGGGAAGGATACTTTTAGTCCAAGTAGTCATTTATTTTGAGACCGAACATCTGTAGCTATAACCTCAACACTACTGAATAGAAAGGCTCCAGTATGAGGGTATTCATATAAAGGTTACCATGTCTTTTTTTTCTAGTACTGTAGTTGTGACAAATATGTTATTGGTGTAGACCTGCCATACTTGGTGGGTGCTTTGGACTTTGTGGTCTTGATGGCAGTTTGAGAACACAGTATATCTCTCCAGGGAAATAAAGGAAACTGACTCTCTCAGAGAGAAACAGGGTAGTAAAAGATTAATAACGAAGTGGGGAGCACGAGTGTGTATTGAATAAAGAACAACAAAGCTGGAGTAAAATGAGGTAGAAATTCAGAGGTAGAAAATGTGTTGACAAGTTAGGGGAGGGTAAGAGTTTTCTAGGATAAATGACTTCCTTAAGAGGGAGGAAACATTTAAAAAAAAAAAAAAGGTGCCTGCTGCAAGTTCAGAGACAGGCTCTTTGCTACCATTAGTTCTTCAAGAACAAGGCTTAAGAGTAAAACAGAACTCCTCGGGCTTAGGAGATATTCTGGTGATATGAAGCTGTTCATTAATAGCCTTCCAAGTCTTTTGCTTTGCATGACTGGCTGTGAAGAAGTGCAATGAAGCTTGCAGCATTAGCTTTAAAAGTGGTGCACTACCAACTGTGGTGGAAAGGGCTTGTCAAAGGGCTAAATACACTTACTAGCACTAGGTTTCTGAATGAAGCCATCCTAATTCACCTCATTCTCTTTTGTAAAGCAGATTTTCCAAGTTATCTGTGGAAACTAAATGTGAAATACTTTAATTTTAAATTGTTTCCCACATGAGTGACAACATACAAATTTATTAGTAAAACTTGTGATCAGATATGATAGCTTTGAAAACCTATGCATAATTTTGTCTCTGGAGCAGAAGCAGCTTCACCTAAATAAATTTACCCATGCTTTGATAAGACATTTAGAGGGGAAAACATTAGCCAAATTTATTTGGCATTTGTCTGCACTCAGGAGCTTCCAAACCTTCTCTTCTGAAATTTCAAGTTACAATTCGCAGAATTTAAAAAAAATCATTAAAAAAAATCTCCATATATCTTTCAGACAATCTGGAATTATTGGATGGTTCCTGATATCTGATAGCTCTGTTCAGTTAGGGAACTTACAATGGAAACAGATTTGGCATTTTGGGTGTGTGAGAGTGTGTGTGTGTGAGGGGAAAGATGCCACTTTCTTTTTTAGCAGGAGACCTCTGAATTCATTGCAACACTGGAAATGTAAGCTATGGCCAGATAAAACCTTCTCCCACAGAATATTAATTAAAAATTAAGATGGGTGGACCTTCATCATAAGCTTTCTGGTAGTGGAGACAGACAAAGCAGTCTCATGGTATCGCTAAGCACTTTGAACTGTATCCCTAGACAGTCTTGCGTAGCGTGCATCATTAGCGTGTACATCAACAGTATTAGCAAATTGAACAAGTTGTGTGTTTTTACCCCTGTTAGAATCACAAGGTGTGAATATATGTTTTTTTACAGATCTATAAATGTGTGTATATATGTATGTCAAAACTCTCAATTTTAACAACAGAAACAGTATCGATTTTTGGTTAAACACCCTGGGCCTTATTGCCTGTTATTTTCTTAGGTAATAAAAACACTGCTCCTCAGTGAATGAAATCTGACCTTATGTTGGAAAGCTGAACTTGATGGGAACGTGATGGGAACTCGGTATTCTGTCTTGCTGGTGCTGAACTGCTGTTTTGAAAGTTGTTGAAGTTTAGACTTTTGACCTCCGCAATGTAGAGAACGGTGTTTGTGCCAGTCATCTAGAGTTGATTATACCTGATGCAGGGCTAGGGACAATCTAGAAAATGAAATGTCTTGTCCTGGGTCAGTGTAGTATGTGCAAAATGGGTAATCCTCTGTAGATGCTTATTTTCATTGACCTTATTAATTACAGGGAGGGTTCAGACCCACCTGTAGGTGTTTATAGCATAGATGTCTTCACTGAGCTAAGATGAATCTCGCAGTAATAGCGTTCTTCTTTGGAAGATGAGGAACAGAGTTGACCTTGCCATTATAACTGAGACTTTCCTGATGGCTGCCTCACTTCATGCTGGTAGTGATTAATGATTGCTAAATAGATATGGAAGGCTACATAGACAAGGATTAGTAAAAAAAATTAGTTAAGTATTTTTTCTTTATGATCAATAGCACTTAGAAATTTTTTTTTCTTCTCATTATGACAGAAAAGTTTTTTTTTCATTCATGGTTTTGTCTTTCTTGGATTTTTTTTTTTTATCTGCCTTTGTTTTCTTCCTTCATTGTTCTTTTCTGCCTCTAGCCTTCTTTTTTCTCCCCTTTTTTTTGGTTCTACTAGCTCAAGCATCCAAATCGGTGTTTTAATCAGTGAAGAACTGCTAAATAAAATATGGGCTTTCCTCTGAAAAATTAGTGATAGGTATGTATGTGCCATGAAGGAGAATGCTGGGAAGACTGTGGGTACTGTTTCAGTTGCTGTTTAATAAATGCAACTATGTGTGCAGCAACAAATGCTTGGGTTTCCTTCCTGCGCATCAACAGGAGGAGGAGTTAATTGTGCAGTGTTTCCTTCCCCAAGAACAGCTGGAATATCACGATATTTAGTATTTCAATTTTCCCAGCACAGATGCCTAAAAGCTCTTTTATTTGTGTTGTTATTTTGGACATCATTTTCCATGTAGGTAGAATTATTCCAGCTCTGTTTTCTGATACATTTTTTTTTTTTAGTCTGGAAACTGAGCTTGTAGCTTCAGTTTTCTTTTCACAGCATTGATTGGGAAGCTGCTGCCCCTACCACATACTAATGTCTGACAAACACTTGATTCATTCTGCAGTCTGTAAAAGTTTGAGCTCCCCAGTCTGCCAGTGTTAGCAGAGTGCTGTGGACTCCTGTTCCAAGGAACTGTCATACCATATATCACTCACAGCTCTTGCGCATCCAGCCACTTCCCATGTGATCCCCTCCTTGGAGAGAGCTTCCAGTTGGCAGTATCTGGTCCTTAGTGCCAGAGACTTCACTGAAAGAAAGCCGGCAGTGAAACTTTTGCCAAATGTTTTAAATAAGGAAACTGTAACTGGATTGAACAGTGAAGATATGCTTGGATAATGAATAAACTGTTTCATTCCAATGTAAAATTTGTTGCCTTACTGTATTTGTTAACGAAAGTGATGGGTGCTGCTTAACTCATTTGACATGAAGTATAGTATATGTCAGCTGAAAGAGAAGAACTGGGAGGACGGCCGTAATTTTGCAGTGTTATATGTGATATCTGGTATGCAACCAGGGTATACACTTGAGGGGGCTAAGCAATAAGACAGAACAAATGTCCTCAATAGAGGCCAAAATCCACCATGATGCGATGTAAACTCCTCGTCATAGGAAAAAGAACCGATCTACCCAGAGGTTCCTGCTGTTAATATATTCTTAAAGGTTTATAGTATAGGGTATTGTTCATGTAGTGCATTGCTTCTGTGTTGACAAACTTTTTCAGAGGTTGTTGCGTTCTCTGGTGAATAGAATAATCCCTCTACCATTTAATCTTTAAAGCATTTTTGTGAGGCTTAATTATTTTAAGGCCTGATCCCTTGCAATAATTTAGTATTTTGCGGACTGACGTGTTGAGCATATTAGTGGATAACTTCCTTAGCCTTTGTAAAGACTATCTCAACAGTCTTCTCAGTAAAGACATCACAGAAGTGCTACAAATACCGTTGCATAATAATGGAAATATTCTTAAAGGTTAATCCTATATTTGAAGTCTTCAGTAATGATATTTTCTACCTGTGTAATAAGGGACTTCAAGTCCATTTATCTCTAAAATTTGCATTTTAATGACAATAAGCAGAAGGGCAGGGAAGGAAAATTAAGGAAAAATCCCAGCTTGGGACAACATATCCAATAAAATAATCTTTTAAAGCTGGTGATAACTACTCTTTTTGTTCAATGGTGCCAAACAAGAAAATTGATATACTGATTAACAGTTTGGCAAGGTTCTACTGAGTAACGCACTGTGCTGCAACCTTATATGCATGCCAGCTCCTTTTTGGATCTCGGTAAAGAACAAGCCTTGATTAATGAACAATTATTTTTTTCAATTAATTTAATAAATGGTCCTTCCCCTCTGCCCTCTTTTTCTTTAGCAGCTGCTGGCCTTAGTTCTTCTTTTGATTGGCATGGTTTGAGCTGATAGTGTTGAGTGAGTTCAGAAGAGAACTTTGCAGAAACCATACATCAAAATTGTCAACAGTTTCTGGATAGTCCTTCGGGGGTCTTTTTTTTTTCCAAGTTACTTTCAGTGACAAAGAGGAGTATTTTTTGTTTCCCACAATTTATTTTCCTAGTATAATGACTTAAGCTACAAAATTAGAAATATATGGGACCAAGCTGTCTGGTGTGAGTTGGTTGTGTATATCTTTCAAAGGACTTGAAATATGGCATCTCTATTTTGTTTGACATCTTGGATAAAATAGGTCTAAAATTAGTACTTAAGCTACCAGATTATGTCTGGAAGGACCTGACTTGGTTTAAAAAAAGAAAAGAAAAAGTTTACAAGGGTGTCATTGTGTTGTGGTAAATTCACTGTGAGCAGAGTTGGGGAAGAACTTATTGGGTGAAAGTCAGGCATTATGACAGTGTTTTTTTGCCTCTGTATAGGGACTTAAAGCAAGAATGTCTCCTGGGAGTTGATTTGAGCTTAGGGTGTGCTCAGCTTCTGAACATGGATGTGGCACAAAGTTCATCTTCAGTGTTTATAGAACATAAGATTCTCAATATGAATATAATAAATATGAAGATCTGATGGTTGTTGTGCAAAGTGCCAGAATAACTGAGATCTTCAGAAGTAGTCCTAGATTTAGGTGATCCGGTTTTAATCTAAACCTTGCTGTTGGCATTTCTTTCTAACTTGATCTGCCCTCCATCTAATAGAGAATTACATCTAATAATTGGGATTAGGCCTATTGATATTTTTTTTTTAAATAGGTTTTGAGCTACCCCAAGCAACTCTGAGAACATCAGTTAAATTCGTCAGCTATCATTTGTACTAATCACATTATTCACACAAACTATATCAATATGTAGCTGGCTGGTTGAGTGGCTTGCTAGTTGTATGTCTCAAGCTCTTCCTCTGTCAGTAAATTCTAAGAACCGTACAATAGAGAAGTATTGCATTGTTGTTCATCCCACATAATGAAATAATGATATCGAAGAGTTGTTATGTGCTGCCTTCCAGCATCTTTGTGATTTACAATCTTTTCTCAGCAGGCTTATCCCAAGTGGGCTAGGACTAGGAATACTAGTATGCTTAGAAGGCATTGTCTGATTAATGAACACCTATTCCGAGTTATGCATTAGACTTCCTGCCTTTGAGACTGTCTTAATTAGCTAAATGCAAAGGCTCTCCTATCAGTACACAGACAGATTGTGATATTTTAAAAACAAAAATATGATAAAAAGGATGTTAATCATGTTCAAAAAACTAGTGAAAGGATGCCAAATTGTTCAGGGTGTTATTCTTTGGGGACTTTTTGTTCCACATAGCTCTGCTTTTTTGCATAGTTTATGTATAAGAAGGGTTAGACATGGTATAGTCTTTGATGTATTTGAAGCATGTCCTAGAAGGCTCGTGGAAAAAATGGAATGTACTTGAAATACACAGGAGTTTCCCAAAGGTGAGACCATATCTTAAATCCTACCCTAAGGACAGACAGCTGAATCTGACAGTGAGTACTTAGTATTACTATGGTTTTCAATATTGTCAGTAGGGTGAAAGGAATCCAAATCCATTCTAGCTGGTAACAGCTTTATGAGAAAGTTCAGGGCTGCTTTGGCATTAGACAATTCCATTTGCTAACTTAGTTTGATTATGAATCTAGTCTCTACTCCTTTTAAATAGGGCAGAGTAAAGTAACTTTTATTCTGTTAACTGCTCTTTGTACTTTTCATGTGGAGGATGGAAGCTAATTCTCTTTCCTAATGCACAAGTGAAAATCTGCAGGAATTTTGAAGTGTCATAGCATTTCTAGAGTCATCCTACACAATTCTGGTGGCAAACCAGGAGTATCTGAGCAACAATTAATGCCAAACTGATTTCCAGGCTTTCACAAGAATGTGTGTGTCTTCATGTAAGCTTTTGTCTGCTAGAAGAACTACCCACCTTGACTCTGAGCTTTTTTTTTTTTTTGCTTTGTTTTGTTATACATACACATATTATGAAAAGTCTTTGTACTGAAGAATCCATAGTTCACTGCAGCTCATACATTGCTCACTATTCCCTCTGTCACATTTCATTTTTCTAATATATCAGTTTTGAGCTCCGTCAATCAAAGTGGCATGGAAATTTCAAACACGTCCAGTATTTTAGTAGTTGCTAAAATTGGTACAATACATGAATATTCCTCTTTACTCAAATTAGCCTCTGTCATGAATATAAGTAAGTATGCCAGAAACTTGAATAATGCTTCTGGTAAGCTTACAATTTATAACTGCAGTTGATCACTTTTCTGAAATCAAAGGCTTTGAAATCATTATCATCAGAATTGAGAGAGAAGCATTTGCTGCTTTGCTCTTCATTAGAGTGAAGAAGCTAATCTCCTTTTAATGACTTATCTCCTTGGTTTGATCTCTATTTGAAGCTGGAAGAAAGCTAAGCTGTTAGATTTTTAAGGTGTTATTCACCACCTTTATACCAGTAATGTTGCAAAAGTAGTTAGCTTCTTGGCTGTACTAAATATGGTTAGAAGAGAAGGGAACTTCCATTTCAGCCTTTTTACATTACTTGTATTCAAGTGCTGAATATATATATTTTAGAAATATTTTAACAGTCTCTAGAACCAGCCAAGAAGCAGGGGAGTGAAAGAGGAGCTGTGAGACACTAAAAATCAACCTTCCGTTCTCCATTATGAATAATAAAAAACTCTAGTGAAAGCAGCCTAAATCTGGACTAGTAAAATATTATAACTCACAGAAATGTGTTGATAGTTCTAAACATGCACTGATAAGGTCTTGCGCCTTCAATATTGTTTTTTTGGGTCCAGTGAATTCTTAACAAAAATAACAACATTGCTTTTATTTGGCGTGGTTTGTGGTTCAATATTTCTGTTTTTATAGAGCAAGCATTGAGGTTTTCAGCCTGATGAATGTCTCTATTCAAATTATGTCCAAACCTGCCTTCCTCAATTGCTTCTTACTCATGAAGTGCTTACTTGCTCTTTTCTTCCTATAAGAGAAATCTAACCTTGTTTGGCTCCTTTAAAAGAATCCATTTACATAGCCAATTTGCAGTCTTTCTTAAGTGGACAGTGGTGCATCTCCTCAGGCTGAAGAACTAGGAAACCTTTTATACCTTTCTAGTACTTAGGTTGCTTACCAAGACTGTAAATTTTTTAGTTCGTGGGTTTCCTTTGAGGAATATATCCTTTTTTTATTATTATTTATTGCTTTTTCTGTTAGGTATGGCTACCTCTTTGCGGACTATGGAAAATACAAAACATCAGGTACAATGTGCTTACCTACGTGTAAAGCACCATGCAATAAATATAGCCCAGGCTTGAATATCAGACTTTGAAGTCTTGCCTATACTGGGTTTTTGGGTTACATAAATGAAAAAAATTCTTAACTGGTATCTCTTTACCTTGCTGTTCCATCAGTTCTTCAGCGCTGAACAAAAAAACCCCAACTGAAACCTCAGAACTCTTTTGCAGAAGTTTTGAATCCTTACCACTATGATAATGCTAATTATGCGGTGCTGATAGCTGCCCTTGGTGACCACAGTAACTGTCAGGCAGTCTGAGTAAGCTGGTTTCTGTTTTCCAGGTCTCTCCCTGTGTGAAGAAAGATGACATGAATAATGAACTGAATTGTAACTTTCCTCTCATGCCATAGCATGGGTTTCGATCTGCTACAGTTAAGAGTGTAAGGAATCTGTGTCATGTTAACTTGGAAAGTCAGGAATACTTTAGCTGAATAACAGTACAGCTCTCTGAAGCTATTTCTTTAAAGCATGTTCTTAAAAAAGAAAACATGCAAAACCTTTTAGATTTTTAATGTTATTCTTGTGACATAATAAGGAAAGAAATGTTTTTGGATGGGATATTGAATTAATTTCCTATTAGAACTCTTGATCCCAAATACTTCATATTGTTCTGGCTGTTTGACAAGTGGAAGAAAATCTGTTTCTTAGATTCGTGCTGTATTTGCCATTTTAGTTAATAATTTCTCAGTGTTCCTAACGCTATGCTGGGTAACTATGACAGTTGCTTACCAATCCTTGTGTATTTTACATTGTAATGGGTCTGTTAGCCTGAAGTGTTAATTTGCATTCAGAAACCTGGCTACATCTTATTTTCATTTTCCTTTGATGCAGTACATTGCTAATGAAAATCAGATCACTAGCTGGATTTATGGACCAACAGCAATATCTGTTAAGGCCTGAACTAAAACTTTTTCACTTGCTCTTTTGAAACTGGTTCTCTTTGAGCAGTATGAGTACACTCAGCTCACACTAGCAATGGAGATGACTGGTCACCAAGCTTCTGGTTTGATTTTGGAGGTTGTTACTGAAGTAGTTAAAACAGACTGAGAAAACATTTCAGTACTCCATTGCTAATACAACAGTTATATAAGAAAAATTTCATGGTGGCAGCTGTCTATAAATGAATGATTTCTATATCTATTTACTTTAAATGAGTTGAAGGTCTTGTCCAAAGCACAAAAAAAAAATATTTAAGAAGCTTATTTTCCCTGTCTGTAGTTAGTCCTCAGCACATCATGAGTAAGGGACCAAAATTTGTTACTGTTACTAAAGGAGCAAAGAAAGATGCAAGTGTCTAGGAGGACTACATGCTGAACATGAATGCTTCAAATATGTCATAGGAGGGATCTTAGTGTAAGAAGAAAAAAAAAAATCGTTGTCTTGCCCATCTGCATGCATTTGTCAGTGGAAGAGCTGAGTAGAGTCCATAAGGAGTTCTTCATGACTGTTCTGTGCTAGATCATTCTGTTGGGATGTTACTGAAAAGCTGCTTGCTTTAGAGGCTGTCAACAACATAAGCTAGCCCAAAGCTGATGCAGTTCTGAACAAATAGCTGCATAAATTAGGCACTGATCTAGCCGTATACAGATGGCGAATGATACCAGAGATGTATTTTCGTTATGGATACTGGTCCAAGGAAAATCTGGATTCATGTGCAATCAGCCTTGAAGGCAAAGTTAGAGTTTTCTTTTTAAGTTCTTCATCATTAAGATTATATAAGTTTTTCTATTTCTTGAAATACTACAGGTATTCATGCCAAAATAAGCTTTTTTTAGATTCCATAAAGGAAAGGCAGGATTGCAGTGAGGTGTTTCTCTGTATATAAAAAGCAATGATAGTGGCTTGTGGCTTGTTGTCAGGGGGTACTGAATTCACACCTGGAATGTTAACCCCTGTGCAGCAGGATGATGACAATGGTTTTGAAACACTGTCTTTGCTACTAGTAAAATGTATCGCTGAAGTCAAATTTTCCACACACAAGAACAGACAGGTTTGCCTGATAATCTGGGGAAAAAAATAAATGTTAGCCATAGACAGACTGAAAAATCTCCTAGTATCCTTATACATATGATTTCTGCAGAGAATAGCAACTGTTATGTAGGCTGTAAGGAAGCCAAGTGACTGCAGTTGTCTATCTACTTTTTGCTTAGTAATGCATTCAAAGGAGTAACTGCAAGATGAAGATAACTGGATGGCATGGCAATGATATTCGTACAGACACCTGAGAGATCAGAACATGTAGTAAATACTATAGACCTATGTTCATCACCTGATCTAGTAAGCAGATCGCTGACTCTTTTAAATACTATTCCAATTTAACACGACCATTATTGCAAGTAAGATGAGAATAGAATTATTACCACCACCAATTCAAAAAATGCATCATGGACTATCACAGCTGTCTGTTATTTTGGTTTTTTCTATATTCTCAAAGTTTCAGAAGCTGAAAATCTTAATATATTTCAAAATATAGCTATACTGAAAATAGGTGCTATCATCAGTCTAAGGTATGTTAATGGACTGATATCATCCTATTTCTGTAAGGAAGGCAAATATGCAGTGTGAGATCAGTCAGAATCAAATATTAATGATGGCCTTACTCTATATTAAAACGTTGCTTGTATCTAGAAAGACTCTGTATCCGAATAAGGCAAATGGCTCACACTGACATCATGAGAAGTCTATGCCTAATCAAACAACATAAAACCTGCAAATGCCAGTTTTTGCATGTAGAAGAGAATGGCTTTTGTAAAAGGATCTTTACAGGATCTGAGAGAAAGTATTAAGTTGCGACCTGGATCTCATAAAGGTCTATTGTCTAGGTGTTAACAATATTACACAAGGAAAGTATACCTCCACTTTGTTCTATCTTTTCCGTCCCTATGTAATAGACCAGCAAGTATTCTGGTGCTTCTTGCAAAAAAACCCCAAAAAACAACCATGGAGAATTGGTGCAAAAATGGGAAATTCAGCTTATTGGGCTAATCCAAAATAATGTAGGATTGATGTATAGCTCATCGGGGTTTTTGGAGGTGCCATGCTGCTGTTAAAATAATGAATAAAGAATGGACAGTTCAAAGAGTTGAAAGGAATTTATGAGAACCACTGTTTCATGGTGCATCTTCAGTGCACAAGCATTACGAGCCACGTTACTCACGTGGTTACTAGCAACAGAAGACAGAAAGCTGCTTGGAGCATAATGTAAAGCGATGTTCTAAGCAATATCAAGTGTCTTGAGTTCTTCAAAACCGCTTTCATTGTTTCTCCGGTACTTAAATAACTATGAACCAATAAGGTTGAAGGAGGAAAGCAGAACTAAGTGAGATATCCACTTCACAGATGGATAGGCAGAGCACCAAAGAGTAAGTGATGTGCTGGAGAACCCTGTACAAGCTGGTACCCAGACAAAGTTGTTACACTCGAGTTGCTAAACATGCTGCATCTCAGAACTACTTGTTCCCAGCATAGAGTGTGGGTTGCTTCTTTACATGTTTTTTGTTTTAAAAATGGTCTTCCAGTCTTTTCTAAATAGTTGTAGCAGGATTATACAATCTAACATCTCTTCACAGTGATTTAGAATCTAGTAGGTTTTCATTATTGCTAGCTATCAGTGTTGGGCTTTTTTTCCATGTAGCTATTACACTATGAATCTGGTAGAGTGTGGGAGCTTTAGAACCTATTATTTTTATGCTGTAGTATGTAGATTTGGTGTCATGTACTGCACTTAATATTTGTTATTGACTGTCGTAAAAAAAACAGCTAAAATTATTATCTGTATAACTAAATATTAATGAGTGTATTAAAAATCAAGTTTAATAAAACCCGGTAATCTAAAAATTCCTCTTTCCTGACTGAAATACTTTATCAAATTATCTGCAGGATAAATAAATATCATTGTCTAGTTACTGCACTGTGTAGTGAGAGAGGCATGACTAAAACTGGAAATGTCGAAGAGTGGTTCTGCCAGCCCAAAGTACTCGTTTGCCGTGATGGCAGTTACGGCATGCAGTGCAAGGTGCTTGAAAGAAACAGTAAGAAATGTACGGCACAGTGCTCTGTAAGTTTGCTCTCAAAAGCTGCTTGATGCTTCTTAGGGCTCACTACCACAAAAGTGGTTTCTGCCAACAGAAATGACGCAAAGCTGAGGGACACATGTGGGCCCAGGTAACATCAAGCAAAGGTCCTGGCTATAGCTGGATGTAGTGTAAGGCGGGCCTTGTGCCGAGCTGCTCTGCTTTTGTGGAGCTGGCAACTCCTCTTTTTGCCGGGCAGTCAGCCGTCAGTCTTGCGCTGGGTGACTGCAGCAAATCTAGAGTAAATGGAAGTGTGAGCAGTATCTGTCTCATTGGAAAGTTGATCCAGCTAGGACGGAAGCCTGTGGGCTCCAGGAAGCCCTGGAAGAGCTGTGGAAAGAGAAATCCAGTGAGGGCTGTGTAAATACTGAGGAATCTGTTCTTCCCAGCTTTCAGAGGCTTGCACTTCAGTGGGTGGAAGTGCTTAAGTGGTCCTTCCTTCCTCAGATGTCTGTTTCAGGCCACTGTCAGAAGCAGGGATGGGCTATGTGTCTGTGGAACTATTCTTATGTCCTCACCACTTGCTTCATGAACTGGATTGCTGTGTTGTTTAATAAAAAATGAAAGCAGAACTTGGCTCCCCTAATACTGACTGGAGTAACTCATGGAAATAGAAGAGTGACTTAAATCCATGACAAGGCAATTAGTCTAATGATTGCACTACTGAAGTAGGAGTGAAACTACCTTTGGATTTAATGGAAGGGAATTTTTTTTTTTCCTTTAAATCAGACAGTGTAATGAAGTGATTTGTAGCAATTTTACAAGAACTAATAGTCGTCATCTACTGTGTTATACACTCGTTTTTTGGGGGGGGAAATGAGTAAATCTAGATCATGTGTATTTGACTGTATATTAACTATATATGTTTAACTTGATTTACACTTTAAACATTCCATACAAACTTGTTAGAAGTAGTTGTGCTCTCTGTTGTTCCAGAAGTTTCTTTGCTTTGCGTTTGGTTTTGTTAAAGTGAAGTCCTTTACAGATTTCTTTGATCGCCACAACTTATCAAGTTCTGATCTTAAAAGACACTATTAGTAAATCAGACTTTTCCATATAATCGAGAAGGTTTTGTTTTGTTTTGTTTTTTAACAAGAGAAAAGAACCACCTTGCTCTGAATTGCAGAAAAAGTCATTAATGTATCTGTGCACTATAGAATCAACTAAAGGCACAAATTTGATCTATGTACTCTCTGATCAACTGGCAGTGTACAGCAGATGAGTTGATGAACAGTACAGGATTGACTTTTTTTTTTTTGGGGGGGTGGTGGTGGGGTGGTGGCGAACTTTTTCTTCTCATATTCTTGAATATATAAGTATTTCCCTTGTATGTTGTTGGGTTTTTAACTAAATCTAATTTAATCAGCTTTAAATTAAAGATACAGCTAAAGAATTGACACTTCTGAAAAATTGTCAATGGAAATTTATAACTTGTTTCTGGTTTAGTGGAAAATTCTTGTCATGGACTGAAATGGCTAAAGAAAGAAATTTAAATTCTTACTGTCGTATTAGGGATGGAAATTTTTTCCAAGCCAGCTGTACTGAAGTACACTATAATAATATTTCTCAGAAGTATAAGTAAAAGACGATGACTGAAGTGGCAAAATTATAGCATTTTTAATGCATAGATCTCAATGTTCTATAAAAAAATCTGCTTTGAAAGAAATCAAATATGAAGCAAGGCTTGCTCAAAGATGTACAGGAAGGAAATTCTCTGTTATTCTCAGTCTCAAGAAATCATACCTCTGTTGAATTAACTCTCTAAAGGGCTTAATGCTGCACACAGACTCCACTACACCAAGATACTGCCCAATAATTTGAATTAAGCCTGATCCTTATTCTATGCAAGTTTGCCACTTACACATCTGATGACTCATCTGCACCACATCAAATGATGCATCTGATGACTTAGTCACATCACTCGAGTGCCTCCATTGTGCGCTAGCAGACTTTGTGTGAAGCCTCCAGCTGCAGAATTTTGGAGTTGCAAATTCCCTAAGCATCCTGATGATGATTCATGCAGTTAATGTTTGTACCCACTTACAGAACTTCATTTCTAGTGTCTAGGTGACTAATATATATACCGGGCTGTGTGTATGTGTAAAATTGCAACACCTTCTTTTATATCAAGTCTTCAAACGTAAAAAAAAAGTCTTGTTCCTGAAAACTTGACGTATATGTAAGGAAAGTTTTAGGTACTTTTTGTATCAACCTCGGTTCTCTGAAGGCATGCTCATCCTTGTTTTATTTGTGGATTAGTCAGCAGGGATTTTTATTCAAGGTCTGCCACGTAGTTACATGAAATAAAATATATAAAATGCCATAACTGAATAAAAAATGTTCTACTTTTCCGTTCCTTCTCTGTGGAAATAGTAAAGGGATTAAGGCTATGAGGTAAGGTGAACACATTAAAACTAGCATTTAAACTTTTTCTATTTTTTTATTGTGAAAAAGCTAAGTATTGTACCTTTTAAGTTGCAGTTTGCAGAGCTTTAAGTTGTAGGAAGCCTATGAGATTTGGACAGGAAGTTAGCATTGTCACATACGGTTCACACTGTTGTAAATTAAATTGACTTCAGGTTTCTAGTCATCAGTGATTTGATCAATTTCCCATGGCAGGTAAAGTGCATGAGCAGAGCTTCAAAGCGATTTTGTTGGCACTACTTCAATCTGATCCTGAATGATAACTTTAACAAAAAATAAGATATTGAAACAAAAACAAACCTAAGGAAGTGTCAGCTTGGAGCTAGTCCTCCCTTAGGCAAGAAGGCTTTTTTGAACAACTCCCCATGGCCCACACCCTTTTTTTAAAAAGACAATGATAAATTTCAAAACATCCAAACTCACTTTGTAAGTTTAGATTGTCTCCTACCTTTTGGAATATGAATGTCCTGAGTAACAACTACTTCTGCAAGTCTCTAACTGCTTGAGATTTCCTTAAGCTGATTACAGTCCAGTGATTGATTGATTTATTTTTAACCTGATGAGTAGGATTTCTCCCCTAGAAGAGGGATATGTAGATGGAGAAAGAAGAGCTTACTGCACACTAGAAAAATTCATCACTTACTTGAACAAACTGGTTTTGGAAGAGAAGCTGCTTATCATGTCTTATGCAACAATACAGCAGCACTAAGAGTAATCAATAGTGAAATACCATGTTATATAAAGCCAATTAGAACCCATTAAAATATCCTTTTACAAGGAAAATCCTATCAGTATTTAAGTGACAATTGGAGGTTTCTTTCATTAACTGGAGCATTATTATTCAGAAGGAACAGAAATGTATAAACATAGTTCACTTTAAAGCCTTCAACACAACCATGCACAAAACATTCACCTGTATTGGAATGGAGGTGTAGAGTTTTACACATTAATCTACTAAACATTTCTATTTTACAGATACACAATATCATCACATAAATGAACCTGTAAATTGCTTGGCTTTCAAAGTCTTGGAGGGAACTTGATTTCTGCCAAGTTTTCAGGCTATATGACTTGCATAGAAGTTGTGTGCTGCATGGAGGTCGGCTCACCTGGGGGTGGAGGCTATGTTTCAGTGTTGGCAGCGAGATATTTCAGGTAGTTTGATGCAAAGCAAGGAACCTAGCTTAGAGAGACATGGTTCTAAATGTAGTCTGTGCTCCTATGCAAGACAGATTTTGGAGCCATAGCTTGTTTATACAGACTGCTCTGCAGGTGGATCTGAATAGATTTGATCCTGAACCTGGGTAAAGGTGAAGTCTTTGGAGACTGTGGAACACGTGAATTGATATGTTTGCGTATGTCCTAAAAGTCAAATTTCCCACAGACGTTTGAAAAATTTCAGTTTTGGGAGTAGTGTGCCTCTGCTGTGATCTAAACCTAAATGGTCTGTCCGCTCCTCGACAATATATCACTGACAATCTTCCAGTTGCAGAGTGTGTAGTTAGTCGACTCTCTCCTCTCCCTGAGGAGATGAGTAATGACATAAATTTGTCACAAGGAATATTCTAGTAATTGCAGAGGCTAAGTGGCTGAATGTCTTAGCCAATGAGTATTGCTTCAAGATAAGTTAACTGAGGTGCATGCAACTTCCTTCTGTGGATAAAATTTGGTGAGTGGTTTTGTGACCCTGTGGCTTTGTTCCAGCCCACTGCTGAATAAATTATATATTTAGAGTTGAAAAATAGAGTACCCTTTCCAATAAACAGTAGTGATTCCATCAGACAGACATAAATACCCAAATGTAAAGAATAAAAAACTGAAAAAGAGTGAATAAATTATCCAGCTTCATAATGAGAGGAAGTCATTACTTCATTACTTATTCGTCTTTTGTTGTTGTTGTGTCTGATTTGCGGCTGATTGGAGATGTAATGCTTATCTGTTTTGACAGGTAGACCCGAACTTACCTCCTCAAATAGTGAAAAATGAGAAATGGGAATGTACTTTTGCTCTTGTGTGTGAACAAATAGAAATGAGAAAAAATACAGTGCACTGTGACTACCACTGTAAGGCATGACGAAGCAGTAATCCCCGAAATAAAACTTGTCCCTCTAACTTACAATAAAATCTTTTTGATCAGTGTTGAAACTATCAAAAGCATGATCACTTATAATAATGGGTTTATTGCTCTCCTTTTACAGTGAGGAGAAGTCTTAGTTTTTGTTGCCTTTGCCAAATGATACTGTGGTTATTTTGTCAGTTGATTTTTAGCAAGAATTAGCATGGGGACAGAATAGCCGGAGAGCAGCCAATTCTGCCTCTAGAACTTCCCATCAGCTTTACAATAGGTAACTGTCCAAGCTCTTAGTCTACCATGTGAGGGCTCTTCTAGGCACAACAGATTAATTTGTTTTGATAAGTCTATTGAAAAAAAAACTTTTGTTCCTCCTTCTGTTGAAGGAGCACCTGTTTATCTTGATATCTTGGCAATACATGCAAACACAAGATAAAAAAAAAAGATGTCTGGTGGTGTTAAAAAGGAAGAACTGACATGAGGAAAAGTTGTTACATCCATTAATTGAGAAAGAGGAGTAAAAGGAGAGAGGGAGAAGGGATGGTAAGAGAATGATAGATTAAAAAAACTATATGCTTTTAAAAATATGGCCAAAACACTTCTGTTAGAATGGAATAAAGTTATTGGTAAGTTTAAACTCCTAACTTAGAGAAGTAGTATTAGATCTGGGGGTATTTGAAGGTGAGGCCTGAGCTGTCTTGCAAAAATGACTCGAGGATAAAATATACTTTACATATCTCTCCTAATCAGACAATGGGAGTCCAGATGGACTTGATTATAAGCAGACTATAAGGCCTTTCTTTTTCTTAGCAATCCATAAACAATGAGAAATAGCTGGTTTGTCCCGCCTTTCTATGCAGTCTTGCGTATCTATATATGCATGCATTTGTACATATAGATAAAAACGTAGACACATTAAGAAAAAATTTGGAGATATCACCCAACTATTCTTTCAAAAAAAATTCCATTTTCATTCCATTTCATAAAAACACTTGGTAAAGATTTTATGAGTTAACTTCAGGAGACCAGACAGATTGTTCGTCTCAGTTAACCAAAGAATTTGGAAATGATTAGCTCTTTTTTTACACAAGATGTATGAGGCTGATAAAATATGAAGAAAAAAAATATCTCTAGGTGCCAAAGGACTTGAAACTTAATGAAGGTGAAATAAAAAATACAAAAATGATAATGTACTGAAACTGAAGCGTGACCCACAGCCGTTTATGTAGCCATAGAAGAAATATACTGGCTGTCAGAATCCACATTCCTTTAGGAAAAAGAATGTGGTATGAAATAGATAAGTCACTGATAAGCTAGGAAGTTTGCAATTGCTTTCCCTCTAACTTTGTGAAGTCCGCTTGATTTCCATATAGGAACTTAGAAGGAAGATATCTCAGAAAGCTAAGTTTCACTGGTTCTTTGTTTATTTGACTCCTTAGTGACTTCCTTTATAAAATGGATATTGGGTTACTGTATTCTTTTTAGCTGTGTAGGTGAGTAATATAGACTAAGTCAATGATAATGTTTACATTAATTATGATTCACCTTTCAGTTCTGTAAGAAAACCCAAATCAAGGATGAAGTAAATTGATGGAGTAGTATGGATGACCTTAGTCTGATGTCCTCTGTGCTTTAACCTTATGAATAGGTAGCAGGAAGTATTTTTGAGAGCAAGGCAGATGTTTGAAAACTAGAGATCAAAGATTAATTTCCTATAGAGACTTTTTCTCCCTCACAAGTTCCCTTTGGATTTTGAGCACAAATTATCCATTACTTTCAGTAGGCTTAGCATCTTAGGGCTGCTTTCTGCCTTCTTTTCCTTTTTAGTAGCTTCCTGGCTGAGAAATACAAGACTCATTGGTTACCATTGTGCTCAAAAAAAACCCCTCACTTGAGATCCTGGCATTAATCATATATTTCAAAAGACTTTATTGAAAATCATATTTACAAAAATCTTTGCAAAACACTTTCATTTGAGACTAAAGCTATGGAAATATTACTACGAAGAATGTTCTCCTTTCTCAGGCAATTTATTGTTGAGAGAAATAAAGGTTGAGCTTTTCAAGTGAGCTTTAGGGTAGGTACTTCCCTTAACCTGAATTTTAGTATGATTGGGGCAATCAACTCTTCTAAAATGCCAACAACTTCCTAGTGTAAACACGAAAGATGAGACTCTTAAGCCCTCACAAAGTCTGCTCTGGACTAAGACTAGATTTTCAGGGACAGCGTGAAGCCAGCTATTTTGTGGCATTAGTAGCATGGAGTGCATTAGGATGGTAACAGAAAAGCACTAAACTGTTTTCCTGAAATTGTCTCTTCTAAGGCCAAGTACTGTGTTGGTCCAAGCTACCTAAATTACAGTTATTGTAAACATGTCCTTTAACAGCATTCACTGGCTGCAGATAGCAGCCTGGCTACCTCCCCAGCTGCAAGCATCCCAGAAAAACAAGTGGACTCACCACAAACTAAACCAGAAATTTTGGTCCAAGGTACGCTAGAGTGTTTCAGGGGCAGTGCCCTTCCCCTCCCTTTGAAATTCAAGATGAAATTTTCTTTCAGACATAAATGACTGGTTTCTGCTTCCTATTCTTACCTTTTCACATGCATGTGAAGTGAGGCTGTTTACCTAGGTTTCTGACCAGCACAAGACAAGAGTTTTTTTGCTTGGGTAGTTATTTTGTGGCATTGGGTTTGTTTTGTTTTTTTCCTTCCCTGCTTTCTGGCAAATCCATAGGAAAGGTTCCCTAGCATTCCTCTTTGCAGTGCGATAGTGGTAGGTATAAGTAAGACCCATCAAATAGTAATCAAAGTTGTACTCTGAATACCTTAAATACGTAACATTCTCTGCAGCGTGCCAGTCAGTCTGTGCTTGAAAAAACACATAACTAATCATTAAATCTAATAAAATATGCAATAGTTATGTTTGTATTGTGCAACAAGGATCAAGCTAGCCTGTGAACGTGTGAGCTTGCTAGAAATAATAACCAATTAAATTCTCTATAATGTCTTACAGATAAAGCATTATTTCAAACTACTAATAAAATTAAGCTAATAAAGGAAGGCTGCCTAGTTAAAAAATGCTGTATATCTTTGTAAACATAAGTCATACTAACCTTGTCATTCACATGCTGTGAATTACTGCTCTTTTGTCCCTGTATCTAAGAATGGGAAAATTATTTTATTACTGGGTTTGAGAATTGTTAGAATAATCAAGGAAATACCTTTTCCCATTTCTTGATGACTTAAGATGGACTGAGAATCAATGTCAGGGATGAACTCATACTACACTTCTTCCGCTGAATAGCTGTGGCTCATGAATACAGACGTGACTTACGCTACTGGAATCTGTTATCTTGCGAGGCTAAATATCCAGCATTGCTGCTAGTCACTGCAGCTTCATGAAATCCTGATGTATGTTTCTGTAAAGAAGAATGCCCTTAAAAGGTGTGTTCTGAATTAATATTCAGGGGTTTTCAGTATTAGAAAGTTAGAATTGTTTTATAATTAGGGTTTTTTGTCTTGCATTTGTAGGAAGGCATTTGCAAATCCTGATATGATAATTCATGCTAGGATTCAAGGGTGAAATTTTCTATGTTAGTCAGCCTGGGAATTTTAAGTTCTGCCACCTTCTGGGGGTTATTTTTTATGTGACTCAAGGACTAGGATCCTTGAGGGTCCAATATAAAGGATGATCATCCCCAGAAGAAGCACTTAAGAGACAGAGGCAGATTTCCCTCTTCCTCCCAGCCCCTCTTGCAGCTGATGCAGAGAACGTGGCCACGAGGGTCTGTCTCAGCCCGAGCTCGCAAGTTCCTTTAAATTACACTGGTTCAGCCTCAGGATCAGCAGGTGAAGTCATCTTGGTCTCCCCCTGTCCTAGGCCATTCTGTAGGTTGCTTTGCCACAGTATTAAGCAAGTATCTCTATTTAAAAATAAATAAATAAATAAAATAAATAGGTAAAATAGAAGATAAACGACATCTCAAGTTCTTAAAAGCATTTGTCAAAATCCCTCTAAGCAGCTTTCAAGAGAGAAAAAAATAAATTGACTTTAAGTGGTAGGTGACTTTCATGGATCAAAAACAAGCTAAGAGAAAAAGTCTTTAAGAAAACAAAGATTTGGTTACAGTATGGGAAAAAATATTTTGGAATAGGGCTTGGAGCACAAAGATAGCTTTATTAATGATTTAGGAAGGTATATTAATCGGTGGTAGAAAATCTGTCACTGTAGGTGACAGATCATTTGGAAAGAACAGGGAAGCTGTTCCAGAAGAACTCAACAGAAGCAGATGTCTGGCAGATTTAGGGTTGACAAACAGAGATCAAAATCTGCATGGTAAAATTTTATAAACTCATAACTGGTAAGTCAGTAACTAACTACAGGAAAAGGACTTACCGTTACTGTAAGAGAGCAGTAATCGTCTCAACTGCTCACCAATGCCCCCAGAAAGCAAGGAGTGGATATAAATGAAAAAAAAAATATTAAAAATAAAATTTAAATCATTAAAATTACTTAATAAGAATTATAGTGGAGTACACCTATGCTACTCCTTGACATAACATAAGAATAGTAAATCAAATAAATTGAAAATTACTGAGTTTGAGATGAGTTTTAATACTAATTTAATGTGAGTTTTTCTTATACAACCTTTTTTTTTATGGAACTGATTTCTGCAGAATATCAGATATTAAGGAATTGATTAGGGAAAAAAAAGGTTTTAGCATGAGTGAATGTACCTGTTATTAGACTAGATTAGTCTAAAAAAAAATAAATACAGGTTTTCAAGTTTGTTTTACTTGAACATAAACAGTAAACCTGAGAAAGGAAATTAACCGTTAACTGAAATTAAGTTGCCTAGCAATCCTGCATGGGGATTCCTGAATAGTCTTCTGAAATAATCCAAATTAGCAACTATCCAGAGATTATTCTATACCAGCTTTACCTAAACAGGGGGTTTATGTTCCTGTATTAGGAACTATTGTCTTCTAGATTCTGGCTCTGAGAATACATATGAAAGAGAAAGCTCCTGAAATATATTGCCTCTGAGACTAGTCCATATTGGAGGCAAAGCATGTTTCTAAATATGTGCTGCACTGATACCTATGTTTTTAGGCTCTGTTACAATAGATTATGCTCTACTACAATTTCAAGCTTTCAAAATCCTGGAATAATTGGTTCAATTTGATTTTCATCCTGCATGTGTTAATGTTTGGCTGTTGTGAAGTGCTGAAGTTGAGATGATATTAGATGATTAGATCTTTTAGATTTATGTATAGAATATAGTTATATATATATGAAGTCTCTTTAATGGTTACTTTCTATGTTTTTACGAAGTACACAAATACTTTCTGTACATGTTCTAAGATTATCAAGAGAATGTGTTCTTTGCAAAAATCTTCCTGCGAATTATTTATCTGCTGGGGAAGAAGGGGTGGGGCGGTGGAACAGGGCATGCATGGACAGAATGAATGGAAGAGGAGGAGGAGAGAAGAATTGACAGGCAATTACGCTGATGTTTGATGGAGCTGTATTTGTGTTAGTACAGCCTAAAAAAGCTAAACTGGGGGGAGGGTGGGGCAACAAACCCTGTGTGCTGCCCTGACAGTCTGGTTACACTAAAACATCTGTCGCTTGCTTAGATGCTATTTACAATGAGATTTTTGTGCAGATTACTAGTACAGAGCTATGCCTCTTCTGAGGAAGTTACGCAGCAGTGTTTATTCATCACCACCTGCTGCTTTGTGAGCAACAAGACATATAGCTAGTACGTGGCCGAGGAGGATAAATGCCCAAAAAAAGAGAATGACTGAAGAAGGGAGGAAAAAAACCATAAAGCATAAATCACATGCACAGAATTATCTTCTGTCATCAGTAACGTGGCAGTTGGATTTGGAAGGTATGCTGCAAGGCTGTATGGAAAGCATAAGCAGTATCACCTTGTTCAGAATTAAGTTATGTTAACTGCTGCAATCTGCATTTCTGTAAAAAAGCTTAAGAAGTTAAGGCAAAAAGTGCCAAGACTTTAATACATAATTTAACTGTGGTTACACGTGGAGATCACTGGGCTCCTTCCCCGCTCTTAATTAGCTTTTTGGAAAAGCTGATACACTTTTATTATAAGAGAGATACTGTTAAAATTGTTCATGAGTCTGATAAATGGCAATAATCCTGCCAATTATTTTGTCTGGGCTTGGGGCTGCTAGTTCAAGGGATGCTGCATGGTACTGTTTTTCTAAGTAAAGAACATGTAGGTATGCAGCATCTAAAGCATGTATTTGACTTTGGGTATTGCTGAGCCCTGTCTGCTTCTAGCAAGAGCTGGAGACTGAAATGCAGCGTGAGTACCTGAAGTCCAACAAGGTACTATTCTGCATAGGATGGAAAATAATGTTTATTAAGGCTCAGTTTGTAGAAACTCGAGCAAAGTGGATTTCAGAAAGGGCTTTCAAACTGGATGGAAGTGTGCAGGGATATCAAACCTCAATTACAAACACTTGTGTTATAAGCAATGTTCATCTGTGTGTTCTGTGTTTGACCTTCTTTGCAAAGGGCTAGATCACTTGTCACTGTAGATAGACTTCAAAGTTACAAATAGTCGAACTACTCAGGAGATCAAAGGGCTACCCAATGGAGCTTCGTTTATCGCATTTTTACATTAGTTTAATTTTCTCACTTGCTTCATAAGAAAAATAGTGAGTTTAACGCACAAAATGTCACTTTTTGCTGGAGTGGAATTAAGTGCTTCTCTAAAGTAGAATAGCATAATAGCAGGGTTGAGCTGTTTTGTTTTTAAGATATTGTAATTATCCTTAGTGTGAGTATATTTAGATAAAATGGAAAAATGGAATGAGTACACTAGTTCTGTCTCCTGTTATATAAAAGCCACTGTGCTTACCTAAGCTATCTAATATTTACTTGCCTCAGAGCGTTTCTGCAATTGGGCTCAGTCAAAGCTAGTGAAATTATGATTCTAAAGGTTTTGCCCAAGGTTGGGGAGAAACAGTAACATAGTATTGCATATTGAAGATAATCTGTAACTGTAAAAATATGGTCTAAAGACTGTTGTGTTCAGTACTACAAATGATTCTGAGGCAGGTGGAGCAGTTCCTAGTGTGAAAGGATGCAAATGGGGAGAGGCCAGTGATGGCTTTGAAGAGTTGAAAGGTCAGCACAGTGATATTTAGAAGCCTTTGGTAAAGGTAGGCATATTTCCCAGAGGACAGCAAACAACAAACCAGAAGCTAATCACCCTCAGTCCTATGTGTTATGATTCTCACTCACGTAGCCTGTTATCAAATGAACTTTTTGGTGGGATTCACCTTGTCATTTACAGTGCTATACCAGATTGTGGGATTAACATTTTTGTGTGACAAGCAGTTGCCAGACGGCTGGGGGTGGTAGAGAAAAGCAGGTAATTCTATGCCTGGTTTGTGACCTGCAAAACCTCTTTGTTCTGTTGAATTCTATGACAGAATCAAGCCCACCTTAAGGAACTACAATAGGAGTGTCTTGAACCATCAAATGTTAAAGGTCATTTAGTACAAAAGCATAAAGGTCAAAGAAAATACAGGAAAGTTGGTTAAAGAGGATTCAACCGCTTTATGTGGAATGTTGCAAGTTGTGATGTTTCTTAGGGGAATGAGTAAAGAAGAACACAAAGTATTCATTTGCGTTTTGTAGATACATACCGATTTTTAGAGTTATTCCTAGCATTTATGGAATTTTCCATGGTTAAAAATGGATTCTTTAAAATTAGCACTTGTATATATTAGCCTTCACTAGCTAATGAAAAGTGATTAGGTGAAGGATTATATAAAAAATTCTTCATAAACTAAGATGTAATTTAAGAGGTTTCAAAGGGTAGCCAGGGTGAAGTTTTAAAATGTCATGGTTTGTCCTAGATTAGTAACAAACCTCAGTAGAAATGCTCAAAAAAATGTATTGAGTGAGTTAATCTTTCAGTCACGCCTGTTCTGTTATGGGCAAAAATCACCAGCCAAGATAGTCTGTACAGTATGAGTTACATGCAGATCATTCTTTTATACTTCAGAAATTGTAAACAAACCCTTTCATCACTTCCTATCCCTTTATTGGATGATATTAAATGCTAATATATTGCTGCATACTTTGATTTGCATGTTCTTGGTAATAGACTTACCCTTTGGAGATTCACAAAATAAAATTCGGTATTGATGACAATTTAGCTATAATTTTGATATTTGAGAAGGGGTACAAAGACTGTACTGTTTAATTTTAAGGCTGTAGTAACATGATACTTCAACCTTACTCTCCAAGAACCTCAGCCATCTCCTCCTCTAACTGCTGCTTTATTTAAAAGCAAAACACTCCATTATACCTTCCAGCACAGACAGAACACAAGACTAGAAGATGAGCAGAAATACGTCAGGATAGGTTTGCAGACAATATGATCTGCTACTTTTTTAATTATCACTGGTTTTGTGCTTTTTTTTCCCCCCCCTGCTTTACTTAATTTAATTTTCCCAATTCCGTCGTCTTCATATATGCCAGCCTTATGCTGGGTACCCTGGCTACAAAAAATGAGCCCCGTTTGAAGTATGCCTCTTGCTTTACCAGTCTCTCAGCAGCCTAATCTCTCAGCAGCCTATCTGAAAATAGGAAACAATATGCTGCCTTAAATTCAGAGTGATGTGCCCTCTGCAAAAGGTGCAGAATGCAACTTCAGAAAGAATGAGCTAGAAATGTCAGAGAAATGCTTGGTTTCTTTTGGTGCCTTTTTAGTGAAGGTGATGTTAGAAGGTGAATATAAGCACAGATTCGGGTGAAAACGTAGGAGCAGATGGTTCCAAATACACGATTTCGTATTTGTATATTATGTACTTAACATGCGCAGAAAGCTGAAATGTGTCTTTAAGCAGACCTTTAGGAAGCTCAGTATCACTGGGTTTAGCAATGTATTGTCACCTTTGGAGTTCTGCCTGAATGCGTTTGGTCTCTATTTAAAACACAGATGGCTTAAATGTCTCAAGTGCCCTTCATGTGTCGTGCTCTATGTTGTGATAGGTACACGCTAGCTTTTCTCAGCTTGGACCAGAATGAAGACTCAGTTTTTCGAGTGAATTATGCTGCGGAGTGCTTTTTCTGGAGGGTTTTATTGAAAAGCTGGTGTACCTAGGGCCAAATCATCCTACCTCATGCAGAGTTCAAGTAAATGACTTCTCCACAGAACCCATTGTGGTTAAAGAATGGGATTTGAAAACTGCATAGTTATGTGTGTAGATGCCATGTTGCATGCTGTGCTTCAATGCCAACCTTCTTTGCATGAGCTCTTTGTTACCCGGTTCATTGCTATGACAAAAAATCATATCCCTTCTCCAACCTTCTAGCCAGTGGTTATTGAACAAGAATAGTTGTTAGATGTATTCCCCATTGCAAGAATCCACGGTTCTTGAAAGAAAAGCAGCAATGCACGCAGCCTTAAGGTGACAGAACAGAGGTTGACCTGAAGCTCTGTGCCTTGCCACAGTCCCGTGTGTCATTCTTTTTCTCCAGTTGAGCTTTCCAGCCATTTGTACTGGTACATCTTCCTTTTACTTCTGCTAGTAGAAAACTAGATTAGAGGGGAGAAGTGGGAATGGACAGAAGATTTATAGCTGTAAGTGTTGTTGTTCATGTGTTACTGTTCTAACACGCGGAATGAACTTTACAACTCAGACTTATAAAGTAGGGTATGTTTATTTTGGTGCCTGGTGTGTGTGGGATTGCTCCTCCAAATCACATGCGCACCGACAGCACATTTTACCAGAAATTTATACAATGCAGGCATACCTATTCATAGGATTACACGACACAAACAGGCATATGCTTCAGTGAGGCAGGTTAGTTTAAAAAAGTCTGTGCCAGCAGTTCTAAAAAGTTTTTTATCTTGTGCAGGCTCGGATCTGTCTCTGGTGGTCGTTTGCTTCTTCAGGGGTCTTATCTTCCTCTTCCTCTTCTGTCGCCTTGATGAACTTTAGTCATTCACGCATGCTCTCTTCTCACTTGGTGATTTCAGCAGTTTCTTAACAATTCCTAACCAGTTTTGTGGTTAGACTAAGGCCACTGTTCCTGTTATCACTCCCTTTGTTCAACATATCAGTCCTTGGCAAATACCACTCCCTGATAAGCTTAATCCTTGACAGGCACCAGTCTTTGGTTGAAAGAACATCCAAGGCAAATAGGATTGTTAAACAATATTTAGAAATTGCAAAGCAGATAGTTAGTTCCCTATATCAGTTCAGTGATTCACACATGACTATTTCATTTTTTTTTCTCCTAAAATCTGAAAGCACAGCTCATGAATGAGTAAAAAAACTTGTATTTATGAATGAAAGTAATAAAGCAAAATGTTCCTGTAGAAAGAAAATATATCCATCTAGAAAAAAAGTATCTATATATCTATCTAGTTGGTTATCGTAAGATTTATGTTGCAGTCATTTATTTAGCATCCATGTAAGCACAGGAATTCCATCTGGGTTTTGGAAAATGTCTGAACTGGGCTTTGTGATATCTTGTCTACTTTGCTCGTTTAAATTTTCGCAAAACGAGTGTGCATGGGATGGTGCCTTTCACACTTCTGAATGCGTTTCCCTTACGTCCTGCAGCAATCTCATGTGGCAGGCGAGGGCTGCTCTCTTTGCCCTTTTCCCTGTTTTCGTCCACATTAGTCTCTTGGGTTTTTCAGCTACCTTAACAGCAGGCTCCTTAAATCTTCTTTTTAAATTTGTTTTTTGCACTTAAATTTTTTTTAGTATTTATGTGAACATACTTTTACGTTCTTCTCCATCTAAAGAAAAGAAACTGGGGAACATGATTTGGAAGCATGTTCAAAACTCCCACATCACTTTGGTGCAAGGCAAGCTGGAAAAAAAAGAGCTCTTAAGGATTGCAGTTTCAGCCTTTGGGCTCTGCTGAAAGCCGTTCATTGAATCAAGTTCTGTTTGATAATAGACCTCACAGGTGACATATGGCACACCCTATACTTGACCAGGTTCCTAATAATGATGATAAAACAGTGCATTCTATGAAATCTAGCAATGACATGAAAAGTTGAACAGAACAAGAAATTTTATGTTATGCCACCGTTTGGAAATTCTGGTTGATTTCTCGTTTAAAGATGGTGAAGAAAGTCTTGTAAGGTAAATAACAACTTAGGGCTACTCTAACTTTTTTGGTTTACTACTTTTGGTAGTGAGGATTGCTTGAGTAAATCTGTAAATCTTGTGGCTATTCAATGCCATTGCAAAACTTCCTTTTTTGCCCTCTTTGAAATAGCTTGGGTTTTTTCTTATTTTTTGATGTTGAAAAATTGCACCAGTAGAAGATTCCTACAAAATCTTAATGTTGTTTGAAATAAAAAAAAAAAAGGTTAACTAAAATTGTTCAATCTTTTCTATTTTGTACATTTTGAAGATGAGTAATGTTTGCCATTTAGGTGTCTAATTTGATATACGTACTGGCTTTAATTTGAAACTGCAGATCAGTAAAGACAACATGAGATTGTTCTTAAGGGTTACGAAACCTTTTTAGGCCATATTTTCAGAAAATATAAAATACTAGTTTCTCGAAGGTAGCAGAACCACAAGGGTTTTCATGAGCTTGGTATCTCAGCTCTGAGCTTACTTTTTACTGCATGTTTCAGTTTTCACTGTAGATAGGATCACAGATGGCTGTGGAGAAGTACAGATGCTGTTTTCCTACTGTGATTCCCAGCGCTATACAGGGAGAAAAAAGCGATGACTTAACATCTGAAGTTTTTCAGGTAAACTGAACAAAAGTGTCCTGGCCATACTTGTTTGCTTTGCTTGACTGATAGGTTACTTTGTTCGTTACCAAGTGTTTGTGTGGACTGTATGTTTTAGACCATTGATGAGACATGTGCTATACGTATATACAATTAATACGAAAAATAAATGTAGTGACATGGTAGTCTGATGCGACTCCTTCAGACTGTACTTTACTGTTTTTTTAAAAACAGTGCGTTTGTTCCATTATAATGCAGAGATCTGCAGATTTTTTTAAACTATGCAATTATAGCATAATATTAGTGTGACAATCCCAGTGTTGATATAATGTAGCAATTTTCACTGACTTCCCATTAATTCTGTATTAGTGACATTTTTATATGATCTTGATAGTATAATCTTAATGCGTGTCATATCTAATAAATTTCGAATTAGAGCTGCACTTCTGCTAGCTTTTTAAAAATCAGGTTTTTAATAAGGTATAACAGAAAACAGTTCAAAATATTAGGAAATTGTCGTTATTTCATCAAGGAAATCCAATTATCGGTTAAAGCCTTACATTCCTACTTTATTAAGAGAAGTTATGTGGACTTCTTTATGCAGAGGGGATGGCACACATGTATATCACTGGTGTGAATAAGCGCATGCAACATGTTCTCTTTGTAGCTTTGAAGAGAAACTGTGGAACATTCCTCTTTCTCACAGTCTCTTAAGGTAACCTCTATTTGGCCATAAAAACACTGTGACATCTTGTATATTATGAAACAACACAGTAAAGCAAACCAGTATAGAATGAAGTGGAAAACATATTTATGACCCTCGTAAATAGCTATAGCAGTTTCAGAAAGACATGGTACAGGTATGGCTTATGTGTGTATCTTCTATGCTACTAGTTATTATATTGCTTGTTATCTGACTCTCATTTACAGTTCTGGGAGACTGCTTCTGATGTTATTTAACATTAAGTCAGAAATCCTTACTATAAGGCAAGATTCCTTATGAGAAGCTTATCAACAGTAGCTTCTTTGTGTCATTTCCACCAACACACCCGGAGCGTCTCAAATTATTTCACACCGTAAGTTCCCAACAGGTAAACGGCAATGAAATTATACGTGGATTTATCAAAAATGCTTTAATACTTTGGGTATAGGAGTCTGAGCGGTATAGATACCAGCTCTGATCTTTGGATCATCTGGATTGGGATGTTTGTAAAGTTCAAGACAGAAACATCCTAATGACTTGGTTGTAATAACTCTCTCTCGGATCACGTTCAATCTCATTATAGCTGTAGAAGACCAAATGCTTTACAACTGATTTAATAAAAAGAAGTCAAATCCTACACTTGCCTCTTTTTTCTTATCTTCTCTTTGTTTTGTTTTATTTTTTTTAAACTGGTGGTCAGTTAGGATCCAAATATACTGCGAGAGATCATCTGTCCTATATCTAAGGTACCAGCCTACCTTTATTGCTCCAAATTAAGAAGGCGGGGTGGAAGGGGGAAATGGAAGCAGGGATTAAAGTTTTAAATTACTATAAATATTTATAAGAAAAACATTTGTTCAGCTTTTCTAGGGACCTTTAATCAGCGTCTCAGTTTCTAAGTGAAAATTTCTGGATGCTCTAATGAATTGATGCAAAAAGAATTGGTGCTAAATAGGCTATATTCTGACTAAGCGGAGACAATTCTTTAAAGATTTTTTTCTTCCACAATAAAAAACACTGTTTGTTATCAGTTGTTTGTTATCAGTTATCAGTTTGTTCTCAGTAACTTCAGCCTTATTTGATGTACCAAAAATGCATTTCAAAAGTCCTCTTGAACTCCAGACTGATTTTGAAACAAGAAAAAAAAAAAGTAATTTAAAATGGAAACAAGTCCTTACAGCAATTTTTCGCATACCCTGAGGTCTGTTGAACTTGAAACCCAGAATAAGTCTATCCAATGTGAAACGAATAAGAATGATTCCTGAACTCTCCAGGGCTACTCAGATGTGACTGAAATTTGTTATTCTTTCCTTGTTTTGTTAAAAATGTTATTAAAATACTGTTGCCTAGACTTTTCAGTTTTTAAACCAATTATCCTCACAGAAATAGGAAAAAAAAAAACTTCTCTGAGACTTGACTGTTATTTTGTCTGGATGGATTATCAAGTAGCTTTTGTTTTATAGAAGTCAAACTTATGCAACTTAACACAGTATTTATTAAATTAAGCCAGAAATTATTTCAGAGTTAAACAATAAATAATTCTTTAATGGACCTGTATATAGATTGTCAGACTACCTTGGATGCGCATGTTTTTACTGCCTTCAGTTTTGAATGAGTGCTGACTTCGACAGAGATGAATTTCGGTATGAGAAGGCAGATTTGCTCGGAGGTGTCTGCTGAATATAAGCAAACCTCAGCTCTGAGATGCTAAAGAAGGAGGTTTAATGTCAATGACTGCTGACTGAAACACAATTTCTGAGGGTCTTCTAACTCTTTTTCAGTGACCTTGGTGAACCTGGTGGCATGTTTGATTTAAGTCTCAGTTCCTGTAGCTGCAAAACGAAAGAGGTCTCTCTGAAACCTTGGACTCAAAGTGCTTGGTACAGTGGAGTCTAAATGCACGCGCCACACATGACAGCATCTGCAAGTTATCAGGGATGACTTGTTTGAGATACATAAGGGGAGATGTTTGTAGCAGCTTCCAAAGCAGAAGCTTCCACAAAAAAAAAAAATTGTTTCACGTTTCCTAATACCGAGTAATACACGGCAGGTCATTTGTAGATGTTGAGGCTTGATCCTAGTTCTTGTACAACTTGGGCAGCAAGAAATAGAAGACTGGATTTCCCTTGTACTGTTTTCTTCTCTTCCTCCCTTCTCTCTAGCACATACAAATTTAAATGTAAATTTATGGATGAAGAGGTTCTGCACTGCTGGCTCTGTGGTCAATATAGGGAAGTCCAGAAATTCCTGAGTGAGTTGCTTCTGTTGTTCTGTTTTCTGAAATTCTACAACTGCTTCTTATCACCTATGCAGTGGTTGGGTCAAGCCTTTTAGTCACTACCAGGTTTACTGCAGCTGTAATATTACATAAAATGTAGGCCTTCGGTGTGGAATGAAGGTAGGCAGCCCAGATATATGTTAAATATGAAATACATAATCGTTGCTGTGTTGGACAGTGGGGAAAAAAGAGGTGTGTTGTAGAATGAAATAAAACTTTTTTTTCTGTAATCATATGCTCATGAAATTGCTCATTTCTCTGTACTTGAACAGCAAACCTATGTGGGCTGCATATGTTTGCTAAAGGTGCAAACAGTAATTTGAATTGGAAGTCTAACCTGCTAAAAGCAGGGTTAACAATGAGGTTAAATTTAAGTAAATTTGCTTTTTTATTTTAATGAACTTGCTTCTGAATTGGCTGCTTCTTAGATTTAAAAGGGGTTACCTTGGAAATCTCTTACGAAGTTTAAATGACCTTCAAAGAGACCTTTGCAGCAGCTTTTACTCCACTCTGATGTTTAAGCTATAATTACAGCGCTGTGGTAGCCAGGATTCTTTTTTCTTTCTTTTCTCTTGGTACTGAAGTTAGGCACTATTCTTGGGCAGTTGCGTCTTTTGTTTAGTTGACTACAAATGAATATAATGTATCAATATGTTGTGAGCTAGTACTCTAACACCATTGTGTTACGTGGTATGGTATTTAAACTTGCTGCTAGAAATTTATTTTCTAACATTTAAAAAAAATTGAGATAATGGCATATCAGACTTCCTCTGAGATTCTGTGAAAGGTGGATTAGCTAACTGTGATTCTGAATATTTCTGCTATGTGCATACTTGTAAGAGGTAATAATAAACATCCTGTCTCACCTGAAACACATACTCTTAAATGAAGGTGAAATATACGCTCAGAGAAGAAACTGCTAAAAACTCTTCAATGCTTTTTTACGTGCTTTTGTCACTCATGACCCTTCCTTTGCCATGCAAGCAAGTCTCCAGGGCTTCATCATGCAGAGCTAGTGGATTCCCAGAGTGTTTATAAAAGCATGAGTGTTGAAGATTGAGTTGGGAATCGGTCACCCCAAATGTATTATCTGACAAAGTGGTATTGTTGATGCGTCAGGTTTCAATCAAGAGTAGTAATGAACTGTGTGCATTAATTCTACATATGCGTTTGTGCTGATTGTTTTTGTACACATGGATATGAAATATTAGGCCCAGTATATTGAAATACTTCACCCTGAGACTTATGCTTTGCCTTCCTATTTTAGTAAGAATGTTTTACCCTTCAGTAGCTTAGCAGATTTGTTAAGACTTCAGTTAAGTCAGGGAGCATTTCCAAAGGCAGAGAAACTCCCCACTCAGGGGGAAGGACTGAGAAGACAGAATGGGGAAAGTAGGAGAAAAATTGGGAAAAGGAATGCCAAATCTATTTCTAAAGTTAATGTGAAATCTTCCTTTGAGAGGAGAGAGACGTGAGTAAGCTGAAGAAGCATCTCCTGCAAGTCGCTTGTCCCCTCTGCTCCTGCTCCGCTGGTACTGTTGTCTTGGAACCCTACTTGCACTCATCTTGCATCACTGAGGACTGCAACGTTAAGCAGCTCACAACACCTATCCTTAAGAAGAGAGTGCTGTGGTTTTGTACTTCCACCGTTATTTAAGATTCTATTTATCATACTGTATTTCTGAGATTATATTATTACTTGGGAATTCAGTGTGTCTGGCTGGTCTTTTTAAGACATAGAAATGCAGTATGTTGTATAGAGTGTAAAAATGTCTCAAGTTACTCTTCTAGTTATCTAAAATGGTGCTTCGGCTCAACAAAAAATATATATACATGTGCATTTGTATGCGTGTATGTATATGTGTACAAACACACGTATGAAAATAATTAAAAAGCTGGCATTCTCTGCACTGCAGCGATGATACAATATCTGTATCATAATGTGGTCTGCTTCACAGAGCACAGGACATGAAATTGGGATAGCTGGGTTCTACCTATAGCTTTGCCTCAATCGTAGTCTTTTTTGTAAATAGAAATTTACCAATTGCATTTGTAAAGCACCCTGAAACAAAATGCATTATGTTTTTTCCAATGATTGTGTCCTTATTCTTCTGAAAGTCTTCTGTGCAAACTCTCGTGAAGGCTTCAACATCTAGAATTTTGGTATTTGACATCAAGATAAGTTAATGGTCTCTTTGTTAAGTATATTTATAGAAATTTCTCTCTCTTAACGCATATGCTATTCAAAATAGCTGCATATAATATGCATCACCGTTTCACGATTCCTTTTTTTCTATTGCCATCATTTCCAAAGAATGAAAAATAACATTAGGACCCCTGTTATAGTAGTTACTACATAAATACAGGTATAAGCGGATGTTTTTCTGCTGTGGCAAGCATAAGCTTGTGCTGTATTTTGCAGAGGGAGACAGCTGATTCATCTTCCTGTCTAAAGTAGGCAATGGTATTTCTACACCATCAGTGTAGTTAGCCAAACTTGCAAGAACCTGTGTGACAACTAGTGTTTGAAATGCCTTGGAATTTCATAGTAATAGTTCCATTGTTTTCTTCTTTATAGTTTCTGCGTATGGTTGGTCGTAAAAGTGCGTATATAATCACCTTACTTCTGCTTGCTAAGCTAGGACTAATTATTTATTTAGTAAGTCTGTCAATAAATTTGAGCCAAGAAATGGAAAGCCTTAATTATAAGAGTGGAAATATGATATTTCTTAAGAGTTCCACGTGTCTAGTGTTTTTATATGGAATATTTCTATCCAAGGTCTTTGAAGTTGTTATACATTAATATTTGATCCCACTTTAAGTGTGCGCAGTGCTAAACAAATTGGCTCTACAGTCTAAGTCTAAGAAAATCTGTGAACAATTCTCTCCCACTTTTTGGTATAAATATATTATTCTTTTCTTAAAATGCACGTTACGCTGTAGAAATACATGTTCTCTGGAAAAAAAAAATAAAATCAAAAAAACCCAAACCCTTCAAAACAATGGAAAGCTCCAGTTCAATGTCAGTTGAATATGAGGGGAAAAAAGGATGCTTTTTTATGTCTTCAGGCAAACAGCTTGAGCACAATCAAGTCTGACAAGAGCAGCATTTCAGATTAAGTGCTCAATCCTTAATTATACAAGTTTGCCCTAAAAACGCAGATTTTCCTTTTGTCCTACCTGTATGGCTGCTGAGCAGTTCTCTTCCCAGTAATACAATTTTATCTGTGTGTATCTCAACATTTAGGGTTGCAATTGCTGCAGTCCCTGCTTAGCCACTGCTGCCACCTCCTAACGGCCTGGCGGTGTGCAGGCTGTGCCCGAGTGGATTGAGAGCAGCCACCCCCATGTCCTGACCTGAGATGGGAAATCTTGCTACAAATCCTTTCTTGAATCTCAGCTGTGCCAGTCTTTATGGGATATTCGCATCAGAGCAGGACTAAAGCAGCAGTGTTGGTAAGCATGAAAATCTTCCTAATTCTTCAATCGATTCTGATCGGGATGGAGAAATTATGCAAAGAATGATAACGCGATGCCTGGGTGATATAGCCCTATTAGAGCTGCCGACTACCTGTACTGGAGCCATTAAACCACTTGTGGAGATGTTCTCCCACGCAAGCGTGGTAAAACCCTTGCGATGAAACCAAGACTTAGCAGTAAGGCCTCTCTGTTCCACCCCCCGCCCCCCAAAAGAAGCAGAGGAGTAATAGGAATAAAAAACTAGTTTGTCAAGTGGCAAAATTTCATGAGTTTTCTTAAGCTCACCCAGCATCATCAGGCATAATTTACTCCCCTGATGCACCAGTACCTTCCCCTCCATTCCACTCTGCCTGTGTGCGCATAGGAGGAAGCTGGAAGAAGTATTAGCTGCTGATACATGACTGTGAGGTGCCTGGTAGCCTGGGAAGGTTGGCTTTTTCTGGGAAATGACAAGCTGACTGCACTTTTTATGACCTTTTTACTATTCTATCATAAGTATCCATGGTAACGTGACTGTTCTTTCATGCTGGCATGTAGCATCAAAATAACAATAAATGCTGATTTAAATTAATGTGGTTGAATAGAACTTGCTGCCAGGTGTGCTGAAGAAAAGATACTAGAGTTGGGACACAAGGAAGAAGAGTCAGAAATACGTTATTTTATTCCTTTTTGGCTATGTACATTGCCTTTTCTTTTTCTCCTTTTCTCTCCCCTCCCTCTCAGTTTGCTACTGAAGAATGTAACTAATAATTTAATTCATTAATTCTATTTGTATGCCATGTGAATGGTTAATTTCAAAAAGGCTTCCATTCATTTTCGAAAGTTAATTTCTATTTGTCTTGGTGGAACCCAAGAGGACTCCTCAATAAACAGTTGAATGCACCGACACACCAGTTTGAACTGTGGAAACTTTTACGCTTGTGATACAACGTAGTTTCTGGGTGCCTTTCATATGACCAGACAAGCGCAGAGATGACCAAACCCCTTTCTTGTTATGATCACGCTTCTTTCAATTGTAGAGAAGTTTGTTGGCCTTTTTTTTTTTTTTTCTTTAATTGCATAGAAATGTGATTCTTGTTTAAATGTTATACTTAAATATGATTTGCCATCAGGTGAGCTTCACCTGTGTCAAGGTAGGGAATACTCAGATTCTGAAAACACCTTTAGCCAACACTGATTTACTTGAATCGAGATTAAGATCAGGTGAAATGCAAACACGGGGAGTGGGAAAAACAGCCTTTAATTGCTCTGAAGGTCTTATCTGTTTCTCCAGGTGAGGAAAGGCTTTTAGGGATGACCTCAATGTTTCCCAATACCAGTTTGGAAGCTATTCCTGCCCTCCCTTTCAACTTGATGTGGTACTGGGGTGAATGAATACCCAGCTGAAATAGTAACTTGTGAATTCTTGCTTCGCAGAATGATTCCCTTCCAGATGTAGCGGCAGGCTGGTCTGGAACTTGGCACCTGCTTGAAAGAATTTCTCCCTCCGTAGCCTCAACCTTGTCTCGATTCGCTTCAAATAATAAAAAAAAAAAGCTAATTGTAAAAAATGGGTGGCGTCTTCCCTGTAGGATTTTTTTCTTATTTCCTTTTTTTTTTTTTTCCCCTCCCAGGGAGAATTTGGCGGCTCCGTTCAGCTGTAACCTTAGAGCCGCGTCCCCGGCACCGTGTGCCCGTCCCTCCCCGGCCGCGGCGAAGGCGCCGGCGCGTCCTGCAGGAGGCGGCCGGGCTCGGGGGGGCCGGCGCCGGGACTCGCAGCGGCAGCAGCCGCTCGCTGGGCCTCGTCACATCGCTCCTGGAGCTCGAATCCCCCTCCGAGCATCCTTCCTTGCTCGGTCTGTTGGTCTGGCTGGGCTAGGACCCGCCCGCAGCTGGGCGGGCAGCTCCCCGGGCGAGGCGGAGGAGGAGGAGGAGGAGGAGGAAGAGTCGGGGGTAGTGGGGAAGGGAACAGAACGGAACGGAGGAGCTCCAGAATGAAATTCATCTCTGCTTATTACTTGCTGTTTCTCTTTCCCGCACTGGTCTTCAGCGCTAGGTGAGTACCGAGAGCTAATTTGCTCAGACTTCTGATTTGTTTGCTGTTTGGGGTTTTTTTTTTTAATTCGGATGCAGTGCTCTCAGAAGAAATAATACAGCTTCCAGCTTTTGCTGGGGTAGTAAGTTTAGAGCAGGTATCTTCTCTGATTCTTCTCTCTTCCCCCTCCCCTGAAAGACACCGAGTCTTCTCTTGGTGTTTCTAGGCTTTTTTTTTTTTTATGATGTAAAAGAGCTACTCCTGTATAAGTTGGCCCACAGCTTATGTGATATAACAAGACAGGACCAAATGTGAGCTTTCTATATACAGCGGTAAAACCAGATAGACTCTGTTTCACTGGAAATAAGGAAGCCAAACAGCTGAAACTGAGAAGGTGCTCATGTTTTCCCTTACAGAGCGCAAAAAATAGAAACACTTGAACAATCTCATCTCAGTTTAGGTTTCTATATCTGAACACAGACCGAGGGCTTACCTTTAACTGTGAAATGCAGGTGAGATGTTGCAGCGTTCTCTCAACACCAGGGAACGTGTTAAAAAGTTGCTGCAATCTAGAAGCATTCCTTTCTGTGCAAGTATAACAAATCACTGAGAAAAGATGAACAAAACCTATTGCAGCTTAAAAATAAAGCCCGTTCTGACCGTGGGGTGTTCTAATAAGATACCCTGTACTGCTCACTTGCTGGGAGATACTATATTCTCCGTGCTGCAGAAGTAACATGTTCAGCAAAGAAAAGCTAAAGCTGAGACACTCTATCCCGTTGCCTTGATGCACACAGATGGAAAGTTAATGCTGGGGACTGAGCAGATCTCTTAGAATGACACTGCTCTCCCTTCAGGCTTCTTAACTTCCAGTTCCTTATCAGAAAATCAAGCCCGAATTTGGACCGTGGCATTTCTCTGCTGTGTTAGAAGTTGATAGGGCACTTATTTCTAAGTCTGTCAAGTATGTTATCAGAGGTTATATGCATGTACGTTTATTAGGGAAATGTGTCTTTTCCCTTAGTCTTGGTCTCTTCCTGTAAAATCAGCATCGAAGCAGCTTTTTGCAGAAGCACTGCGTGTTTTAAGCCTTAATTGTTCACTGAGACTTAAAAAAGACAAGAATCAAGAAAGTGTGTGCCTACTAAGTACTGAGGCAGGTACAGCAGGAGCATATCTGTACATACTCAAACACAGGTAAATAATAACTGTGAAAATCTCTGGGTGGGAAAAGGCCTGAATGCAGGGAGAAGTCAGGAGTATCAAAATACTTGAATTATTCCATTACTTCAGTCCTTTGGGGAGGATTGTTACTGGTGAGGGAGGGGTACTTTTTTCTGTTACACTTCTGATATGGGGGCTCTACAGTGCCAGCCCATATGAGCCACACTAATGCTCTTTGAAATACAACACTTGGAGGAAAATTGTAATACACTGCGATTCAATAATTATCCTTTCTGATTTAATAAGTTGTCTAAGGAAAGATTCACTAGCAGTCAAGTGTGAAACTTCTTGTCAATTTGGATTAAAAATTCTAAGCTCATTTAAGAGTGATACAGTCTCGGCTACGTTGTGCCAGAGTTAAAAAGGGGAGGAAGCACCAAACTAGCTTTTGCAGATGCAGGTTTGTATCCTGCACAAGCTCGTGCAGATTAAACTGTAGTGAAAAGAGATGTGGAAAAGCAGTCTAAATTTTCATACTTAATTATTATTTTTACAAAGTGTCTTGCAAACTACTTGAACATTCAGGGGACTAAACTGGGACAAGGTATCTAGTGTAAAGCTGTAAAAGCAGGTCCTCATCTTCTTAAGAAAATATTGCCTGTATGAAAAATGAACTGTAGTTCATTCTTGAAAATTGTAAAAAAAGCCCCAAACCCTCAGGTCTCTCCCCACCTTTCAAAAAAGAGTCGTAAAGAATATGAAGAAGCTGAAGTTGGTATGTGAATACTAATTATGAACAGCATGACTCTGAGGAGTGGATATAGTCTTAAAAGAGTGTAATTTTGTAGGACATGATGATTTATGTTCTTTGGTAATTGAGGGATGAAAATCATCAATGTGAGAGAAATTCCAGTGAAAATTCCACCCGAGTACAGTATGTGTTGCAAAGTGAAGTTTTGCTTTTGATACCACATTGGTCATCCTGTTAAAAAGGAGGCTGAAACTCTGCTGTAGAGTTGGAGATTTATAGGAGTCCTGGATTACTCTGTGCAGCAGTTGCTTTCAGTCACTTGATTTTTAACTGGCTGTGTAGTAGAACATAGAGTAATTTTTCAACAGCACATGATGGAAGTTTAAAAAATGATACAGTGCTATCAATATGCCATCTACTGGAAAGAGATTATGCTTTAATCTCCTTCAGCAGAAGGCAATTCTGTCTGTGGCAGTTAGTATTTCTTGTAAACGTATGGTTACTTCATTGGTTGGACTTGAACAGAGTAGGTTTGTAGGACTAGTTCTGTTTGCAAAAAGCAGGGTCTAATATCTTGCTGTGTGAAATTGCTTAGCTAAGGCAAAGCATCAGCCTTGCAGGGCAGAACGTTTTCCAACATGAGGAGATTTGGTTTTTTTGAAGTCTCTACCAAAACACAGTATCTCCATGTCATACTTTGGTGCTGAAATCAGCGAGCACAGTACTTGCTGCAGAGGTGGACACCTACTGCTTTTTGTTCCTTGTCATTTGGTGATGCCGTCTTCTTTGCATCATGTCATGGTGAGAGTTTTGGACAACCTTAACGTGTCTTCACACCTAATTGTAAACAAATACAAATCGCTGAGTTCAGCTACCTTACAGCATGTCGTCTTTTCTTATTTTCTAGTATTGTTAAAAAGAGGAAAATACACAGCTATGGCTTCTAAGATTGTTTTCGTTACTAACTTTTGATTTTCAGAACTGTACACAGCTGACTTCTTAGCATGGTCTAAAATCATATGCGTGAACCAAATGAGTATCAAATTACAGAAAGTTCATGTTTTTGAAATAATAATCTTTTCTGTATTACCTAAATTTGGTTTTGGTGCAGCTTTGAGACGCTATGGTGACTCTTAATCATAGTTCTAGTTGCTTGTAGGGCCAAAGAGTTAAAAAGGTTGAGGTGTATTTGCCTGTCCAGTTAACTGTGTATGTTTCAATGGAACAAGTAAAAATTACTGTTCTAGAAATCATTTTCATAAAAAGTTAGGGGGGACATTTTTGAAGGTGAATTGAACTTGGTAAAACTATTCTAAAGTCTGTGTTTTCCTGCTCACTTCTATATTTCCTTGGAAATCTTCATTTTGGCAGGTCTAATGTGGTGGTTGTGTACGTGTTACTTTTTTCATAATATGCTGAAGAGAGCATAGGGGTTTTTTTATACTCTTTCAGAAGTGAGTCCCACTGTACTTGCGTGCTCACAGAGTGCGCATCGTGTATCATAGGCTCAGGTCTGAATCTGCAGACGCTTGCAGGCTTTTCTGGCCCCAACACTTAAACATTCTGACTGGAAAACTTTTTGTGGAAGGGAATGCTTGCACGAAGTCAGCCATTGGGGTCAGTAAGTAAGATCTGTGGTCCAGATTATCTTGTCTAATGAGACTTCCCTACTTTTAGCTAAAAGGACAGTTTTCTGAATATTACTTGAACCTTACTATTGAAAGGCTGGATACTTTAGTCTTTGATTGCCAACAACCTTCTTTTTTGTCCAAATGAGAAAAAACTGGCTCTTTATAAGAAGCTCGATGTGAAACAAAAGCTTTCCTTTTATTCCTATGGCAGCGAATTCCTTTCTGTCCATGCATGAAATATGACAAAGATGCAAGACATTGAATAATTTGATTAAAGTAGAATGCTTTATAGCTGAGAACAGGATCATAAACCCAACAAGATGCACTTCAATAACAATAATAATATTACTACTACGGCAACTCATTAAATGGATGTACAAACAACAGGGCTGTAAAAGGCAGAACTTATATTATTTTAATGGCAGAGAAATGGCTGGTGGTCACTTGCCTAAAAGTGCAGTTCACTGACAGTCTTACTACACTGATGTTACAAAGCAATCTGTAATTCATTGGCTTCAGAAGAATGCCACCGCTGTAGTTTGTAGCAGGATAAAAGTAGTGTGCTCACTTCTGCTAGGTGGATGATGCTTAATGAAGGAACGGGTGTTGATTCGCTATATGTCTGTTATTGGAAGCAATATAAATATAGTGAATCCACTTAGCTTATTAAACATGAGAACTGACTTAAATGCTTGCTTTTTCCCTGGATGTGTTTTCAAGGTTGACTATTTTCTTTAAGTCTGTTGGGTTTTGTAATTATTTTTTAAGGAATAGGCATATATTAATATCTTTCCCTCGTCTCAGATAAAGGTGTGTGAAGGACTCAGTCTGAGACTTGAGGAAAGATAAAGGGGAATGTCTTCGATGCTATTATACTGGGGTCGGGGATAGGGGGAGAACATTGAAAATCCTTGGGTTTAGTCCGTAAGCTCTTTCCCATTGTAGAAACACGGTTTGGGCTATAATCAGATATTGAAAGTAACTGGTTTTCATTTAGACTGATATGAGAGTAGAGGGAACCCTACTCCTTTCTAGATTCTGAGGTGGAAGGATGAGACACCC